>CM061749.1:61350500-61535946 GCA_030979885.1 Lolium multiflorum | reverse complement strand
CTTGTTACACTAGTAAGGCATAATGGAAAACATCTGTGACTTTTATTCTATTTCTGGTCAAGACACTTGAATGGTTTAATCTTGAGAATTAAAAAACCCACTGGAACATGTTAGTATGAACACTTTGAATACCATTGTTGCTAATGATATGGAAAGTTCTAAGCTTGGGGAAGCTGGTTTTCATGATCTTTTTAGTCCCCCGGGCATGGAGGAGAAAATTTACTTTGATGATACTTTGCCTCCTATTTATGATGATTATAATGATATTGGTCTTTTAGTGCCGCCTACTATGGAGAGTAATTTTTATGATGATAATACTATGCCTCTTACACTTGATGAGAATAATAATGATAGCTACTTTGTTGAATTTGCTCCCACTACAACTAATAAAATTGATTATGCCTATGTGGGAAGTAATAATTTTATGCATGAGACTCATGATAAGAATGCTTTATGTGATAGTTATATTGTTGAGTTTGCTCATGATGCTACTGAAAGTTATTATGAGAGGAGAAAAGATGGTTGTAGAAATTTTCATGTTACTAAAACACCTCTCTATGTGCTGAAATTTTCAAGCTACACTTGTTTTATCTTCCTATGCTTGTTACTTTGCTATTCATGAACTTGTTTACTTACAAGATTCCTCTTCATAGGAAGCATGTTAGACTTAAATGTGTTTTGTATTTGCCTCTTGATGCTCTCTTTTGCTTCAAATATTATTTCTTGCGTGCATCATTAAAACTGCTGAGCCCATCTTAATGGCTATAAAAGAAAGAACTTCTTGGGAGATAACCCATGTGTTATTTTGCTACAGTGCTGTTTTATATTTGTGTCTTGGAAGTTGTTTACTATTGTAGCAACCTCCTTATCTTAGTTTTGTGTTTTGTTGTGCCAAGTAAAGCCGTTGATAGAAAAGTAAGTACTAGATTTGGATTACTGCGAAGTTCCAGATTTCTTTGCTGTCACGAATCTGGGTCCACCTCCCTGTAGGTAGCTCAGAAAATTAAGCCAATTTACGTGCATGATCCTCAGATATGTGCGCAACTTTCATTCAATTTGAGCATTTTCATTTGAGCAAGTCTGGTGCCATTTTAAAATTCGTCAATACGAACTGTTCTGTTTGACAGATTCACCTTTTATTTCGCATTGCCTCTTTTGCTATGTTGGATGAATTTCTTTGATCCACTAATGCCCAGTAGCATTATGCAATGTCCAGAAGTGTTAAGAATGATTGTGTCACCTCTGAACATGTTAATTTTGATTGTACACTAACCCTCTAATGAGTTGTTTCGAGTTTGGTGTGGAGGAAGTTTTCAAGGGTCAAGAAAGGAGGATGATATACTATGATCAAGAAGAGTGTGAAAGCTCTAAGCTTGGGGATGCCCGGTGGTTCATCCCTGCATATTTCAAGAAGACTCAAGCGTCTAAGCTTGGGGATGCCAAAGACATCCCCTTCTTCATCGACAAATTATCAGTTTCCTTCTCTTGAAACTATATTTTTATTCGGTCACATCTTATGTGCTTTACTTGGAGCGTATGTGTGCTTTTATTTTTGTTTGTGTTTGAATAAATTCTTGTGTGGGAAGACACGCTCCGCTGGTTCGTATGAACACATGTGTTCTTAGCTCATAATATTCATGGCGAAGGTTGAAACTTCTTCGTTAATTATTATATGGTTGGATTTGGAAAATGATACATGTAGTAATTGCTATTAATGTCTTGGGTAATGTGATACTTGGCAATTGTTGTGCTCGTGATTAAGCTCTTGCATCATATGCTTTGCACCCATTAATGAAGAAATACATAGAGCATGCTAAAATTTGGTTTGCATATTTGGTCTCTCTAAGGTCTAGATAATTTCTAGTATTGAGTTTGAACAACAAGGAGACGATGTAAAGTCTTATAATGCTTACAATATGTTTATATGTGAGTTTTGTTGTACTAGTTCGTGCTTGTGTTTGCTTCAAACAACCTTGCTAGCCTAAACCTTGTATCGAGAGGAATACTTCTCATGCATCCAAATCCTTGAGCCAAAACAACACTATGCCATTTGTGTCCACCATACCTACCTACTACATGGTATTTCCTGCCATTCCAAAGTAAATTGCTTGAGTGCTACCTTTAAAATTCCATCATTCACCTTTGCAATATATAGCTCATGGGACAAATAGCTTAAAAGCTATTGTGGTATTGAATATGTAATTATGCACTTTATCTCTTATTAAGTTGCTTGTTGTGCGATAACCATGATCACTGGGGACGCCATCAACTATTCATTGTTGAATTTCATGTGAGTTGCTATGCATGTCCGTCTTGTCTGAAGTAAGAGAGATCTACCACCCTATGGTTAAGCATGCATATTGTTTGAGAAGAACATTGGGCCGCTAACTAAAGCCATGATCCATGGTGGAAGTTTCAGTTTTGGACATATATCCTCAATCTCATATGAGAAAATTATTAATTGTTGTTGCATGCTTATGCATAAAAGAGGAGTTGTCTATGTTGTCCCGGTATGGATGTCTAAGTTGAGAATAATCAATAGCGAAATCCAATGCGAGCTTTCTCCTTAGACCTTTGTACGGGCGGCATTTGTGACCCTTGGTTAAAACATGTGCATTGTGATGATCCGGTAGTCCAAGCTAATTAGGACAAGGTACGGGCACTATTAGTATACTATGCATGAGGCTTGCAACTTGTAAGATATAATTTACATGATACATATGCTTTGTACTACCGTTGACAAAATTGTTTCATGTTTTCAAAATAAAAGCTCTAGCACAAATACCAGCAATCGATGCTTTCCTCTTTGAAGGACCATTCTTTTACTTTTTATGTTGGTCAGTTCAACTATTTCTCTCCACCTCAAGCAAACACTTGTGTGAACTTTGCATTGATTCCTACATACTTGCTTATTGCATTTATTATATACTCTATTTTGACAATATCCATGAGATACCATGTTACAAGTTGAAAGCAACCTCTGAAACTTAATCTTCCTTAGTGTTGCTTCAATACCTTTACTTTGATTTATTGCTTTATGAGTTAACTCTTATGCAAGACTTATTGATGCTTGTCTTGAAGTGCTATTCATGAAAGTCTTTGCTTTATGATTCAGTTGTTTACCCATTGCATTTACATTGTTTCGAATCGCTGCATTCATCTCATATGCTTTACAATGGTATGATTAAGATTATGTTGGTAGCATGTCACCTCAGAAATTATCTTTTATCGTTTACCTACTCGAGGAAGCGTCTAGGCTGATTGATACGTCTCCAACGTATCTATAATTTCCGATGTTCCATACTTGTTTTATGACAATACCAACATGTTTTGTTCACACTTCACTGATTTCATGCATTTTCCGGAACTAACCTATTAACAAAAGATGCCACGTGCAGTTCCTGTTTTCCTGCTGTTTTTGGTTCCAGAAGGCTGTTCGGGCAATATTCTCGGGAATTGGAGCTGAAATCAACGCCAAACCTACCTTTTTCCCGGAGCGTCAGGCAAGAGTCGGAGAGGGGGCCGGAGGGCCACCACCACATGGCGGCGCGGGCTAGGCAGCCGCGCCGGCCTAGGGTGTGGCGCCCCAGCGCCCTGCGCCGCCTCTTCGCCTATAAGCCCTTTCGGCTAAAAACGATGCAGGTTGGCGAAACTCGAGAGAAAGACTCGGGGGCACCGCCACCGTCGCGAAACTCCAATTCGGAGGACAGAACTCTCTGTTCCGACACCCTGCCGGACGGGGAAGTACCCCGGAGCCATCTCCACACGCCGTCTTCACCGCCATCTTCACCGCCATCGCTGCTTCCATGATGAGGAGGAGTAATCACCTCCGGGGCTGAGGGCTCCGCTATAGCTATGTGGTTCATCTCTCTCCATGTGCCTCAATACAATAATCTCATGAGCTGCTTTACATGATTGAGATTCATATGAGTTGTATCACAATTTATCTATGTGCTACTCTAGCAAAGTTATTAAAGTAGTTCTATTCCTCCTGCACGTGTGTGTAAAGGTGACGGTGTGTGCAGAGTGTTAGTACTTGGTTTATGCTATGATCATGATCTCCTGTATTTTGAAGTTAACTATTGCTATGATAATATTGATGTGATCTATTCCTCCTACATGCGTGAAGTAGTGTGCATACTATGTTAGTACTTGGTTTAATTGCTATTGATCTATCTTACACTATAAGGTTACTTAAATGAGCATTATTGTGGAGCTTGTTAACTCCGGCATTGAGGGTTCGTGTAATCCTACGCAATGTGTTCATCCTCATCAACAAAAGTGTAAGAGGTAGCCATTTATCTGATACGTTATGTGATCGATATTGAGAGTGTCCACTAAAAATGTAATCCCTAGGCCTTGTTCCTAAATACTGCTGCGTTACTCCTGCTTGTTTACTTCTTTTTCTTGCGTTACTCTTTGCTGCAATACTACCACCATCAACTACTCGCCAGCAAGCTATTTTAGCGCCGTTACTACTACTCATATATATTCATACCACATGTATTTCACTATCTCTTCGCCGAACCAGTGCACCTATTAGGTGTGTTGGGGACACAAGGGCTTCTTGCTTTGTGGTTGCAGGGTTGCATGAGAGGGATCTTTGACCTCTTCCTCCTGAGTTCCCGATAAACCTTGGGTGATCCTTAAAGGGAAAACTTCTTTGCTGTTCTACAAACCTCGCTCTTGGAGGCCCAACAGCTGTCCTCTGAGAGAAGGAGGGGGAGCGTAGACATCATGTATCCCTTATTTGACTGTCCAGAAAGGTTACTAAGAGCAGGCCAATCGTTGATGGTTACGAAAAGCAACGCTCGTAGGTCAAATTCCTCTTCTTTGTGCTCATCCCACACACGGACACCAGGTCTGCCCCACAATTGTAAAAGTTCATCAACTAATGGCCTTAGGTACACATCGATATCGTTGCCGGGTTGCTTCGGACCTTGGATGAGCACTGGCATCATAATGAACTTCCGCTTCATGCACAACCAAGGAGGAAGGTTGTAGATGCATAGAGTCACGGGCCGGGTGCTATGGCTGGAGCTCTGCTCGCCAAAAGGATTCATGCCATCCGTACTTAGACCAAATCTTATGTTCCTTACGTCAGCTGCAAAATCTTTGAACTCTCTGTCGATGCTCTCCCGTGCGTTCCATGCGGGTGTCTGTCCCCGTCCAGGCTTCGGTCCTCTTTGTGCCATCGCAACAACTTGGCATGCTCTTTGTTCATGAACAGACGTTTCAACAGTGGTATTATAGGAGCATACCACATCACATGGCGGGAACCCTCTTCCTGGGTTCACGGCCCTCACATCGTCACCAGAGTCATCGCCTCTGATCTTATAACGCAATGCCGTGCATACTGGGCATTCATTCAAATTCTCGTATTCACAGCGGTAGAGGATGCAATCGTTGATGCATGCATGTATCTTGAGCCTCTAAACCTAGAGGGCAGACAACCTTCTTTGCTTACGTACGTAGTGGCGGGCAACTCGTTATTCTTTGGAAACATATTCTTCAACATTTTCATCGTTTTCAAATGCCAGTGTTTCACCTGCAATGCCTTCCATCTCGACAAATCCAGTGCTTGTCGGCTTTTTGAGACCATCATCGCAATAGAGAATTACCAGCGCCTTCTGTGATCTCTAACATGCGATCAAATTCTCCCTCTCTTCTTTTCAGTTTATGGCCCGTCTCCGTGCATCGGTAATGGTCCGACCAAGATCATCAGCAGGATCATCACATTGCCTCATCTTCCCCTTCACCTTCCCCTTCACCTTGACATCCTCCGAAAGTATCACCAAAATGAGCAAGATAGCTTTCATCGATGAAATCCATCCCCTTCTTCATCTTCTTCCATTATAACCCCTCTTTCTCCATCTTGGTCCAACAATTATAGCTTGGCATGGCTTGTGCCGAAGCAGGTGCATGTGAACATCTCTTGAGAAGGAGTAACCCTTTGATTCTTACAGGTTAACACATGAATGGATAATAGCCCACAGCATTGCATTAGCCACTCTGAGGAAATCTTTCAAACCACTTTTGAACTACTTGGATCAGTTACGTACATCCATTGGCGATTCATCTGCATTATTATAATATAAAATATATAATTAACCATCATGCATTTGTTAAACTAACTTGCTTATAAACAATATAAATTAAACAATGAACTACACATGCACATTTTATCAGCGACACATCAAGGTTCAGAAGTTGCTAACATAGCGATCAGGAGGAAAAATAAATGAAAGCTCCAAGTGTGTCTCAACACTTCATATCATGTTTGTTTCATGCTCTTGGGGCATTTCATCAAACACCTTATGTGCATAAGAGGAACCAAAAGCAAACCTAACACCCACTTGTGAAGCTTGTGAAGAGAATGGCACCAAATGGCTAAGTGTTGGCTGCTGGATGGGTATATATGGGGGAGGAGCTTTAGTCCGGTTGGCACAACCAACGATAAAGACCGGAGTGCTTTGGTCAGCGGTGAAGTATGGCGACGCGCTAAATTACGATACACCGGCTGGCCTGGCCATACTGAGCCCAGGCCTTTGATACATGATTCCTTTTCGACAGCATTAAATCTCAGGTGATGTGATTCTGCGAAACATGAAACATGGGGCCTATTGCGGAAAATATGTTTTAGGTAGATGCTAGAAAACATGGAAAACACAATTTGATTCATAAGATATAACTCGCATTGAATCAGAATTTCTAGAGTCATTAATGGATTTCCACCAACTTCAAAATTAGTTTCTAATACTCCGAGAAGTTATCAAGAGGATTGAACCAGAATTTGTATTAAATAGGGCGTGGATTTACGGGATTTGGTGCAGGCTAACTACAGTGCAAGCTGGACGGACGGGTGACGTGTGATGTGGACGCCTCGTTCGAAGAAGCAAATCGGAAGATGAGTCCGTGATCGTTTCGCCTGTGATCTCGCGAGGACCAAAAGGAGAAGGACGTACGCCAAATCAACCAATTGGAAAGCAGATCGAGACCGTGCGCACGAAGAAACGGGCCGGAGGCCTTTTTCTAGAAACTTTGGCACTTACTTTTTCTGTTTTCTTTGACGGGTTGCTAGACCGCTACTTCCTCCATTTGGATTACGCATTTCCTCTGTTCTAAAATAACTTGCTTAGTTTTTCTAGCTAGATACAAATTACACAGAGAGAATGAAAGAAGAAGAAAAAGTATATTTCTTTGTACCCTAGGCAACTGAAATATGCAGACACGTACGAATCTACATAAACATGCGACACTTAGGCTGAGGTGGCGTTTTGTTCAATATGAGCAAATCATTTTCTCATTGTACAAGATAATTAAAAATAATTTTAAAAATGTTAAAAAATTCACGAGCATAATTTTTGGTGTACATCGTGACATTCTATATTCGTGCACAAGTTTTAAAGTATGAAGAAATAATATTTTATGTGGCGTGTACAAAAAAATAAAAAAATGTCTTGTACGTAGTCGCGTGTTATAGCATCAAATTTTGTCTTTTTTACAGGAGCTACATAATTTTTTAGTTTTTTTGAAAATTTATTAATACGAACATAAAATATGTGAATGTACCTTGGAAACTTTTATTTTAGAATTTTGACACCTCAAAATGTAGATTCACATACTTGGAAGCAAATGCTCCTATGAGCCAAAGTGAATTTCTCCCTTGAGCCCATCTACAATCACGAATGTTTAGACATGTGCTCACGAAAATAAATTAGACATTTTTTAATATCAGTGTAACTTAAGGCGATTTATTTCTCTAAATGCCTTTTCATGTATCTTAATTTACATGTCTAAACTAAAATATGTATAGATACGTACGAGGGTCTACATAAATATGCGACACTTCGAGCCGTCTACAATGCAAGGTGTTTAGATAGCTGCATACAAAAACAAACCAATTTTTGTTTGGAGCAACCGGCGAGCACTATTCATTAAAAAAGGAAATTTGACCGATTTATAAGGAAGCGGCAGCTTACGTCTGTCAAACACCACACCGACCCGAGGGCCGTGCACCACACGAACGGTGAGGAGAGGCGAGGAGATGGAGGATGTGGGAGGGATGAACAAGAGGACGAATGCCAGAGGTAATGGAGGGCGGAGGGTCATTTGGAGGGTCGCCGTTGGGTGTCGTAGGGTCATCGGAGAGTAAGATTCTGGGAGGTCACCATAGTGGAGGGAACTGTGGGAAACAAACCTCGCCTCGTCTCCAGTGGAGGAGGTCGTTGGAGTGAAAGGAGAAGTAGAAGAAAAGGATGAAAAGAGAGGAGGAGAGGAGAGGAGGAGAGCAGAAGGAGGAGAGGAGAATGTGTGGAGGAGGAGGGAGGAGGGAGGAGGGAGGAGGGAGGAGGAGATAAGTGGCTGGCTCCTCCCATTTTTGAATCCCCATTTTGAGGTCGTGAGGCGGGAAGGTTAGCGGTGGCGCGCGCCCAGGGGCATGGGTGTGCCACCGTAATTTTTCCTGTTTGCCCCAAATCTAAAACACAGAAAAAAGTCATGTTTGTTTTGAATTTGACGAATCCATTTTTTTCTCCAAACGGGCGTGGGCGGTTGAATTTGAATAGGAAATTTCGCGTAGATACATTTTGATATAAAAAGTTTTTCATCGGAGGTCGTATGCAACTAAAACATTTTTACCAAAAAATAACGTCATTTTGCATAATATATCGAAATTCATAGTTTTAAATTTTCATTAAAACTAGATGGCATAACATATGGTCATCTCGAAGGATTTTATTTTTTTAAATTTCTATGTATTTCTTATATTTTTTCCAAACCCGAAAAGGCGATCCATGGGGGAGTGGGGTGTGTGGAAATGTTTGGGCACCACTTAGCAGTGGCGCGCCACCATTAAGTGATGCCCAAACATGTCCATCATCCCCTTTACATAGCAATGGCGCACCATGTAGAGGTGCGCCACTGCTACATAAAATAGTTGTGGCGCACCTCTACATGGTGCGCCATTGCTATGTATAAGGCTGGGTCAAACCCATGGTCAAACTTAGTGGTGGCGCACCACAGAAGAGGTGCGCCACTACTACATTTTTTATAGTGGCCACCACTTTCCGGTGTGCCAACGCTAAGTAATGTAATTGAGCTTGCCCTCCTGGTGCGCCACTAGCACCAATACAATGAGCCTTTTCCTAGCAGTGCTGCGCCATACGGCCGGGGCGAGCAGCAAAACCTCCACGTCCCCGGAGCCGCTGCTCACGCGCCTCCATCTTGTGACGACGAGAGCAAGCACCTCAAGTCGCTCATCGCTCGCCTCGGGTGCCAGCCGGGACCCAGACACGAAGCGGCGTCGCGCATGGCAAATCCATGCACCATGGCACGCACTCAACATGGCATGTGGTCGCCACAGGCAGCCAGGGACGCCATAAAGGCCAGGGCAGCACGACGACTGCCAGCAAGGCACCTGCGAGATCCATGGACCTGCGCAGCATTGCGTGAAGACATAGCCGACATCAGCCACCCACGTGCGATCCAGGCGCCGTAGACGACGGCGGCGCGCACAGGGCGCGGCGGCATCCCCAACTCCGGCGGAGAACATGCCGGCACGGGCACCTCCTCACCCTCCACCCTTCACAAGCAGCACCTCATCCCACATGCGCGGAGCCCGCGAGGCCCCGAAGCTTGGCCCGCCAGCGGAAAGCACCGGCACCGCCATCCGCCGCCTTCGCCCGCCGCCGCGCCGTAGCCGCCTGGCGGCCAGCCAAAGCGCCAAGCAGCCGCCAGCCGCCCGGCAAGCAGCCCTCCCGCGCGAGAAGCCCGCCGCGCGCGAGGAAGCGTAGAAGAACCGCCATCCAGGGCGCCGCCACCCGTCACGCGAGATCCGAGCGCGCCGACCCCGGCCAGCCAGTCACGAGGACAGACGCGCCGCCGCGCCGCGCTGTCCCCGCGCCGCTCACCGCGGGAAGGGCTCCCGCCGCACGCCCACGGCCACGCGAGCTTTGCCCGGCCGGAGGCGCTCGGCGGCGGCGGCGGAGGGGAGGGAGGCGGAGGGGGGGCGGCCGAGCCCGGCGGCTAGGGTTTCGCCACCCGAGTCGCCCGAGCGGGACGACGCGGGGGCACGCGGAGCTTGATATAGTAACCAAATATTTTCTTAAGCACCAATGCTTATTTGTATGGAAGGGATGCCTAGTTAGACATCTCTCTAATATAAATAAACACTAGTGCTTAATTAAAACCGATTTACTTCTCTAAACATTTTTTCTAAGCATCTTGCATTGTATATGCTTTATTTTCGAATAGAGAGTAAGTTATAGAATCTATACACGTACTTTGCACGGGAAGACAACGATGACACGGTCCAAATCCCGCAACAGGGCTATCGAGCAGATGCTTGGAGACCAAAGCAACTTTGCAGCGAGGCAGGTACGTCAGCTTGAAAACAATCTGGGCATGGATGAAACGGAAGTTTCAGGCCTTTACGCTAGCTACTTCTATGAACAACGGGTATGTAGCTTTGCCGTACGTGGTTAACATAACTTGCTGCCCGGCACGACCGCACGAGGGAGCTCGATCGAGAAAGCGTGGCGCCGTGGCGGGTTTACCGCACGTGCTGACGCGCAGCAGAGCAGGCCCGGGGCGCCACGCCACGGCACGCCGCGTCGCGCGCCAAGACAGATCTATCATTTTGCTTCGTTACCACGCACGCACCAACGTCATCGGACACTAGATGAAAAGTACAGTACATGTCTTGGTGACGCGTTGATCAGATCCCGGGCGAACTTTTGAACTGGCGTCACCTTTTCGATGCTTACAAATCGATGTTGGTAATAACGTGTGGCAAGGTGGCATCGGTCTCCTAATCCAGATGGTTTCATCGGTCCCACGTTTCCACACGGCCTCGTCGATGTCTCATAATAGGAGTTCAGAAATGCATGAAGCACGCACGCGTTCGACGTGCTTAGTTTCACTCAGTTTGTTTTTCTTACTCCGTGCGTTCATAAATAAGTGAATTAACTTTATCTAAGTGTGATTATACACAGATGTATTTACTCCCTACCATTTATATTAATGGGATGCTCTCGGTGGGATCCTCCTACTCCCCTGTGACACTCCTGGCTCACTCAGCGGCAGCCCCTCGCTAATGGTATGGAGGAGGTTGTCACGCCATACCCAGGTGATCCGGCTTAGGTGCCCCCATCTTTGGGTTTTTGGAACCCTAATCCAAAATCAACAATATTAAAGATGGTAAATGCTATAAGCATATACTTCCTTAGATATAATATGTATCTACCATGATATGGAATTCTAGATTTATATATGTTTGATAGATCGAGACTTTAAAAAAATTCACCGTAATTGGTTGCAAATTTGAAGTAAACTAGGAATTCAACCCGTTAGCAATATCAGCCCATACTTATTATTTTTGTCTATCGAGTTGTGAATGACAGTTTTTGAAGATTTTTTTCCACTTCTTGAAGCAAAGAAGTTTTCTTTCAACCCAGAACATTAGCTCCCACGAGCGTTTGCATCATGTTTATTGCGTTGGTGGTCGGGATCCAGGCATATAGTTCCAAATTTTCTAAAATGCAAGCTCGGTAGACAGGGCCGGTCCTAAGAGTTCGAGGGCCCGGGGCGAAATCAGAATTTAGGGCCCTTATTATATTATTAAAATAATATTATCTATCGTACACTTCTTCGATTTGGGACCTATAAAATAAAAAATATATTTATATACTCTCTCTGTTCTCTTTTTAGGAAAAATCAGACAAATTAGTAGTGCATTTATTAGTACTACTTAAATTGGTAAACATCCAATCCAAGCTACATTGGAAATAGTGACATCCAATAGATAAAGGTGAAACACTTCGTTTTTCATATTCTTGTTGACTAAAAGTTAGAATATAAAGTATTTTAGAATAAATTTTAGGCCTACAATGCAGAGTATTTCAGAACGGAGAGAGTATGTATATAAGTAATTTATAGACAAAATGCATATAAAAGAACATTTATATCATATAATTTATGCATAGTGTATTAAATATTTGCCCCAATATCATGTTGGTTTCGTTGCCCATGGCCGGGGGTCGGTAATTGGTAGTCTCCAGTTCTTGTGTAATCGAACGACTGAACTGTGTCTTGTACCGTGCCTAGTAGAAGGAGAATTAAATCCATACCTAGCCATGGCCATTTGCAGTCTGCATATAGCCAACCATTATAGAAATCGATGATGAAAAAAAGAAATGCATACAAATTTTTAGTAGGAAAATGAGCTCTGACTATGTGTTGGCATTTCCTCTTTTTTCTGAGCTGAGCTCCTTTGCATTTCCTGGATTCATTTTTTTTTGAGCAGTTTCTTTTGTTAAGATAAACACTGCATGATTCATATCTTCCAGCCACGGTCCAGCACGTGAGGGCCATTACCTAAAGGCAGTGAGAGCAAGGAGAAAAAAGGCCATAACGGAAAGAAGGCCAAAACTAATAAGATGGAAACAAGAAAAAGGCCCAAGTTCAGAATAATGCTTCGTCCTCATCCTCCCAACCGTACGAGAAGAGAAAGTAACCATTTGCTCTAATGGCGCACATATGAATTCATCTACCATCGCTGCTAGTTGGAACTTGGGGCCCCTTGGTCTCAGGAGGCCGAGGCGACCCGCCACTTTGCCACCCCTTCGGGCGGCCCTGTCGGTGAGCAGGAGGAAAGCACTCGCTGGAGGAACTTCATGTGATTTTTTTTGCGAAGTTGTATTCGGCCTCTAAGGGCCGATCGGATGTACTAGAGCTCTATAGTAGATCCCATAAACGCGTTGAAACTGTAAAATAATCGACAGTTTTTAGTTTTTCTCAAAAAAAAAATGAGCACGTATAAGATCCAGTAAACATGCACGACCGTAATTTCTTTACACACGTCGGAAAAACTCCCAAGCCCAAACTAGCTATTCACGGGCTGCTCGGTGCAACATCTATCTGCGCGGAGGCAGTTGACGCGCTGAAAGTTTCCCATTTCCTCACTCCATTATCTCACTCCTTCTACCACATCACTGCCCTCCTGCCATCATTATCAGTCGCATCGACCATGTCCGATGCCAGGTTGCGCCTCCGCCTCAGTGTGAGATTGAATCTCTCGTGGGCTGACTCACGACTTATTCATTAAGCGGAGATTAGTTCTCCTGGTAAGCTAATCAAAAATCACCCATTTAAAAATGCAAAAAAAAAATCCTTGAGTGTATCTACTATGCTACGAAATTCTAAATTTAAATATGGTTGGTAGCTTGACTAGAAAATTAAAATTTACTGTAGTTTGCAGCAAATTCAGATTAGACTATGAACTCGTATCAACCCGAACGTGTAGCTTATTGTCTACCATTCATTTAACATTGGTTGCGCCATACCCGTTTTTGATGTGTGCCTTCTCAGTTTCCAAAAAATGCAAACTAAAATTCTAGACATACATTGTGTTGTGTCTTGTGCATCTGTGAAGTTTCATCCAAAAATATGTTAAAAATGTGACCTGTGTAAAAAAGAGAAGACGTACGTAAATAGTGTCACGTACTATTTACACATCATTTGTTCTTTTTGTGTAGGCCACATTTTGACATATTTTTGGATGAAATTTCACAGATGCACAAGATACAATAGAATGTATGTCTAGAATTTTAGTTTGCATTTTTTGGAAACTTGGAAATGTCAGAACAAAAATGGGGTGCGGGCGCAACTAGTTGCGGAATATCCCCTCGATCGAGCTGTGATTTGCAGGTAAATAAAAACTGTGATTGGAATTTCAGTTTTAAGGTTTTTTTTCACTTATGTGAGCAGATGGAGTTTTATTCGACACAAAAACAATAGCTCCACCACGAAACTAGCATTGTCGGTGGCTTCTGCATGCAATGCACGAGGAGATCTGCAAAAATCCAAATAACCCGGAGGAAATCATATGGCGATGTACCGATGTGTACGTGGCGCTCGCCGTGGTCTGCCCGCGACCGATGAGACTCCCCGATGGCAACGGGCCGCTTGTACTCTACGCCAGAGATACTCGTCGAGGGGCCGGGCCTCGTATTCTAGGCCGTTTGCCTTGTCTATTTCCCGCTCGCGGTCACAAACGGTACCCATCGCCGGTGCTCAACAACCGACGGCGACTCGCCGCCCGCACTGGTCACGACGTACGTTGGCGCCGTCTCGATCGATGGATCAATCACACGTGGGGGCGCCATTCCAAAGCTAATTGGTTGACGTTGTTCTGTTTAATCAAGCTTGTGGCTTCAGTGGCCAGTGGTGGTGGTCTTCTGCTGACGAACTGACGATGACTCGATCGGGTCTCAGGCCATCGACAGTGTGCTGTAACATATCAGCGAAAGTGAAATTTCAGGAGAAGAAAAAACTACACGTAACTGATCCGAGAAGAGGTACTTTCAGAGTCTGCCCAAGGGAAGCCCAAACAATCAAACATTCTACCAAAAAAAGACAGCGCTAGCATCTATTCTTGCAGCAGACTTCAGTTTTGGTTGCTCTGCTTTGTCGCTGCATATGCAGTAAACATTTCAGAGTGCGGTCTCTTGCTACTGGCTGTTTTGTATCATCAGAGCAGTTCTTTTATAAAGAAAATATATTAATATTAAAAGATATCAATTACACCTCTGCAACAACGCAATGCTATAATGGCAAGACAGTGTGCTTGACTGAATAAGGAGATAATGAAGTCATGCCATTCTTAGGCCCGGGATCAGACCTGTACTTGAGTTCTTTTTGTCGATGGAGTGACTCGACTTGAGGACCCGGAATTACTTTTCACTTGGCAATGAATTTTCAGAGTATTCAGTTCTGAGGTAAAAAAGACTGGTCCAGGAACATGCATGCGCTACACTGATGTTCCACTTCAGTTCCTAAATCACTGTTGTCGAGTCCCGATTATACGATATTAGGCGGAAACGATAACCCCACAATGGGGGTCGTATGCATCTTATATACGATGGGATAGCCCCACATCATAGGCGTACAGAGAAGTCCATGTTGGACTCATATTACAATGTTTAACACCCCCCTTAATCTAAACCTGGTGTAAGGTTAGGATTAATCTTAAATCTATCTAGACTCTTCACTGGGAGAGCTTTTGTAAAAACATCAGCAAGTTGATCTTTACTAGAGATGAATCTAATGTCCAAAAGTTTATCTGCAACTCGTTCACGAACAAAGTGAAAATGAAAAAACATTAGACATTCCATCTTCGGAAACCCGCACTTTTGATGTTACTTGGCTATCTCAATGTGCTTTGTCCTAGCATGAAACACATGATTTGCAGATAAACATCATCATGTAGGATTATCGCGCCATAAGCATGGTTTATGCTTAAGTTTACTCAAGCTCGGAGCAATACCTCAACCTATACTAACTCAGTAGTAGCATCAGCCACAGCCTTGATATTGTGGCTTGTTTTCTGGCTTTCCATGAGATAAGATTTGGACCAAAAAACACTGCAAAACCTCCTGTGGATTTTATCGTCAGAGGTAGTATGCTGTCTAGCGTAGAAGGCACTAAGCAAGAACGAAGAAGAAACCTTCAGATGAAAGACCAGTTCAATGTTCCCTTGATATACCTCAGAATTCGTTTATTTGTTGTCCAATGTATTGTAAGTAGGAGCATGCAAGAACTGACAAACCTTGTTGACAGCAAAGGATATATCTGGACGTTGTTAAAGTCAAGTACAGCAAAGCACCTACAATGCTTCTATATCGTGTACTATCATCAGGACCAAGAGGATTTCCTTGAACCAAAGACAAAGGTTCAGTTGAGGACAATGGTGTTGGCGAAGAGGCACATTGTATCATACCAACTTTAGTAAGAAGATCAGCAGCATACTTCTCCTGAGTAAGACGAAGACCATCATGAGTTTGCTTTATCTCAATGCCCAAAAAGAAGTGAAGAGGACCCAAATCCTTGAGAGTAAAATCATCTCTGATATCATGAAGAAGTGTACCAATGGCTTTGTCTAAAGAGCTTGTTACTATAATATCATCCACATAGATTAGGACATATATGATGATAGCATGCTTCTGATAAAGAAATAGAGATGTATCACCCTTGGAAGAAACAAAACCAAGATCATGCAACTTGGAACTTAAGCGCTCAAACCATGCACGAGGAGCTTTGTTTCGAGACCGTATAGCGCCTTATCAAGCTTGCATATAAAGTGTGGAGCTTGTGGATGTTCAAAACCTGGGGGTTGTCTCATGTAAAACCTCCTCTCCGAGCGCCATGCAAAAGCAGCGTTATTGACATCTAGTTACGCAAACTCCAGCCCACGTGAAACAACAACCTGCGAGAACAAGCCTAATAGTTCTTTAACACTAGACTAAATGTATATTTCTGAGTCAATACCATATCTTTGTTTGAATCCCTTTGCAACAAGGCGTGCCTTATACTTGTCTATAGTTCCATGACATTCTTCTTGATCGATAAACCCATTTAAGTCAATGATGTTGCAGTGGAATTAGGAGGGACCAAGGTGCTAGATCTTTATTATCATCGGTGTCTAATACTCATCATGTGCATTCTTTGTGAGCCGTGTGAATCTGAAAGAGCTGCAAGTGTGTTGGAAGTTCACTGTTGGTAAGCAAGCCATGACAGTTCCATCGGTGTATGTTTTGGTTGTCGTATGCCTTTACGCCAGCGCGTCCGAGGTTCAGCCAAAGGTGAGCAACATCAACAGGTGTCCCCAGAGTTACCAACATAGTACCACTATCATCCTCGTGACGACGAGGTGACATAGTAACGGTTGAAGCGGCGAAGTGGTACAGGACATGTTGGGGTAGTGTACAGGGACGGAGCGCGACGGCTTATTTGGGAAGCGCTGGGGACGCGAAGCGCGATCAAGCGCGCGCTATGGAAGGAGCGGGGGACGCGTAGCGCGGCCGGTCCCTATTGACGTAGACGTACCGCGCAGGGGACATGGCACGTGCGCGCGACGCGGCAGGCTGCTCCGTCTGGGGATCAGCATGTTGCTCCGTTGCAGGCGTGGCAGGCGAGGCGGGAGGATCAGCCTCGGGAGCAGCCTGGCCAATGGCATCTTCGCCTGCAGAATCTTCCTCGTGATTTTGATCAACCAGGTGGCGGCAGAATCAGCAACAATTTCAGTGCTATTTTTGTCCGTAGTGGCACCATTTTCTTCACCTTGTTCAGTATTTTCTGCACCAATTTCAGCAGAATGTTCTGGAACACAAACATTAGGCACAATAGGCAGTGGTATATAGTCATCAATATTTGCATCCCCAGGACTAGAAGGTGTATCTATGGGTAAAAGGAGGATGTCTTTTTGGAGTCGTCTAGCAGCACTAGGATTAAGTGTAGCAGAAGGAAAAACACTCATCAAACACGATATCCCTAGAAATATAGACACGGCCAGTGGTAGTATCAAGGCATTTGACTCCTTTGTGCTGTGGGCTATATCCAAGAAAGACACATAATAGACCGGAAAGCAAGTTTCCGTTTGTTGTATGGGCGTAGATTAGGCCAACAAGCACAACCAAAAATACGTAGAGATTCATAGTTAGGAGCAGCACCAAGAAGACGCTCTGTGGGGGTGTCAAAATTAATCACCTTACTAGGAAGAAGATTAATGAGGAATGTGGCTGTAAGAAAGGCTTCATCCCAGAATTTTATTGGCATAGAGGCATTAGCAAGTAAGGCAAGACCAACTTCAACAATATGGCGATGTTTGCGCTCAGCAGAACCGTTTTGTTGATGTGCATGAGGACACGAGACATGGTGCGTGATGCCTACTTTCTGGAAAAAACCATGGATTTCTCATATTCACCACATAATCAGTTTGCATAAGTAATGATTTTCCTACCAAATTTACGCTCAACTAGTTGTTGGAAATTCAGGAAAACTTGAAAGACATCAGAGCGCTTCTTAAGGAGATATATTCATGTAAACTTGCTAAAATCATCAATAAAGCTTACATAATATTCATGTTTGCCAACAGAGGCAGGTGTTGGACCCCATACAACAGAAAACACTTGCTCCAAAGGAACAGTGGAAACACTGGTAGACACAGGACATGGCAACTGGTGACTCTTAGTGAGTTGACAAGCATCACAAATATAAGGATATTTTTCAGGGGTGTGGGAAAGTTTATGCTTCTTAATGATCTGCTGAACCACAAAAGAAGACGGATGTCCTAGACGACGATGCCATGTAGAGGATGGCAGCTTTATTGTACTGAAAACTTGCTTGGGAGTTGGGAGGCGACCCGGTAGAGAAAGGCACTAGCGGGTAGAGACCACCTTGACAGGGGCCTTTAAACAGAATTCTTTTGGTGTTCAGGTCCTTTATCAAAAAAAAAAAGGATGGTACTCAATAAAGACATGATTATCAAGTGTAAGCTTATGAACAGACAGCAGATTTTTAGATGCACTAGGAACATGAAGGATGTTTTTAAGATGTGAGAACTATAAGGGGTATGCAAAATTGAATGACCAATGTGGTGATTTTCATACCATTGTCGTGCGGTGTGCATGGTCACGCCCACGGTACTTGTCATGGGTGGTGAGCTTGTTCAGCGCACCAGTAATGTGTCTGCTATCTAGCCTGTAGTATGATGACCCACAAGTATGGGGGTGTATCGTTCGCGGGAAGTAAACCCCAATTTATTGATTCGACACAAAGGGAAGCAATGGCAGAAAACCTTAACAGCGAAGTTGTCAATTCAAGCTGCACAGGAAGCAGAACTTGCTACTTAGAGTTCTCAAATCAACACGGTTTACTATGATGCTTGATGGTAGAAACCTAAACTAGCAATTAGCAACAAAAATAACCGGTAGTGATTATAGTAAACAACGGGATTAAAATCTGTAGGCACCGGGATGGATGAACGGGCGTTGCATGGATGAAGAAACTCATGTAACAATCAAACAGGACATTTGCAGATAGTAATAAAGCAGTATACCCAAGTACTAATCAATCAATAGACATGTGTTTCATATTTGAGTCATGCGTGCTCGCAATGAGAAACTTGCACAACATCTTTTGTCCTACCCGGCCGGTGGCGGCCGGGCCTCTGGGAATCTCTTTTGAAGTGGAGGTACTCCCCTTTTAATAGAGCACCGAGCAAAGCATTAACACTCCGTGAACACATGTGATCCTCCTAACAGCCTTCCCCTTCGGTTGTCCCAATTTTCTGCCACTTTGGGGCCTCGGGTTCCAGGACAACAATACGTGTATACAACCAGGTTAGATCATAAAACAATGAATATCATCATGGAAACAATAACATGTTCAGATCTGAGATCATGGCACTCGGGCCCTAGTGATGAAATTAAGCATAACAAGTTGCAACAATATCATAAAAGAGTACCAATTACGGACACTAGGCACTATGCCCTAACAATCTTATGCTATTACATGACCAATCTCATCCAATCCCTACCATCCCCTTCAGCCTACAGCGGGGGAATGGATGGAAACATGGTTGGTCGATGAGCGTCGGTGGTGATGATGGCGATGATCTCCTCCAATTCCCCGTCCCGGCGGAGTGCAAGGGAGTTTTTGGTCCCGAGACGGAGTTTCGCGATGGTGGCGGCGTTACGGATGTCTTGCGGGTCAGACTTCTCGTCTCGCGTTTTGGAGTCGAAACCCTTAAATAGTCCGAGAGGGGGCCGGCGGCTGGCCGGCGGCCTCACCATAGGGGGCGGCGCGCCCCCTCCTACTCGCCGGCCCATGGTGTGGGCGTGGGCCCCCCTGCCCTTCAACAAAGTGGATCTTACGGGAAAATAAGCCCAGAAATTAATTAGGGATTTTCTGAAAGTTGAATTTCTGCACAAAAGCGAGACACCAGGGTTCTGCTGAAAACAGCGTTAGTCCATGTTAGTTGTATCCAAAATACAAAATAGGGGCAAAACAATAGCAAAAGTGTTCGGGAAAGTAGATACGTTTGGACGTATCAACTCCCCCAAGTTTAGCTTATTGCTTGTCCTCAAGCAATTCGGTTAACAACCGAGTGCGATAAAAGAACTTTCCTGAACACATTTGTTCATATGACGTAAATATTCTCATGATATGGACAAGTACTTAGGCAATTCATAATAAGATACATGCAAATAAAGTCATCTAATAACTATGTCAATCATGGAAAAGGTACCAACAAATTAATAATAAGCATCATGAATCATGTCTATCAGCAGGATTGCAATGTTCATAAAAGGATATGATAAATCTTGCTTGCCCGTATTTGTACAACAAAACATAAATGCTCGGGCACCTTTGAAGTTCATGGAAAGACTAGAAGTAGAGATTGTCAAAGATAAAAGCATCAAAGTTATACCACAGTTAATCACATTTTGGGACAAGCATATTATACTAAGAATGACAGTTATGCTCTCAAGAAAGTGCTCAAAGAAAGGATGGTGACTCAACATAAAAGTAAAAGATTGACCCTTCGCAGAGGGAAGCAGGGATTAACATGCGCTAGAGCTTTTCATTTCTAAAAACGGGAGTAAAATTATTTTGAGAGGTGTTTGTTGTTGTCAACGAATGGTAATGGGTACTCAAACCTCGTCAACCAGACTTTCAACAGCGGCTATGAAGGACGTTATCTCTACCAGAAGGTAGATCATCCCTCTTCTCTTTTGTTTACACACGTACTTTAGTTTTATTATGGGTGACACTCACAACCTTTGCTTACACAACCCATGGCTAACCGAATCCTTGGGTGCCTTCCAACAATCTCATACCATGGAGGAGTGTCTATTTGCAAAATTAAGTTGCTTACTGATAAATCAGGGCAAAACATGTGAAGAGAATTATTGATGAGAGTTAATTAATTGGGGCTGGGAACCCCGTTGCTAGCTCTTTTTGCAAAATTATTGGATAATCGGATGTGCCACTAGACCCATTATGAAAGTCTGTCAGGAGTAAATGACAAGGTTGAAAGATAAACACCACATACTTCCTCGTGAGCATTAACACAAATTGAGAAGCATTTTGAAGGTTTAAAAGGTAGCGCATGAGAATTTACTTGGAATGGTTTGAAATGCCATGCATAGGTATTTGTGGTGGACACTTTGGAATAAATTGGTTTTCGGGGTTTGGGCACGAGCAGCGTTCCCGCTCAGTACAAGTGAAGGCTAGCAATAGACGGGGAGCGACAATCAAGAGAGCGTAACTATCATAATCATGCTTGCGGCAAAATAAATTAACGGAGGCATAAAAGTGATACAAGAACTTTTAGGGATTCGTTGCATAGAAAACAAAAAAATTCCTACCGCGAGAACGCAATCCAAGCCAAGATGCAATCTAGAAGATGGGAGCAACGAGGAGATGAACGAGACTAACCCTTGAAGATTTCCAAAGCCTACAAGAGGAGGCTCTCGTTGCTGCGGTAGACGATCACTTGCCGCTTTCAAAAGCGCGTAGAAGATCTTGACGGTGCCACAATCGGGCAGCACCTCCGTACTCGGTCACACGTTCGGTGTTGATGACGACGTCCTTCTCCCCGTTCCAGCGGGCAGCGGAAGTAGTAGATCCTCCTTGGAATCCCGGCAGCACGACGGCATGGTGGCGGTGTCGATGGAGAACTCCGGCAGGGCTTCGCCTAAGCGTATGCGGGAGTTGTATGTGGAGGAGGGGTGCTAGGGTTTGGGGAGAGGGGTGCCTTGGGCGCCGGCCATGAAGGGGGCAGCCAAGGTTGGAGGCAAGAGTGGCCGGCCACCCTCCCCTTGTCCCTCATTATATAGGTGGAAGCCCCAAGAGTTGTAGTCCAAGTCTTCGAATAAGACCCCAACACCAAAACTTCCCAAAGGTGGGAAACCTACTCAAGGGGGAGTCCTACTCAAGGTGGGACTCCCACCTTTCCTTGAGGTGGGGATGGCCGGCCACCAAGGTGGAGCCCACCAGGACTCCTCCCCCTTAGGGTTTGGCCGGCCATGCTAGTGGAGTCCGGGACTCCACCTTCCATAGTGCCTTTCTTCCGGACTTTTCTAGAACCTTCTAGAACCTGCCATAAATGCATCATTTCCAAACTTGGAATATGACTTCCTATATATGAATCTTATTCTCCGGACCATTCCGGAACTCCTCGTGATGTCCTGGATCCCATCCGAGACTCCGAACAAAACTTCGAACTCCATTCCATATTCCATATCTACTTAACGACATCAAACCTTAAGTGTGTCACCCTACGGTTCGCGAACTATGTAGACATGGTTGAGACTTTTCTCCGACCAATAACCAATAGCGGGATCTGGAAATCCATAATGGCTCCCACATATTCAACGATGACTTAGTGATCGAATGAACCATTCACATACGATACCAATTCCCTTTGTCACGTGATATTTTACTTGTCCGAGGTTTGATCATCGGTATCACTCTATACCTTGTTCAACCTCGTCTCTGACAAGTACTCTTTACTCGTACCGTGGTATGTGGTCTCTTATGAACTTATTCATATGCTTGCAAGACAATAGACGACATTCCACCGAGAGGGCCCAGAGTATATCTATCCGTCATCGGGATGGACAAATCCCACTGTTGATCCATATGCCTCAACTCATACTTTCCGGATACTTAATCCCATCTTTATAACCACCCATTTACGTAGTGGCGTTTGATGTAATCAAAGTACCTTTCCGGTATAAGTGATTTACATGATCTCATGGTCGAAGGACTAGGTAACTATGTATCGAAAGCTTATAGCAAATAACTTAATGACATGATCTTATGCTACGCTTAATTGGGTGTGTCCATTACATCATTCATATAATGACATAACCTTGTTATTAATAACATCCAATGTTCATGATCACGAAACCATGATCATCTATTAATCAACAAGCTAGTTATACAAGAGGCTTACTAGGGACTCTTTGTTGTTCACATAACACACATGTATCAATGTTTCGGTTAATACAATTATAGCATGGTATGTAAACATTATCATAAACACAAAGATATATTATAATAACCATTTTATTATTGCCTCTTGGGCATATCTCCAATAGTCTCCCACTTGCACTAGAGTCAATAATCTAGTTTACATTTGTAAAGATATAACACCTTGGCCTTCCGGTGCTTTATCATGTTTTGCTCACGGGAGAGGTTTTAGTCAACGGATCTGACACACTCAGAAACGTATGTATTTTGCAATTCATTTGCGTCTCAACGCATCACTCATTTCCAAATGAGTCGGCATTAAATATGTTTGGTCTTCTGGTGGAACCTTAATTCCGCGGTCTGAAATATGTCACTAATATTGTCACACACAATATAGCTTCAAAGTTCTGACTCTGTCGGAACTACACCAAGTTCTCAAAGAACCTCTTGACTTAACATCCTTTGTCATTGTCAAAACAATGACATACTCTGCCTTCGTTTGTAGAATCCGTCACAATATTTAGAACTCTTCTAAATCTAGCATAGACAACTTCTAGCTCATTGTGCTACCTTTTAAACAACACTTAGTCTAATTTGAGATTGAAATTTTATTTTTATATGTGACCAAACAAATATCGGTGCAACACCTTACAGCGATTTGTTTGTCATTTCTCCATACAAAACTATATATATATATATCCTTGGTTCTTCTTAAGTACTCAAGAACATTCTTATTGTTTTTCAATGATCATCACATGAATCATTCTGGTATATGCTCATAACACTTTTAGAGCACAGGACATCTGATTATGTACATATTTTTCATGATCTATAATCACTCATGTATTTTTACTCATTGAGTGTCAGATACACTCAAGTCTTGTTAAACTTTCACATGACAAGAATATTTTCTTAATATTTCTATATTGAACTACTTCAATATCCATTCTATGTACTTTGACTTAAACTTTATTATGTGTTTCAATCTATCTTCATAGATCTTGACACTAAATTTGTTTCAGTCCATATCCTTTCATTGAAGTTAATTTCTCAATGAAACCTTTTTAATCAAGTATATAATTACATCATTTATAACCAACTATATGTCATCTACATAAAATATTATAAATATGTCTCAGCGCTCCCACTTAATTTCTTGCAAATGCAAGCCTCTTCATCGTCTCTGATGAAATCAAAAACTCTTTGACTATTTCATCTGGTGAAGATTCCAACTCCGCGATACTCACTTCATCCAATTGAAGTTCGTATATCTATCTAGTATTCTACGGACTAGCAAAACAATTGGTTGTATCTTGTATACACCTTTAATACATACTTCTGTTAAGTAATGTATTTTGCCATCCTACTAGCATATCTCATAAAAGAAATATGTAGTGATTATTAGAATAATCCATATAGACATTGCTACGGAAGATCTAATCTTATCGTAGTCAACTCTTTGAACTTTGTCGTAAACAACTTTTCGACAAGTCAAGCTTCATCAATTTTTATAGATCCATTTACTTTCAAAAAGTATTCATCTATCTTGGATTTCATGGCGTATAGCCATTTTAACGGAGTCAGGGCCCATCATAACTTCTTTGTTTGTAGTTGGTTTATCATTATTCAAAATCAATCCTTTGTCCACAAATCATTTATTTGATCACAAAGTAAACCATACCTACAAGGTTCAATATGTACTTCGATCTCCATGGCTAAAACACTTTGTAGTCATGGGAGCCATGATTGTCGTGGCCGCTTCCGGAACCAATTCCGATGCTGCGCTACTCTGATCATTATGCTCAGGTTCATAAACCTTATCAAATTCTATTGTCCTCCCACTCAAATACTTCGCTAGAAACAATTTCTTGGAAATAAGAAACATTGACAAACACTTTTGTCTTTGTCTCCATAGTGGAAAGAATTCCCAATCAATTCTCTGGGATAACCAACAAAGACATTCATCCGATTTTGGTTGTAAACTTATTTACTTATGCTATGCATACCAAAATTTAAGAAAGGACTATTAGGGTTCATACCCATGCCATAACTCGTATGGTGTCATTTCAACGGATCATGATGATGCTCTATTCAGTGTAAAAGCGGTAGTCTCTAAAGCATAATCCACAAAAATATAATGGCTTTATTTTATTTTATCTCATCATTAATCCAACAAGGTTTGGATACATCTCTTGGATACTTCATCATCACTATGATACTCCAAGAAACGTGAGTTGTAGAACAATTTCATAACTCTCTTAGATGTTTGCTAAAACTCGTAATTCAAATATTTCCACCATGATCAAATCATAGATATTTGACTTTTCTATTACGATGGTTTCCACTTCATGCTAAAATTTATTTGAATCCATTCAAATGTTTCAAACTTCTTCCTTATTGAATATATCCACATATATATACTCAATTCATTGTTGAAAGTTTTCATGAAGTAGAAGAATCCCGCACACAACTATGCCCAGTGAACCACATACATCATCATGTATTTTTCCACTAAGTTAGTTGCCCGTTCAACTCTTGGCCTATGAACGGTATTTCAGTCATTACTTTTAGAAAAGATTTTGCAAGCGCCAAACGATTCAAAAATCAAATGACTCCAAAAATCCATTTGCATGGAGTTCCTTCATGCGTTCCTTTCTAATATGACCTAAATGGCGGTTCCACAAATAAGTGGAATTCAAATCATTTGCCTTATGGCATTTTAGCGTCAGTGTTATGTGTGTGTGTTTCACCATTAAGATTTATAATAACTTATCCATCGTACATGGAGTAATGTCATAATTTGAACAACTCATTGTTTTCATTTGACCAGAGCAAAATAACAATTATTAAGTTCTTTATTATAAATTCTAAGGGCTAGATAGAATGCCAATGACGAACATAATAACACTTTATTTTGTTCCAGACGTGCATTCCTATCATATTCCTTGTCAGTCACTTAGGCCATTGTATTCTTGTATTGCGTTGTTTTTGTATGACACTTCATACCAACCAATATAGTACTAATACCCAAGAATTTCATAGTGTGACCTAACTAGGAATACAACCATAACATGTATATCATTTATATACACCTGAGCTAGACTTTCTAGTCTTTTCTTTTCTTTCTGCCAAAATATCTTTTGCAGTTTCTCTTTTAGCTTTCCTCATTATTCAGAAAAACACTTTAACATCATTAACTTCTAGGTTTGTTGGTCAAATACCAATAACCTTGAGGTTCTTACTTTTAAGTTGATCATCATATGACAAGTGTTTCAGATTTCACTATTAGTAACTTTGTAATATGATGAACAATTTCACTCATAATTTTATCCATCATATCATGATGACTTTCCGAGACCATGTCTGTACATGCTAGGCTCGTAAAGTTTTAACTTGGTATTCGCATGTGCAAATCTGGCTTGCACCCGTTGTATGCACACGTAGAATCTATCACACCCGATCATCACGTGATGCTTCAAAACGACGAGTCTTAGCAATGGTGCATACTAAGGACGATCACTTCATGGATATGTGAATATCGTTAGTGCCCCAATAGTTGGAGGATTGGGACGCCTTGCGTCTTCAACCTTCGTACATTCCCATAAAACTTATGAGTTTATGTAGTCTCACCAAATTATATTCTATCATCTTGCAATAAGGTCTTAGATATCACATATATCTCATACCTTGATTATTTCTGAAAACTAAATTTTCAGCTCCTTACTTTTCAAACATATTTGAACTTCAAGTTTCACGGAGACAAGATGACTTTAGGTACTAATTGAAACCATAGCTCTTTGAATCAACAATGTGAGGTTTACTAAAAGTTTGCAATAGGACTTAATCATTTCTTGATTCTTTAACAATACGGTACCAGTCCGTAAAGTTTCTTGTCAGACTTAACAGATTTCTATCTCAATAACAAGACTAGCGCATGGTAGAAAACGGATGCCAATACTACAAAATTAATTCAAAATACTACTCAGACTATGTTTATGATAATTAGTTCATGTTTTAATCTAATTACTAATGAACTCCCACTTAATACAACATCCCTCATAGTTGTTAAGTGGTACACGATCCACATCCACTACACCAAAACCGATCATCACGTGAGATGATGTAGCTTCAATGGTGAACATCAACATGTTGATCATATCATCCATATGACTCGTGTTCAACCTTTCGGTTTCCGTTGTCCCGAGGCCATGTCTGTACATGCTAGGCTCGTCAAGCAAACCCAAGTATTCCGCGTGTGCAACATGGCTTATGCTGCGCGTGGTTGACGTATGTCTTTTCCGTTCAACACGCGTCCGTTGGGAACCCCAAGAGGAAGGTGTGATGCGTACAGCAGTAAGTTTTCCCTCAGTAAGAAACCAAGGTTTATCGAACCAGTAGGAGCCAAGAAGCACGTTGAAGGTTGATGGCGGCGGAGTGTAGTGCGGCGCAACACCAGGGATTCCAGCGCCAACGTGGAACCTGCACAACACAACCAAATTACTTTGCCCCAACGTGACAGTGAGGTTGTCAATCTCACCGGCTTGCTGTAACAAAGGGTTAGATGTATAGTGTGGATGATGATGTTTGCAGAGAACAGTAGAACGAGTATTGCAGTAGATTGTATTCGATGTAAAAGAATGGACCGGGGTCCACAGTTCACTAGTGGTGTCTCTCCCATAAGATAAATAGCATGTTGGGTGAACAAATTACAGTTGGGCAATTGACAAATAAAGAGGGCATGACCATGCACATACATGTTATGATGAGTATTGTGAAATTCAATTGGGCATTACGACAAAGTACATAGACCGCTATCCAGCATGCATCTATGCCTAAAAAGTCCACCTTCAGGTTATCATCCGAACCCCCAGTATTAAGTTGCAAACAACAGACAATTGCATTAAGTATGGTGCGTAATGTAATCAACAAATACATCCTTAGACATAGCATTGATGTTTTATCCCTAGTGGCAACAGCACATCCACAACCTTAGGGGTTGTTGTCACTCCCCCAGATTTAATGGAGACATGAACCCACCATCGAGCATAAATACTCCCTCTTGGAGTTACAAGTATCAACTTGGCCAGAGCCTCTACTAGCAACGGAGAGCATGCAAGATCATAAACAACACATAGATAGATTGATAATCAACATAGCATAGTATTCCATATTCATCGGATCCCAACAAACGCAACATGTAGCATTACAAATAGATGATCTTGATCATGTTAGGCAGCTCACAAGATCCAACAATGATAGCACAATTAGGAGAAGACGACCATCTAGCTACTGCTATGGACCCATAGTCCAGGGGTGAACTACTCACACATCACTCCGGAGGCGACCATGGCGGTGAAGAGTCCTCCGGGAGATGATTCCCCTCTCCGGCAGGGTGCCGGAGGCGATCTCTGAATCCCCCGAGATGGGATTGGCGGCGGCGGCGGCTCTGGAAGGTTTTCCGTATCGTGGCTCTCGGTACTGGGGTATTCGCGACGAAGACTTTAAGTAGGCGGAAGGGCGGAGTCGGAGGGCTGGGGGCCCCACACGCTAGGGCCGCGCGGGCCCCTCCTGGGCCGCGCCGCCCTAGTGTGGCGGTGCCTCGTCGCCCCACTTCGGTTCCCTTTCGGTGTTTTGGAAGCTTCGTGGAAAAATAGGCCCCTGGGCGTTGATTTCGTCCAATTCCGAGAATATTTCCTTACTAGGATTTCTGAAACCAAAAACAGCAGAGAAAACAGCAACTGGCTCTTCGGCATCTCGTTAATAGGTTAGTGCCGGAAAATGCATAAATATGACATAAAGTATGTATAAAATATGTGAGTATCATCATAAAAGTAGCATGGAACATAAGAAATTATCGATACGGTGGAGACGTATCAGCATCCCCAAGCTTAGTTCCTACTCGTCTCGAGTAGGTAAACGATAACAAAGATAATTTCTGAAGTGACATGCCATCATAATCTTGATCAATACTATTGTAAGCACATGTAATGAATGCAGCGATTCGAAGCAATGTAAATGCAATGAGTAAACAATTGAATCATATAGCAAAGACTTTTCATGAATAGTACTTTCAAGACAACCATCAATAAGTCTTGCATAAGAGTTAACTCATAAAGCAATAAATTCATAGTAAAGGTATTGAAGCACCACAAAGGAAGATTAAGTTTCAGCGGTTGCTTTCAACTTGTAACATGTATATCTCATGGATATTGTCAGCATAAAGTAGTATAACAAGTGCAATATGCAAGTATGTAGGAATCAATGCACAATTAATACAAGTGTTTGCTTCTTGAGATGGAAGGAAATGGGTGAACTGACTCAACATAAAAGTAGAAGAAAGGCCCTTCGCAGAGGGAAGCATTGATTGCTATGTTTGTGCTAGAGCTTTTATTTTGAAAACAAGAAACAATTTTGTCAACGGTAGTAATAAAGCATATGTATCATGTAAATTATATCCTACAAGTTGCAAGCCTCATGCATAGTATACCAATAGTGCCCGCACCTTGTCCTAATTAGCTCGGATTACCTGGATTATCATCGCAATACATATGTTTTAACCAAGTATCACAAAGGGGTACCTCTATGCCGCCTGTACAAAGGTCTAAGGAGAAAGCTCGCATTGGATTTCTCGCTTTTGATTATTCTCAACTTAGACATCCATACCGGGACAACATAGACAACAGATAATGGACTCCTCTTTAATGCATAAGCATTTAACAACAAATAATATTCTCATATGAGGTTGAGGATATTTGTCCAAAACTGAAACTTCCACCATGAATCATGGCTTTAGTTAGCGGCCCAATGTTCTTCTCTAACAATATGCATACTCAAACCATTCAACTCATGGTAAATCGCCCTTACTTCAGACAAGACGAACATGCATAGCAACTCACATGATATTCAACAAAGTGTTGATGGCGTCCCCAGGAACATGGTTATCGCTCAACAAGCAACTTAATAAGAAATAAGATGCATAAGTACATATTCAATACCACAATAGTTTTTAGGCTATTTGTCCCATGAGCTATATATTGCAAAGATAAAGAATAGAAATTTTAAAGGTAGCACTCAAGCAATTTACTTTGGAATGGCGGAGAAATACCATGTAGTAGGTAGGTATGGTGGACACAAGTGGCATAGTGTTTGGCTCAAGGATTTTGGATGCATGAGAAGTATTCCCTCTCAATACAAGGCTTAGGCTAGCAAGATTGTTTAAAGCAAACACAAGTATGAACCGGTACAGCAAAACTCACATAAAATACATATTGTAAGCATTATAAGACTCTACACCGTCTTCCTTGTTGTTCAATCCTTACTAGAAAATATCTAGACCTTAGAGAGACCAATCATGCAAACCAAATTTTAGCAAGCTCTATGTATTTCTTCATTAATAGGTGCAAGGTATATGATGCAAGAGCTTAAACATGAGCACAACAATTTCCAAGTATCACATTATTCAAGATATTATACCAATTACCACATGTAGCATTTCCCGTTTCCAACCATATAACAATTTAACGAAGAAGATTCAACCTTCGCCATGAATATTATGAGTAAAGCCTAAGGACATATTTTTCCATATGCAACAGCGGAGCGTGTCTCTCTCCCACACAATGAATGCTAGGATCCAACCTTATTCAAACAAAACAAAAAAATAAAAACATACAGACGCTCCAAGTAAAGCACATAAGATGTGATGGAATAAAAATATAGTTTCACTAGAGGAACCTGATAATATTGTCGATGAAGAAGGGGATGCCATGGGCATCCCCAAGCTTAGACGCTTGAGTCTTCTTGAAATATGTAGGGATGAACCATCGGGGCATCCCCAAGCTTAGAGCTTTCACTCTCCTTGATCATATTATATCATCCTCCTCTCTTGATCCTTGAGAACTTCCTCCACACCAAACTCAAAACAAACTCATTAGAGGGTTAGTGCATAATCAAAATTCACATGTTCAGAGGTGACATAATCATTCTTAACACTTCTGGACATTGCACAAAGCTACTGAAAGTTAATGGAATAGAAAAATCCATCAAGCATAGCAAAACAGGCAATGCGAAATAAAAGGCAGAATCTGTCCAAACAGAACAGTCCGTAAAGACGAATTTTATAGGTGCACCTGACTTGCTCAGATGAAAATGCTCAAATTTAATGAAAGTTGCGTACATATCTGCGGATCACTCACGTAAATTGGCAGAATTTTCTGAGTTACCTACAGAAACTATTGCTCAAATTCGTGACAGCAAGAAATCTGTTTTTGCGCAGCAATCCAAATCTAGTATGAACCTTACTATCAAAGACTTTACTTGGCACAACATTGCAACAAAATTAAGATAAGGAGAGGTTGCTACAGTAGTAACAACTTCCAAGACTCAAATATAAAACAAAGGTACTGTAGTAAAATCATGGGTTGTCTCCCATAAGCGCTTTTCTTTAACGCCTTTCAGCTAGGCGCGAAAGTGTATCAAGTAACATCAAGAGACGAAGCATCAATATCATAATTTGTTCTAATGATAGAATCAAAAGGTAACTTCATTCTCTTTCTAGGGAAGTGTTCCATACCTTTCTTGAGAGGAAATTGATATTTAATATTACCTTCCTTCATATCAATAATAGCACCAACGGTTCGAAGAAAAGGTCTTCCCAATATAATGGGACAAGATGCATTGCATTCAATATCCAAGACAACAAAATCAACGGGGACAAGGTTATTGTTAACCGTAATGCGAACATTATCAACTCTCCCCAAAGGTTTCTTTGTAGAATTATCAGCAAGATTAACATCCAAATAACAATTTTTCAATGGTGGCAAGTTAAGCATATTATAGATTTTTCTAGGCATAACGGAAATACTTGCACCAATATCACATAAAGCATTACAATCAAAGTCATTGAACTTCATCTTAATGATGGGCTCCCAACCATCCTCTAACTTCCTAGGAATAGAAGTTTCGCGTTCTAATTTCTCTTCTCTAGATTTTATGGGAGCATTTGTAATATGTTTTGTAAAGGCCAAATTTATAGCACTAGCATTAGTACTTTTAGCAAGTTTTTGTAAGAACTTTATAACTTCAGAGATGTGGCAATCATCAAAATCTAAACCATTATAATCTAAAGCAATGGGATCATTGTCCCCAATGTTGGAAAAAGATTCAGCAGTTTTATCACAAGCAGTTTCAGCAGTTTTAGCGTTTCAGGCAGTTTTGCAGGCTTTGCATTAGAAGTAGAAACATTGCCAACACCAATTATTTTACCATTGATAGTAGGAGGTGCAGCAACATGTGGAGCATTAGCATTACTAGTGGTGGTAATAGTCCAAACTTTAGCTATATTATCTTCTTTAGCATTTTCTTCTTTTTCCCACCTAGCACGCAATTCGGCCATCAATCTTATATTCTCATTAATTCTAACTTGGATGGCGTTTGCTGTAGCAAATGACTTAATATCTTTATTTTCATTAGGCATAACTTTCGATTTCAAAAGATCAACATCAGCAGCAAGACTATCGACTTTAGAAGCAAGTATATCAATTTTCCCAAGCTTTTCTTCAACAGATTTGTTAAAAGCAGTTTGTGTACTAATAAATTCTTTAAGCATGGCTTCAAGTCCAGGGGTGTATTCCTATTATTGTTGTAAGAATTCCCATAAGAATTACCATAACCGTTACCAGTATTATAAGGATATGGCCTATAGTTGTTACTAGAATTGTTCCGATAAGCATTGTTGTTGAAATTATTATTTTAATGAAGTTCACATCAACATGTTCTTCTTAAGAAACCAATGAAGCTAACGGAACATTATTAGGATCAACATTAGTCCTACCATTCACAAGCATAGACATAATAGCATCAATCTTATCACTCAAGGAGGAGGTTTCTTCGACAGAATTTACCTTCTTACCTTGTGGAGCTCTTTCCGTGTGCCATTCAGAGTAATTAATCATCATATTATCAAGAAGCTTTGTTGCGGCGCCTAGAGTGATGGACATAAAGGTACCTCCAGCAGCTGAATCCAATAGGTTCCGTGAAGAAAAATTCAGTCCTGCATAAAAGGTTTGGATGATCATCCAAGTAGTCAGTCCATGGGTTGGGCAATTTTTAACCAAAGATTTCATTCTTTCCCATGCTTGTGCAACATGCTCAGTATCCAATTGCTTAAAATTCATTATGCTACTTCTCAAAGATATAATTTTAGCAGGAGGATAATATCTACCAATGAAAGCATCCTTACATTTAGTCCATGAATCAATACTATTCTTAGGCAGAGATAGCAACCAATCTTTAGCTCTTCCTCTTAGTGAGAAAGGAAACAATTTTAACTTTATAATGTCACCATCTACATCCTTATACTTTTGCATTTCACATAGTTCAACAAAATTATTAAGATGGGCAGCATCATCAGAACTAACACCAGAAAATTGCTCTCTCATAACAAGATTTAGTAAAGCAGGTTTAATTTCAAAGAATTCTGCTGTAGTAGCAGGTGGAGCAATAGGTGTGCATAAGAAATCATTATTATTTGTGTTTGTGAAGTCACACAACTTAGTATTTTCAGGAGTACCCATTTTAGCAATAGTAAATAAAGCAAACTAGATAAAGTAAATGCAAGTAACTAATTTTTTTGTGTTTTTAATATGGCAAACAAGATAGTAAATAAAGTAAAACTAGCAACTATTTTTTGTGTGTTTTGATATAGTGCAGCAAACAAAGTAGTAAATAAAAGTAAAGCAAGACAAAAAAACAAAGTAAAGATATTGGAGGTGGAGACTCCCCTTGCAGCGTGTCTTGATCTCCCCGGCAACGGCGCCAGAAAATCTACTTGCGCGTGGTTGATGTATGTCTTTTCCGTTCAACACGCGTCCGTTGGGAACCCCAAGAGGAAGGTGTGATGCGTACAGCGGCAAGTTTTCCCTCAGTAAGAAACCAAGGTTTATCGAACCGTAGGAGCCAAGAAGCACGTTGAAGGTTGATGGCGGCGGAGTGTAGTGCGGCGCAACACCAGGGATTCGGCGCCAACGTGGAACCTGCAACACAACCAAATTACTTTGCCCCAACGTGATAGGAGGTTGTCAATCTCACCGGCTTGCTGTAACAAAGGGTTAGATGTATAGTGTGGATGATGATGTTTGCGAGAGAACAGTAGAACGAGTATTGCAGTAGATTGTATTCGATGTAAAAGAATGGACCGGGGTCCACGGTTCACTAGTGGTGTCTCTCCCATAAGATAAATAGCATGTTGGGTGAACAAATTACAGTTGGGCAATTGACAAATAAAGAGGGCATGACCATGCACATACATGTTATGATGAGTATTGTGAAATTCAATTGGGCATTACGACAAAGTACATAGACCGCTATCCAGCATGCATCTATGCCTAAAAAGTCCACCTTCAGGTTATCATCCGAACCCCCTCCAGTATTAAGTTGCAAACAACAGACAATTGCATTAAGTATGGTGCGTAATGTAATCAACAAATACATCCTTAGACATAGCATTGATGTTTTATCCCTAGTGGCAACAGCACATCCACAACCTTAGGGGTTGTTGTCACTCCCCCAGATTTAATGGAGACATGAACCCACCATCGAGCATAAATACTCCCTCTTGGAGTTACAAGTATCAACTTGGCCAGAGCCTCTACTAGCAACGGAGAGCATGCAAGATCATAAACAACACATAGATAGATTGATAATCAACATAGCATAGTATTCCATATTCATCGGATCCCAACAAACGCAACATGTAGCATTACAAATAGATGATCTTGATCATGTTAGGCAGCTCACAAGATCCAACAATGATAGCACAATTAGGAGAAGACGACCATCTAGCTACTGCTATGGACCCATAGTCCAGGGTTGAACTACTCACACATCACTCCGGAGGCGACCATGGCGGTGAAGAGTCCTCCGGGAGATGATTACCCTCTCCGGCAGGGTGCTGGAGGCGATCTCCTGAATCCCCCGAGATGGGATTGGCGGCGCGTCTCTGGAAGGTTTTTGTATCGTGGCTCTCGGGGTTTCGCGATGAAGACTTTAAGTAGGCGGAAGGGCGGAGTCGGAGGCTGACGGGGGCCCCACACTCGCGCGGGCCCCCCAGGCCGCGCAGCCCTAGTGTGGCGGCGCCTGTCGCCCCACTTCGGTTCCCTTTCGGTGTTCTGGAAGCTTCGTGGAAAAATAGGCCACAGGCATTGATTTCGTCAATTCCGAATATTTCCTTACTAGGATTTCTGAAACCAAAAACAGCAGAAAACAGCAACTGGCTCTTCGGCATCTCGTTAATAGGTTAGTGCCGGAAAATGCATAAATATGACATAAAGTTTGTATAAAACATGTGAGTATCATCATACAATTAGCATGGAACATAGGAAATTATCGATACGTTGGAGACGTATCAGCTTACACCCGTTGTATGTGAACGTTGAGTCTATCACATCCGATCATCACGAGATGCTTCGAAACGACGAACTATATCAACGGTGCATACGAGGGGAGAACACTTTATTATCTTGATATTAATGTGAGGGATCATCTTATAATGCTACCGTCGCGTTCTAAGCAAAATAAGATGCATAAAGGATTAACATCACATGCAATTCATATGTGATATGATATGGCCCTTTAGTCTTTGCACCTTCGATCTTCATCTCCAAAGCACGGACATGATCTCCATCATCAACGGGCATGATCTTCATCATCGTCGGCATAGCGTCAAGGTCCATGGCGCCGTCTTCATGGTTGTTCACCTCATTTAGCAACTATTACAACTACTTTGAAATACTACTCAACATGAAATTTAAAGACAACCATAAGGCTCCTGCCGGTTGCCACAATACAATAATGATCATCTCATACATATTCATCATCACATTATGGCCATATCACATCACCAAACCATGCAAAAACAAGTTAGACGTCTCTAATTTGGTTTGCATATTTTACGTGGTTTAGGGTTTTCGAGTAAGATCTAATCTACCTACGAACATGAACCACAACGGTGATACTAGTGTTGTCAATAGAAAGAGTAAATTGAATCTTCACTATGGTGGGAGAGACAGACACCCGCAAAGCCACTTATGCAATACAAGTTGCATGTCGAACGTGGAGCAAGTCTCATGAACGCGGTCATGTAAAGTTAGCCCGAGCCGCTTCATCCCACCATGCCACAAAGATGCAAAGTACTCGAACTAAAGACAACAAAGCATCAACGCCCACAAAACAATTGTGTTCTAATCGTGCAACCATCTATGCATAGACACGGCTCTGATACACTGTAGGGATTCGTTGCATAGAAAACAAAAAATTTCCTACCGCGAGAACGCAATCCAAGCCAAGATGCATCTAGAAGATTGGAGCAACGAGGGGATGTACGAGACTAACCCTTGAATATTTCCAAAGCCTACAAGAGGAGGCTCTGCTGACGATCACTTGCCGCTTTCAAAAGCGCGTAGAAGATCTTGGTGCCACAATCGGCACCTCCGTACTCGGTCACACGTTCGGTGTTGATGACGACGTCCTTCTCCCCGTTCCGGCGGGCAGCGGAAGTAGTAGATCCTCCTTGGAATCCCGGCACGACGGCGTGGTGGCGGTGTCGATGGAGAACTCCGGCAGGGCTTCGCCTAAGCGTATGCGGGAGTTGTATGTGGAGGAGGGGTGCTAGGGTTTGGGGAGAGGGGTGCCTTGGGCGCCGGCCATGAAGGGGGCAGCCAAGGTTGGAGGCAAGAGTGGCCGGCCACCCTCCCCTTGTCCCTCATTATATAGGTGGAAGCCCCAAGAGTTGTAGTCCAAGTCTTCGAATAAGACCCCAACACCAAAACTTCCCAAAGGTGGGAAACCTACTCAAGGGAGTCCTACTCAAGGTGGGACTCCCACCTTTCCTTGAGGTGGGGCTGGCCGGCCACCAAGGTGGAGCCCACCTGGGACTCCTCCCCCTTAGGGTTTGGCCGGCCATGCTAGTGGAGTCCGGGACTCCACCTTCCATAGTGCCTTTCTTCCGGACTTTTCTAGAACCTTCTAGAACCTGCCATAAATGCACCGAATCATTTCCAAACTTGGAATATGACTTCCTATATATGAATCTTATTCTCAGGACCATTCCGGAACTCCTCGTGATGTCCTGGATCCCATCCGAGACTCAGAACAAAAAACTTCGAACTCCATTCCATATTCCATATCTACTTAAACGACATCAAACCTTAAGTGTGTCACCTACGGTTCGCGAACTATGTAGACATGGTTGAGACTTTTCTCCGACCAATAACCAATAGCGGGATCTGGAGATCCATAATGGCTCCCACATATTCAACGATGACTTAGTGATCGAATGAACCATTCATACGATACCAATTCCCTTTGTCACGCGATATTTTACTTGTCCAAGGTTTGATCATTGGTATCACTCTATACCTTGTTCAACCTCGTCTCCTGACAAGTACTCTTTACTCGTACCGTGGTATGTGGTCTCTTGTGAACTTATTCATATGCTTGCAAGACATTAGACGACATTCCACCGAGAGGGAGTATATCTATCAGTCATCGGGATGGACAAATCCACTGTTGATCCATATGCCTCAACTCATACTTTCCGGATACTTAATCCCATCTTTATAACCACCCATTTACGCAGTGGCGTTTGATGTAATCAAAGTACCTTTCCGGTATAAGTGATTTACATGATCTCATGGTCGAAAGGACTTGGTAACTATGTATCGAAAGCTTATGGCAAATAACTTAATGACGTGATCTTATGCTACGCTTAATTGGGTGTGTCCATTACATCATTCATATAATGACATAACCTTGTTATTAATAACATCCAATGTTCATGATCACGAAACCATGATCATCTATTAATCAACAAGCTAGTTATACAAGAGGCTTACTAGGGACTCTTTGTTGTTCACATAACACACATGTATCAATGTTTCGGTTAATACAATTATAGTATGGTATGTAAACATTATCATAAACACAAAGATATATTATAATAACCATTTTATTATTGCCTCTTGGGCATATCTCCAACAGAACTCCGAGGCAAAGTAAATCATCGAGGCTTAATTGACTTTTGTTCAGTCATATGCATGCGTGAGCATGTGCCAAGTCGATTCAAGTGAATTATTCAGAGGAGGATACCACAATGTCATACCTATTTATGAATAAAATAATGCAAGCAAACATCCATGACATGATACTCATATTAATAAATTGGAGCTAAACATGAGAGATCATGAACTACTAGACTTTCTTAAATGACATATACCTCACATGAACCAACTAAGCATGCTCACATGGATGAGTATATGTACAAAAATGAAAACAAATAGAGTTCATACCAGCCTCTCACCACAATCGATTGTCGTAGATCATCATTATTGCCTTTCACTTGTGTAGCTTGAATAATATGAAATGAAAACCACGCTCCAGCCACCGAAGATCATTGAACTCCATAATAAACTTTACAAAACCAAAGAAGAACAACAAATATTTTTGGTGTTTTCAAATTGGAAACAAGAACAAAAGGAAACAAGCAAACAAGCAAAATCTTTTTTGGATTTTCTTATAGCAAACCAACGATAGCAAACAAAGCAAAATAAAAGCAAGAAACCAAAATAAACAAATGGTGAAGAGAAACAACAGAAATATTTTTGGTCTTTTTGTGTTTTAGGAAAGAAACAAAGCAAAAACAAGAAAATGAAAACTAGAAGAGTCACATAAACACAAAGCAGCAGAAATTCATCAAACTTGACAGCAGTACAGTAATCGATTTTTAAGAAATTCTTCCGCTGCCCAGCTCGAAAAGTGTTCAACTAATGAAAGTTAGATAACAACCTGGGGAACATGCACAAAAATTGGCTTCGCAAAATAACGTTCTGGATGTTTTTGAGAATTTTTTTGGAAACAGTCTAGAATCTGTTTTCAGGCAGCACTTCCCCAAATATCATCTCCCTCTTATTAGAAAACCACTTTAAGAAGCTAAACAAGTATGTACAAGTATCCAGCAACTATAATATGCAAAGAATGAGTGATGCCGGTATACCTCCCCCCAAGCTTAGGCTTTTGGCCTAAGTGGAGTTCAATCCCATGGTGCCCATGAAGTAGCACCTCCGTAGTACGACGAAGATGGATCCTGTTCTGGGTATGTGCTGGAAGATGCACCAGGATACGTGACGGTGTAGTCGTGGGAGGGCTCGGCGTCCTCGGAGTCATGCTGCTGGTGGAAGCCATGTATCTTCAGCTGCTCATCCACCTCCTCCTTAGAGCGCGACCACGGTTTCCTGTGAATACTGAACAAATCTGGCTGCGGCAAAGGGATTTCCCTCTCATCCCCGTCAGCAAACAACATTCTATAGACCATATTATCTAAACTAGAGTCGGTTGTAACAAATTGATGACTCTTCATAGCAGCAATATCAAGCCTTATAGGAGTTAATTTCACATCAGTAGGGTCAAGAGGAAGATCTAGATATACTAAAATGCGCGATGCAACAATTCCTCCAAAAATAGGCCCCTTGTTAGACAAGCGGCGAGCAACAAGAGCACCAAGATGATAAGGTGTCTCTCCAGTAAGTGCAGCAACTAAGAAAGCAAGATGATAACTAGAAATATTGCTAGTGTTCTCCCTACCAAGAATGCTAGTAGCAAGATAGTAAGCGAAATATCTAATGGCAGGGAGTTGAATGTTTCTTATCTTGCTGCGCTGAATGGTGCGGCTATCATCATTGGTAATATCTCGATAGAGCTCCAGCAAAGCCTTGGGATTATTCTCGATCTTCTTCGCTGTACCTACAGGGGCAATATCCAATGCAGTACAAAAATCCTTCAACTTCATAGTAATAGGATTACCATAAATCCTGAATGCAACTGATGGTTGATAGTGCTTGTTGTTGAACTGAAAGCTCTCAACAAAGATTTTAGTTAGCATGTAGTATTGATCCCTCTCATCTTCCATATAGGTGGTTAAGCCCACATTATTGATGAGGACCAAGAAATCATCCAGCATCCCTGCATTACTCAAAAAGTTATAACATGGAAAAGATGAAGCGTTAGGGACTCCATTGTCCTCTTCGGCTTCGAAGCTCGGTGCGATGATATCCTCATTATAGGATCGTCTAATTCGAGTGGCGGTCCTTGAGGGCCTCCCGTGCTTGTCGTCTCTCTTTCAAACACTTCTCCAAAGTTATAGTAATTCATCTTCCTTTTCTGAAATTTTTCAACAAACATTATAAAAGTTGATTTGGTGACATATAATTGAGGGAAACTACCATAGGAACTTGCTAGAGTACTAAGCATGCCTCAAAACTAATTCTTACAACTTAGAACAAGCATGCAAGCTCACTAAACATGTTACCTACAACAGCAAAATATTCAAGATATACTCAACCAAACAAAATTCTATTTGGATAATCGGAGGAGTCACATACCGGAGAGCAAATGTGCCAAATTTCAGACAGAAATCTGGGCTGAGCAAAGAGATCGAGAAATCCCGAGTTCTTGAGCAAAAACGCGAGTGAGAGAAAGCTGGTTCGAGTTTTTTCGGGAGAGAGAGTGAGATGGGAGGAAGAGATGAATAAGTGGGGCAAGGAGGGGCCCACACCACAGGGTGGCCCTTAGCCTTGCCGGCTGGTGGGGTGCAGCCCTGGGGTGCCCCACTGGTCATCCCCAGGTGCTCCCAGGTGCCTCTTCGAAAAATAAGACCAACATTATAATTTTTGTAAATTTTTGAAAACTTTGAAAAATGCACATTTCTGGGTATTAAATTTATTATTACTGGGCAGAAAAAGATTTTCAAATCTCTAAACAATTAAAGAACCTTGCAAAGCATGAAGTGCTACAGCAAGTAGAACAAGTGGATGAAGAAAGAGATGTTGTTTTGTTCCTCTATGCATATAAAATGTATTTGTTAACAAGGTTGATCAAGTCTTGCCACCAAATAAATTTTACATAGCACAAGAAGAAATAAACCTCAAATCAATCATGTTACCTTGAATTGTATTGATATGGATCCAATCATAATATTTTGATATCTTTCTTTAGGCTCATATATAGGACAATCAATAGTTCCCACTTTGATAGTTCTCACATTATAAATTGTATTAACTCCACATACTTTATCAATCCTCTTGGGAAAATAAACAGTATGCTCCTTTTCATCGACATTGAAAGTAACTTTTCCTTTATTGCAATCAATAACAGCCCCTGCAGTGTTAAGAAAGGTCTCCCAAGAATAATAGACATATTATCATCTTCAGGCATTTCCAACACAACAAAATCAGTTAATATTAAGCAATTATTAGTAACTTGAACAGGAACATCCTCACATACACCAACAGGAATAGCAGTAGATTTATCAGCCATTTGCAAAGATATATCAGTCGGTATCAACTTATCTAAATAAAGTCTCTTGTAAAGAGAAAAAGGCATAACACTAACGCCTGCTCCCAAATCACATAGAGCGGTTCTAACATAATTATTCTTGATGGAACAAGGAATAGTCGGTATACCTGGGTCTCCCAGCTTCTTTGGAACTTTGCCATTGAAAGAGTAATTAGCAAGCATAGTGGAAATCTCCTCATTAGGAATTTTCCTTTTGTTAGAGACAATATCTTTCATATACTTTGAATAAGGAGGCAATTTAATAGCATCGGTCAAAGGGATTTGCAAGAACAAAGGTTTCATCCAATCACAAAATTTATTATAGTGTTCTTCTTCCTTTGATTTTAGTTTCTTAGCAGGAAAAGGCATTTGCTTTTGAACCCAAGGTTCCCTTTCATTACCATGTTTCTTAGCAATAAAATCTTCTCTAGTATACTTTTTATTTTTAGCATGCTTTTCAGGTTCATCTTCAACCTCTTCTTTATCAGAAGCATCATTCTTATCATTATCTTTATCATGTTCATTACCACTTTCAGTTTCAGCATCAGAAATAGAAATACTATTAGGATCATTAACGGGTTCAGAGGATTCTACAACAGTTTTATGTTTCTTCTTCTTTTTCTTAGAAGGAGCACTAGGTTCAATGCGTTGAGAATCTTGTTCAACTCTTTTGGGATGCCCTTCAGGATATAGAGGATCCTGGGTAGAAACACTGCCTCTAGTTGTTACTTCATAAGCATGTTTTTCTTTAGAATTATTTTTTAACAAGTCATTTTGCACTTTAGTGAGTTGATCAATTTGAGTTTGAACCATATGAAAATGTTTAACAAGCATCTTAACATCATTGGAGGTTCTCTCCACAATATCATGCAATTTACTAATAGCTTGAGAATTTTCCATTAAATGATTCTCTACTCTCATATTAAAATTTTCTTGCTTAACAATATAATTATCAAACTCATCTAAGCATTGAGCAGGAGGTTTTGAATACGGAATATCTTCCCTAGTAAAGCGTTGAAGAGAGTTTACCTCAATCATGGATGAAGGGGGAGTTATCTTGCATAAATCTTCTATGGGAGGTAAATTCTTCACATCTTCAGATTTAATACCTTTCTCCTTAAGAGATTTCTTGGCTTCCCTCATATCTTCATCATTCAATTTAATCAAACCCCTCTTCTTCAATATTGGCGTCGGAGTTGGTTCAGGTGTAGTCCAATCATCATGATTCCGGCCTATTTTAGCCAATAATTCTTCAGCTTCGTCCGGAGTTCTTTTCCTGAAAACACAACCAGCACAACTATCCAAATATGCTCTAGATTCAATGGTTAGTCCACTATAAAATATATCAAGTAAATCATGCTTTTCCAAATCATGTCCAGGTCGAGCTCTGATAAGAGAGCAAAATCTTGCCCAAGCTTCAGGCAATTTCTCTCCATCTTCTGGTCAAAACTATAAATTTTCTGCAAAGCAACATGTTGAGCACTAGCAGGAAAGTATTTCCGAAAGAAAACATCAAGCAAACCACTTGGGCTATCAATAGAATTAGGAGGCAAACTATTATACCAAGTTTTAGCATCACCCTTTAATGATGATACGCGTACAGCACGCGTCCGTTGGGAACCCCAAGAGGAAGGTGTGATGCGTACAGCAGCAAGTTTTCCCTCAGTAAGAAACCAAGGTTATCGAACCAGTAGGAGTCAAGAAGCACGTGAAGGTTGATGGTGGCGGAGTGTAGTGCGGCGCAACACCAGGGATTCCGGCGCCAACGTGGAACCTGCACAACACAATCAAAGTACTTTGCCCCAACGTAACAGTGAGGTTGTCAATCTCACCGGCTTGCTGTAACAAAGGATTAGATGTATAGTGTGGATGATGATGTTTGCGAAGAACAGTAAGAACGAGTATTGCAGTAGGTAGTATTCGATGTAAAGAATGGACCGGGGTCCACAGTTCACTAGTGGTGTCTCTCCAATTAGAAATAGCATGTTGGGTGAACAAATTACAATTGGGCAATTGACAAATAAAGAGGGCATAACAATGCACATACATATTATGATGAGTAGTGTGAAATTCAATTGGGCATTACGACAAAGTACATAGACCGCTATCCAGCATGCATCTATGCCTAAAAAGTCCACCTTCGGGTTAGCATCCGCACCCCTTCCAGTATTAAGTTGCAAACAACAGACAATTGCATTAAGTATGGTGCATAATGTAATCAACACAAATATCCTTAGACATAGCATTGATGTTTTATCCCTAGTGGCAACAGCATCCACAACCTTAGAACTTTCTGTCACTGTCCCAGATTAAATGGAGGCATGAACCCACTATCGAGCATAAATACTCCCTCTTGGAGTTACAAGTACCAACTTGGCCGAGCCTCTACTAGCAACGGAGAGCATGCAAGATCATAAACAACACATAGATGATAGATTGATAATCAACATAACATAGTATTCCATATTCATCGGATCCCAACAAACGCAACATGTAGCATTACAAATAGATGATCTTGATCATGTTAGGCAACTCACAAGATCGAACAATGATAGCACAATGAGGAGAAGACAACCATCTAGCTACTGCTATGGACCCATAGTCCAGGGGTGAACTACTCACACATCACTCCGGAGGCGATCATGGCGATGAAGAGTCCTCCGGGAGATGATTCCCCTCTCCGGCAGGGTACTGGAGGCGATCTCCTGAGTCCCCCTAGATGGGATTGGCGGCGGCGTCTCTGGAAGGTTTTCCGTATCGTGGCTCTCGGTACTAGGGTTTTCTCGACGAAGGCTTCTTATAGGGGGAAGGGCAGAGTCGGGGGGCTGACGAGGGACCCACACAACAGGGCGGCGCGGGCCCCTCCTTGGCCGCGCCGCCTTAGTGTGGCGCCACCTCGTTGCCCCACTTCGTATCCCCCTCGGTCTTCTGGAAGCTTCGTGGAAAAATAAGACCCTGGGCGTTGATTTCCAATTCCGAGAATATTTACTTTGTAGGATTTCTAAAACCAAAAACAACAGCAAGGCTCTTCGGCATCTCGTCAATAGGTTAGTGCGGAAAATGCATAAATATGACATAAAGTGTGTATAAAACATGTGAGTATCATCATAAAAGTAGCATGGAACATAAGAAATTATAGATACGTTTGAGACGTATCAAGCATCCCCAAGCTTAGTTCCTACTCGTCCTCGAGTAGGTAAACGATAACAAAGATAATTTTTGAAGTGACATGCTATCATAATCTTGATCAATACTATTGTAAAGCACATGAGATGAATGCAGCGATTCGAAGCAATGGTAAAGACAATGAGTAAACAACTGAACCATATAGCAAAGACTTTTCATGAATAGTACTTTCAAGACAAGCATCAATAAGACTTGCATAAGAGTTAACTCATAAAGCAATAAATTCATAGTAGAAAGCTTTGAAGCAACACGAAGGAAGATTTAAGTTTCAGCAGATGCTTTCAACTTGTAACATGTATATCTCATGGATAGTTGTCATCATAAAGCAATATAACAAGTGCAATAGGTAAGCATGTAAGAATCAATGCACAGTTAACACAAGTGTTTGCTTCTAAGATAGAAGGAAGTAGGTAAACTGACTCAACATAAAAGTAGAAGAATGGCAACGGTAGTATTAAAGCATATGTGTTATGTATAAGACATCCTATAAGTTGCAAGCCTCATGCATAGATTACCAATAGTGCCCGCACCTTGTCCTAATTAGCTTGGATTTACATGGATTATCATTGCATAGCATATGTTTCAACCAAGTGTCACAAAGGGGTACCTGCCGCTGTACAAAGGTCTAAGGAGAAAGTTCGCATTGGATTTCTCGCTTTGATTATTCTCAACTTAGACATCCATACGGGACAACATAGACAACAGATAATGGACTCCTCATTAATGCATAAGCATTCGACAACAAATAATATTCTCATAAGAGATTGAGGATTAATGTCCAAACTGAAACTTCCACCATGGTTCATGGCTTTAGTTAGCGGCCCAATGTTCTTCTCTAACAATATGCATACTCAAACCATCGATCATGATAAATCACCCTTACTTCAGACAAGACGAACATGCATAGCAACTCACATGATATTCAACAAAGGTGTAATAGTTGATGGCGTCCCCGAAACATGGTTACCGCTCAACAAGCAACTTATAAGAAATAAGATACATAAGTACATATTCAATACCACAATAGTTTTTAAGCTATTTTCCCATGAGCTATATATTGTAAAGACAAAGAATAGAATTTTAAAGGTAGCACTCAAGTAATTTACTTTGGAATGGCGGAGAAATACCATGTAGTAGGTAGGTATGGTGGACACAAATGGCATAGTTTTTGGCTCAAGGATTTGGATGCACGAGAAGTAATCCCTCTCAATACAAGGCTTAGGCTAGCAAGGTTGTTTGAAGCAAACACAAGTATGAACCGGTACAACAAAACTTACATAAGAACATATTGCAAGCATTATAAGACTCTACACTGTCTTCCTTGTTGTTCAAACACCTCACCAGAAAATATCTAGACTCTAGAGAGACCAATCATGCAAACCAAATGTCAACAAGCTCTACGGTATTTCTTCACTAATAGGTGCAAAGTACATGATGCAAGAGCTTAAACATGAGCACAACAATTGCCAAGTATCAAATTATTCAAGACATTATACCAATTACCACATGTAGCATTTTCCGTTTCCAACCATATAACAATTAACGAAGCAGTTTCAACCTTCGCCATGAACATTAAGAATAAAGCTAAGAACATATGTGTTCATATGCAACAGCGGAGCGTGTCTCTCTCCCACACAATGAATGCTAGGATACAATTTTATTCAAACAAAACAAAAACAAGAACATAAAGACACTCCAAGCAAAGCACATAAGATGTGACGGAATAAAAATATAGTTTCACTAGAGGTGACTTGATAATTTTGTCGATGAAGAAGGGGATGCCTTGGGCATCCCCAAGCTTAGGTGCTTGAGCTTCTTGAAATATGCAGGGATGAACCACGGGGGCACCCCAAGCTTAGAGTTTTCACTCTCCTTGATCATATTGTATCATCCTCCTCTCTTGACCCTTGAAAACTTCCTCCACGCCAAACTCAAAACAAACTCATTAGAGGGTTAGTGCATAATCAAAAATTCACATGTTCAGAGGTGACATAATCATTCTTAACACTTCTGGACATTGCACAAAGCTACTGAAAGTTAATGGAACAAAGAAATCCATCAAACATAGCAAAACATGCAATGCGAAATAAAAGGCAGAATCTGTCAAAACAGAACAGTCCGTAAAGACGAATTTTTATGGGGCACTTAACTTGCTCAGATGAAAATTCTCAAATTGAATGAAAGTTGCGTACATATATGAGGATCACTCACGTAAATTGGCAGATTTTTCTGAGTTACCTACAAAGAATACTACTCAAATTCGTGACAGCAAGAAATCTGTTTCTGCGCAGTAATCCAAATCTAGTATGAACCTTACTATCAAAGACTTTACTTGGCACAACAATGCAATAAAATAAAGATAAGGAGAGGTTGCTACAATAGTAACAACTTCCAAGACTCAAATATAAAACAAAAGTGCAGAAGTAAAATCATGGGTTGTCTCCCATAAGCGCTTTTCTTTAACGCCTTTCAGCTAGGCGCAGAAAGTGTGTATCAAGTATTATCAAGAGATGAAGCATTGGCATTCTTACCAGGGGCGTTGCGCTTACCCTTCTTACTCTTATTCCTACTCTTTGGTTTAGGGAATACATGACCGCATCCGGGCGTAGAGGTAAAATTTAGAGTGCCTTTCCCCACATCTATGATTGCTCCCACGAGTTTCAGCAGGGACCTTCCAAGTGTGATTTGTCCTGTCCCTACACATTCAACAACGAGATAATCAGTGGATACCGTTCTTCCAAGAAAGGTTGTGAATACACCTTCAGCTATACCCTTAGGAATTATAACAGAGTTATCAGTAAGAGTTATTCCTTCTCCTCCTTCAGTAAGTTCCCAAAGTGTCAAAGATTCATAAATTCTTTTAGGCATAAGGCAAAACTCAGACATAATATCACAACGGGCATGAAAAGTTTCACCACAAATAGCAACTTTAATAGTAGGCATCCACATTGAAGGTTTAAAGCTTAATGGAACATAATCATAATATTCACGAATCTGGTTGTACCCTTCTTTTAAACAGGATATATTTGTTTCGAGAGTGTTTAATCTATTATGAATGCTAGCAAGAGATGAATCAAAATTATTATCAGAGCTAGATGATGTAATCAATTTTCTTATGGCATTAAAAGCTTGATCCCCATCACAATGAAGGAAATCTCCTCCCACTACAGCATCTAAGGCATATCTATAACGAAGAATAAGCCCAAAATAAAAATTACTAAGAAGCAAACTTAGCGTCATTTTAGGTTCAGTTTTACTATAAGAATCAAAAATTCTAGACCAAGCTTCTTTAAAACTCTCCTCACCCCCTTGTTTAAAAGTGAAGATCGATTCCTCAGGTGATAGAGTAACAACTACAGGACTAGTCATGATAATAAAATAAAGTAAATGCAAGTAACTAATTTTTTTGTGTGTTTTTAATATGGAGAACGCAAACAAGATAGTAAATAAAGTAAAGCAAGTAACTATTTTTTTGTATTTTTGATATAAAGCAAACAAAGCAGTAAATAAAATAAAGTAAAGAAAGACAAAAACAAAGTAAAGAGATTGGAAGTGGAGACTCCCCTTGCAGAGTCTCTTGATCTCCCCGGCAACGGCGCCAGAAAAAGAGCTTGATACGCATACATCACGCGTTCGTTGGGAACTCCAAGAGGAAGGTGTGATGCGTACAGCAGTAAGTTTTGCCTCAGTAAGAAACCAAGGTTATCGAATCAGTAGGAGTCAAGAAGCACGTGAAGGTTCATGGTGACGGAGTGTAGTGCGGCGCAACACCAGAGATTACCGGCGCCAACGTGGAACTGCACAACACAATCAAAGTACTTTCCCCAACGTAACGGTGAGGTTGTCAATCTCACCGGCTTGCTGTAACAAAGGATTAGATGTATAGTATGGATGATGATGTTTGCGAAGAACGGTAAACAGTATTGCGAGGTTGTATTTGATGTAAAGAATGGACCGGGTCCACAGTTCACTAGTGGTGTCTCTCCAATAAGAAATAGCATGTTGGGTGAACAAATTACAGTTGGGCAATTGACAAATAAAGAGGGCATAACAATGCACATACATATTATGATGAGTAGTGTGAAATTCAATTGGGCATTACGACAAAGTACATAGACCGCTATCCAGCATGCATCTATGCCTAAAGAGTCCACCTTCGGGTTAGCATCCACACCCCTTCCAGTATTAAGTTGCAAACAACAGACAATTGCATTAAGTATGGTGCGTAATGTAATCAACACAAATATCCTTAGACATAGCATTGATGTTTTATCCCTAGTGGCAACAGCACATCCACAACCTTAAAACTTTCTGTCACTGTCCCAGATTAAATGGAGGCATGAACCCACTATCGAGCATAAATACTCCCTCTTGGAGTTACACGTATCAACTTGGCCAGAGCCTCTACTACGGAGAGCATGCAAGATCATAAACAACACATAGATGATAGATTGATAATCAACATAACATAGTATTCCATATTCATCGGATCCCAACAAACGCAACATGTAGCATTACAAATAGATGATCTTGATCATGTTAGGCAACTCACAAGATCGAACAATGATAGCACAATGAGGAGACAACCATCTAGCTACTGCTATGGACCCATAGTCCGGGGGTGAACTACTCACATCACTCCGGAGGCGATCATGGCGATGAAGAGTCCTCCGGGAGATGATTCCCCTCTCCCGGCAGGGTGCGGAGGCGATCTCCTGAATCCCCGAGATGGGATTGGTGGCGGCGGCATCTCGGAAGGTTTTCCGTGTCGTGGCTCTCGGTACTGGGGTTTTCTCGACGAAAGCTTCTTATAGGCGGAAGGGCAGAGTCGGGGGGCTGGCGAGGGGCCCACACAACACAGGGCGGCGCGGGCCCCTCCTTGGCCGCGCCGCCTTAGTGTGGCGCCACCTCGGGGCCCACCGTATCCTCGGTCTTGGAAGCTTCGTGGAAAAATAATACCCTGGGCGTTGATTTCGTCCAATTCCGAGAATATTTCCTTTATAGGATTTCTGAAACCAAAAACAGCAGAAAACAACAACTGGCTCTTTGGCATCTCGTCAATAGGTTAGTGCCGGAAAATGCATAAATATGACATAAAGTGTGTATAAAACATGTGAGTATCATCATAAAAGTAGCATGGAACATAAGAAATTATAGATACGTTTGAGACGTATCAAATGAGAAAGGAAAAAAAATTTAGCAATAAAATAAGTACGCATCTTGATATCATCAGAAAACAAGCTACTCAAAGTTGAAAGTTCATTCATGTGTTCTACAACACTTTCTTTTTCAGTACCACAAAAGGGTGTTTTCTCAACAATAGCTATATGAGATAGATCAAGAGAAAAATCATAATCCTTATCCTTAATGTTTATAGGAGATGTGGCAAATTTAGGATCGGGAGACAGTTTATATCTAACAGTATGTTGTGCAAAACTTTTTAATTTTACTTGCATCAGTAGTAGCATTGCATTTATCAATAAAATCATCATCAAGTTCCACATAATCCTCATCAGGATCATCACTAGAGTATTCAACAGACTCAGGTGAATTAACAGGTGTAGCAGCATTTTCATTAGGAGTTTCAGTATTTTCAATTTGTCTAGACCTAGCAATTGTAGCATCTAGAAAAGATCCTAATGAACCACTATCATCAAGCACAGCAGAAGCATCATCAATATTATAAGAATTTTCAGATTCAAGAAGTACCAGCATGTGAAGCTTGTGGTGGTGAAACAAGTTGACTTATCACAGATGGTGAATCAAGAGCAACAGAGGTACTCAGAGTTGTACCTTTTCTTGTAGTGGATGGTAATATGGTGACTTTAGGATCGTGAGGTTTACCCATGATGGAGAATTTGCAGCGAACAATATCAATCCAAGTGAACTTCCAAATAAAGCTATGCTCCCCGGCAACGGCGCCAGAAAATAGTCTTGATTCGACACAAGGGGAGCCAAAGAATACTTGAAAGCCTTAACAACGGAGTTGTCAATTCAGCTACACTTGGAAACAGACTTGCTCGCAAGAGTTTATAATGTGAGTTTATAGCGATACGATAGTGAAATATCAACCATGATGTAACAAAAACAGCGGTGGTGATTATAGTAAACAACGGGATTAAATACTGTAGGCACGGGGATGGATGAACGGGCGTTGCATGGATGAGAGAAACTCATGTAACAATCAAAGCAGGGCATTTGCAGATAGTAATAAAACGGTGTCCAAGTACTAATCAATCAATAGGCATGTGTTCCATATTTAGTCGTACGTGCTCGCAATGAGAAATTTGCACAACATCTTTTGTCCTACCAGCCGGTGGCAGCCGGGCCTCTAGGGAATCTACTGGAAATTAAGGTACTCATTTTAATAGAGCACCAGAGCAAAGCATTAACACTCCGTGAACACATGTGATCCTCATATCACCGCCTTCCCCTTCGGTTGTCCCAATTTCTGTCACTTTGGGGCCTCGGGTTCCGGACAACAATACGTGTATACAACTTGCAGGTAAGATCATAAAACAATGAATTTCATCATGAAACAATAACATGTTCAGATCTGAGATCATGGCACTCGGGCCCTAGTGACAAGCATTAAGCATAACAAGTTGCAACAATATCATAAAAGTACCAATTACGGACACTAGGCACTATGCCCTAACAATCTTATGCTATTACATGACCAATCTCATCCAATCCCTACCATCCCTTTCAGCCTACAGCGGGAATTACTCACACATGGATGGGGGAAACATGGTTGGTCGATGGAGAGGCATCGGTGGTGATGATGGCGATGATCTCCTCCAATTCCCGTCCCGACGGAGTGCCAGAATGGAGTTTCTGGTCCCGGACGGAGTTTGCGATGGTGGCGGCGTTACGGATGTCTTCGGCGATTCCGACTTCTCGTCTCGCGTTTTTAGATCGAAACCCTTAAGTAGTCCAGCTGGCCGAGGCGGCCTCACCATAGGGCGGCGCGCCCCCTCCTGGCCGCGCCGCCCATGGTGTGGGGGCCGTGGACCCCCCAGCTTGGGCTCCGTGAATCTTCTGGGAAAATAAGCCCTTTGACATTAATTCCGGGGATTTTCCTGAAAGTTGAATTTCTGCACAAAAACGAGACACCAGGGCAATTCTGCTGAAAACAGCGTTAGTCCGTGTTAGTTGTATCCAAAATACACAAATTAGAGGCAAAACAATAGCAAAAGTGTTCGGGAAAGTAGATACGTTTTGGACGTATCAGAGTACCAGTTGGTGTCGATGCCATAGGCTGCAGCATGAGCAGCCTTGTTATCACGGTCACCATCATCATCAGAGTCATCATTGCCATAACGCCACCAGCAATCACTCGCAGGGTGACCATATATCGTGCAAATTTGGCAGCGCACATCAACGAAGGGAGTGGGGCACGGTCCGGGCGCCCCTTTCCTCCTCCATCACGGCGCCTAGTGTCACGGCGTGGCTCATCACGAGGCCTATCATCACGGCGAGGCTCATCACGACGCCTATCATCATGGCGCGTCTCATCACGGCGCCTATCATCACGGCGTCTGTCATCATCACGACGCCTATGTAACATCCCAAGTTTCAATAAAAGGAACAAGAGATAGAATTCAAGAATCCCAAAAATCAGAGCCAACAAAAACTTTTTCTCATCATATAGGACTATGCATATTAGCTCACCTTATTAATTTATTTGAGTGTGCTTTTGCCATGATGCTTGTTTATGTGTTACTCTCATTCTAAAACCCTAGCAATGATCACTTGATCAACCAAAGTCAAATAAAAATAAAATAGAAAAGAAATTATAAAAATCAATTTCACACACACATATGGCCTATGCCATTTTTACAAATCTTTGATCTAGACCAATTTGGTTTGCACCATTAGTTGTAAATGGATACTAAACACTTATTAACACTTTTGGAAACAATCAAACTCAATTCAAATCAAATTTGAACCAAATTTGTGATCACATGTGATTATGGTCATGTGAGACAATTTCAGCAAGATACCCCCTTTGAGCCCCTGGTTTTCAATTTTCTCTTTCTACACTTGGCCAACTCTTTGTACCTCCTCCAAGATCTCATCAAGGACTACAACTTTGCTCAAGACACCCACCTCAAACTCTGCCTAGAATTCAAATGGAAATCAAGCCAAGATGAGACATTGAAACAAAACTAAGATCATATGCAATTTGAGATTTTGCAAACCAACTCCAAATTGAACCAAACCACCACCATTCTACTCCTTTTAATATATGATTACAACCCACCAAAAAGAATTTCAAAATTCAAAAATTAATTTCTTGCGGGCATTCTATCAAACACCTTGTATGCAGGGTATCAAATTGTGCCCATACTGAAATTTGGAGAGACTTAGTCCAAGCCTGAGCCTCCACTGCACCCCTGGAGCTTCCTCTCACCTCCCTGCACCCTCTCACCCACTTGCCAAGCACCTGAGCTTGACCCACATGACCAGAATGCCATGCCGTGGCATGGCATGCCATCTCATGCTCTCTCTCCCTCTGGTCAATTCCAGCATGCACCACCTTGTCAATCCCCTCCCTCTCACTCACCTGATGTTGCCCAGCCACTGACTGGACGATGCCATGCACTGGAGAAGCCAGAACACGAGCGCCCAGTGGCGCCCAGAACTCGCCCATGCCGCGCCAGAGCGCGCATGGCGTTCACCCTGGACGCGCCAGAGCGCGCTGACGCCCACGTCCTCGCGCCACCTCGGCCCCTCCTCTCAGCACCGGTCGACGCACGACGGCTCACTGGACCTTTGGACATGCTCACGGCCCGCGGGAACGCCAGGCGCGACGACCACGACGGCGAGCTTCCGCCACGGTGACGCACACTCCCGTCAAGCTCACCGTCGCCTCAGAGCCTCGTTTTCACTACCATCAAGCGCGTCAGCCTCGCCAGGACACCAGTAACACGATGCGCCCATCCCTTGCCTCTTCGCCGCCCTGGAACGACGACGACGACGACGACCCTAGCTGAGCGCCGCGGCCACCTCCCGCTCCTATAAAAGGAGGACCTCTCCCGATGATCTGAGCACGCCAACTCCTTCCCCTCCTCACCACAGCACTCCTCGCCACCTCAATTTCACCAATTAGTCGCCGGAGGCCTCCAATCGCAAGCTCGCCGCCGCCGCGGTACAGACAGCCGAGAGGAGGCCACCTCGGGCGACGCAACTGCTTCCAGGCGCTTCCTCCTCCACTCCAACGTTGCTGTGCACATCGCCGACGACCGCCGGAGCTCCGACGAGCTCGCCGACCCCCTACCGCCGTCGCCAGTGAGTTCCCCTCTCGCCGGAGACGAAGGCCTCCCTCGACCGTGCGATCTCCTTCTAATCGCACGGCTCGCGTTGCGCGTACCGCTTCGCTGGCTCCCGCTGACAGGTGGCCCCCACCATGTCAGCTGGCCCGCTGCGAAGCTGGGCCGGCCCAACTCCCTCTCTCTCTGCCTAGCCCGTTAAGATCTCCCGCCAGCCCAAGTTTGAATTCAAAATTGAAAAATGGAGAAATACCCCAATCTGATGCAATCTTTGAAATTTAATAGGGAAAAATCCACTAGGCCAAAAATTGCAAACTTTATATTTTTGGAAACCTTAGGAAATTATCTACCCAATGCCACTGGATAGAACCCTAGATCTATTGTAGAATTAAAATGACAAAATAAACAAGGCAGGGAATTTTCTGCCTTATAATAATTCTTAAAAATCAACCATAAATGCTTTTCAGTTAATTCCACCTCCAATAATTCACATTTTACTTATACTAATTGTTTCTACAAAAATATGCCATGCTTACTTTGAATGATCATGGCTTAGTTGATTTAAATGACTTTATGGCTATTTCTAGTCAAAGATATTGTCCAAAACTATTAAGAAATCTTATGAGAGAGTTTCTCTCATTTAAATCTTGTCACCACCAATTCCAAATGAAGTAGAGACTCTGGTCATTTAGGTCTCATAGGAATTGTTGGTGATATTAAATCTTTGCTATGCTAAAACTAAATAGTATGAGGTGCTCACCTCATTTAAATCATTTTCTCAAAATGATAAATGTGAAGAGGTTGACTTGGGTCAACCTAGGTCACATATTATGCATAAGAGAAATTAAATCTTAATAAGATAATGAGAGGAAATTATTTCTCTGAATAATTCAAAGTAACATTTAAGATTAGTATGAGAGGAAATTATTTTTCTTAAATAATAAGAAGAACAAACCCACCAACTCAATATTAGTGTATGATGCTAGTTTAAAGTGTGTAGCTCATGAGTGTGCCTAGTTTAGTAAATTAGTTTGGTGTGATGATTGTGTACTCCGTATTCGTATTTTAGACGCTAGTACCGAGGAGTACCAGGAGGAGGAGGTCTACTTCCAAGGAGAAGAAGACCACTTTGACCAATTCCCCAACCAAGGCAAGATAATACTCTTGCAAAGTGCAAAGCTCACCATGAGCAAGGCATTACCCCATTTACTTTATGCTTATGATCCTATTTCCCAGTTTTACTTTACAAGCTTTATTTACTTTTATTTTATCAAAGTACTTTTGATTTATGATTGACCTGGTTAGTATTGAGTTAGTACAAGAGTATCAAACTTAGCCTAGAAGCAAAGCAAGTACTTAGCACCCCTCATACGTAGTTGCTAGTGCTAAATTAAAAATGACTACTCTAGATGGGAACTTGTGTTTATGAAATGATGATGGTGAAAACCTTGGAATGATGAGTCATTTCCATTGAAAGATTTTGAAGGTGAATATGACATGATTTTGACTTGGTGATTTTTGGCTAAAAACTGATGATTGAGTTGGATGCGATACCTTTCCAATTAGTAAGTACCCCCACAATACCTGATTATGGGTAAGGCTTAGCTGGAAATTTATGTGTCTTAGTATGGGTTCCCTCTGAACACACGTCATAGGGGTTACGCTTGAGGCTGCCTCCGTTGTTGAGAAATGATGTGAATTGTACGGCCAAGCCCTGTGCAGTTCCCGGGTTAACAGTTGGTTTTCACCGGGAGGCCAAGCTCATGGGGAGAGGTGCCTATACTAGGGTGTGTAAGTGAAAGGTTAACGGTTGATGATCCGCGTCTGAGTTACGATTAGTGGGGTTTTATCCCTGACGGATGTAATCAAATGTTGTGGCACAAGTGTGCAACCTCTGCAGAGTGTAGAACTATTCGAATAGCTGCGTCCGCGGTTATGGACAATTGGAAAGGCCATACTGTTTCCGTCATCAGAATTTACATCTATGTGACTGGTGTTTTTGAACTTGAACTTGAACGGTGACTTGAATTTACATCACAACAGAGTTGTGGGAATGACACTAATGTTCCCATTTGAGTTAGTTAGCACATGAGGAGTCGTTTATGAAAAGGTTTATCAATTAAAATTGGCTTTATGCAAATAAACTTAGAGCTTAGAACACTCTCAATAGTAATGTTAGTACTTACTTTAGTATTAGATTGCGAGTACTTAAAGTACTCACGGCCTTGTCCTTGGCTATTCAAATGGCGAATATGAAGCCGAGCAGCAGTACGAGGATGACGATCAGCAGGACGTCTACCACAACTAGGAGCGTCTAACGTCAAGCGTTGGCCTGTGGACTAGAGAGCCCTTGTATCTTACGCTTCCGCCATGAACTTGTGTTTGTTCGTTGATCATTAGATCAACTATTCGTGTAATATGGATCATGTGATTCCAATTTGTAAGACATTATGGTTTGTAATGAATGATGACTGTGATACTTAACTATTATGCCTCGCAACAACAATTTCCTGGGATTGCGATGTATGACATAATAGGCATCCGGACTTAAAAATCCGGGTGTTGACAAGTTGGTATCAGAGCCATTGTTTGACCTTAGGAGACCCTAGTTAGAAATGGACGTTCTGAAAATTTAGTTTCAAAAAGGAATGAAGTATTTCTGAAAATTTAAGTCTTTGTCTTCTCTTTGAGTTCTTTGGAAAACAAGAAGTCATGCTCTTCCTTAGAAATATAACTAAAATTTTGCCACACTTGTTCACGTCTCTAACTTAATCCTTCACTTCACTTTCAGATGGAGCCCGTGAACACGAAGTTTTACCAGCTTGGGAATGGGGGAAGCTTGATCTTCGAGCACGACCTCAACGCCCTGTCCGACCACCTTGGTCGCCCGCACCCAGAGTTCCACGGATCGCAGATCGCGAACCAGCCAGGAGGCGAGCTGCAGTGGATCATCACCGCTGACTTGAGGGGCAAGATGGAGCCTCCCACTTCTGAGAGGATCCTCTTCTCCTTCATGGAAAGCAACTGGCTGGACGGACTTGCCCGCGCCCTTCAGGAGGGACTCGCACGCCTGTGCGGGATGAGCGGGGAGGCACTCAAGGACCCTCGCTTTTCCCACCTCGCGAGGCGTAACTCTGCTGGAGAGCCCATGGACATGCCATCCCACCCGGAGCTGAAGCACCATGTGGAGCATCTCGATTTCATGCTGTACCACACTCAGCAGGATCTCGACCACTCCCGTGAGTACGCCAACCAGACTCACGCCCGCATCATCGAGCAAGGCGACGCCATCAAGATGCTCGCCAATGACCGCGGGACTCTCCGCCAGCAGCGGGCGAAGAAGGATGCCACTATCACCCGCCTCCGCGCGAAGATAGCAGCACTCGAGGCCACTGTCAAGGCCCAGGAGGAGGCAGGATAGAAGATGGAGGAAGATGGAGAAGACATTCAGGGAGGAAGCAACTACCTGAGTGACGACGACGAGGAGGATGAGAACACCGAGGGGAAGACTACGAGTTCCTGGACGACGAAGATGATGACCACACCCCCATCGATGTTGATGAGGATGAGGAGTAGTTCACTTATGCACTATCGTAGGTGTGAGTTGTATCCCGCCCCATGTATCGTAGCTTGGAGAAGAAGGGTTCTTAAAACCCTTAGTGTGTTAGCTTGTAATATGTGTTGTTTGTTATGAATGAATGTATGTTTGTGTCATCATGAAAAGACTTCAAGTTTTAAGCTTTTGAACTTAAAAACAAAACAAACCCTAGAAATTTTCCCTCTTATCTCATGATCAATCTCAATGCTCAGATGGCCCCTCCAACTCGCAACGCGAATCAAGACGCTATGATGCAGATGTTGCAAGTTATGCTGGAAGATAGAGAAGCAGAAAGAGGTGAAAGGCAAGCCAACCTTGCAGCACTTCAACAGCTTGCCAACAACAATCAAGGCCACCATGATCATCCAGGATCCAAGCTCAAGAACTTCCAGAATACCAACCCTCCAGTTTTCAGCAAGACTGAGGAACCACTTGATGCGGATGATTGGCTCCAAACTATGGAGAACAATCTAGAAGTAGCGGGAGTTGAAGAAAATGAGAAAGTGCTGTTTGCCACGCACTACTTAGCAGGACCAGCAAGAGCTTGGTGGACAAGCACCCGTGCCATGAACGCGGGACAGTTTATGACTTGGACTGATTTCAAGCTCAAGTTCAGCAAGTACCATGTGCCTTTGATAAAGAAGATGAGAGATGAGTTAGTGAAGCGAAGCAAGGCCGGATGTCGCGTGGTGGAATGCGACAAGTTTCTCCACCTTGTCAAAGGTGCGCCCGGATGAGACCGACACTGCGAGAAGAGGAAGGAAAGGTTCTGAACGGACTGCATGATGAGATGCGACTGTGTTGATCAACATCCTTACCGACCTCGAAGCCCTTGTTGACTCCGCCATCCAAATGGAAGGCAAACTGCACCAAGCCGGCGAGAACGCAGCGCCGCATGATGAGCAGTGGATCAAGCCACCCCCGAAATATCGCCCTAAGCTCAAGCGGAGGTTTTAATTCGAGGAACAACAAGCCACCGATGCGGAACTCGCGCCCCGGTTATCGGAACCGGTGGAGGAAACTTCGAGGCCGAGGCCACTACAACAACAACAACGACAACTACAACAACAACTACTACAACCGCGCTCCGCCGAGGGCCCCAACCACAACAACGACAACAACAACACCAACACCGCACCAAGGACCGGGAGCAATGCAATCCCCGTCGCGAACAAGCAGGACAAGACCACCATCACTTGCTATGAGTGTGGTGTAGTGGGGCATTACTCCAATGGAGTGTCCCAAGAGGCTCGCCAAGCTACGGCAACCCCGCACCACCAGCTCAGCAGCAACGCCGTGTCTCCACCGGCAAGAAGTTCGCCAACAACCCGAACAACCGCGGAGGTCGCCTCTACCACATGAATGCTGAAAGCCCAGGCTTACTGGATGGTGCTGGGTATATTCTCTGTTAACTCAATACCGGCAAGAGTGTTGTTTGATTAGGAGCATCGCATTCGTTTGTTACTGAAGATTTTGTGTGCACTAGTAAGATTCAACCAATCAGCTTGAAACATGTCATGGTAGTTCAAATACCTGGATCAACAACTAAAGCTAGAAAATTTTGCAAAGATGTACCCAAGAATCCATGAAATAGACTTTTATGCAAACTTGATTGTTCTAGGAACAAAAGGATTGGAAGTAGTACTGGGTATGGATTGGATGGCGAAACATCATGGATTGATAGACTGCGCCAAGAAGGCCATCACCATGACTAGTAACACCGGAATAATAATAGAACACTTGTCTGAAAAGCTACCCGAAATTTCACCTGCAGCAAAGTGTAGCTAGGCCAACTCTGGATCAAATCAGGGTCGTTTGTCGATACCCTGATGTGTTTCCGGATGATCTACCCGGTATGCCCCGGATCGGGATATCGAGTTTATCATCGAGTTAATCCTGAACAGGACCTATAGCCAGAGAGCCTATAGCATGAACCCCGCAGAGTTAGTGAAACTAAGAAGCAACTGGATGATATGCTATACAAAGGTCGATTCGACCAAGTGCGTCGCCTTGGAGATCCCCATTTTGTTTGTAGATAAAAAGGACGGTGCCACTCGTTTGGTTACGGATTATCGTAAGCTTAACGATGTCACCATCAAGAACAAATATCCCTTGCCGAAGATAGAAGATCTGTTTGACCAGCTAACCGGTGCCCAAGTATTCTCGAAGATTGATCTAAGGACAGGTTATCATCAACTGAAGATCCGAGCAACAGATATTCCCAAGACTGCCTTTACCACCAGATATGGACTGTATGAGTACAATGTCATGTCCTTTGGACTGACCAATGCCCCCGCTTATTTCATGAACCTCATGAATAAGATCTTTATGGAATTCCTGGATAAGTTTGTCGTTGTCTTCATCGACGATATCCTTATCTACTCCAAATCCGAAGAAGAACATGAGCAACATTTGGAAGTGGTTCTAGAAACCCTTAGGCAGCATCAGTTATACGCCAAGTTTAGCAAATGTGAGTTTTGGTTGAAGGAAGTAGGATTCCTGGGACATCTTGTCTACAGGAGGAATTGCTGTAGATCCCGCAAAAATCAAAACCGTTGAGGAATGGAAAGCCCCAACCACCCAGACTAAAGTCCGAGCATTTCTGGGATTAGCGGGATATTACCGCCGATTCGTTGAAGGATTTTCAGCATCGCAAGACCAATGACTCAACTGTTGAAGAAGGACCGGAAATTTGACTGGAATGACAAGTGTGAAGAAAGTTTTCAGCTACTCAAGCTCAGATTAACCACAGCCCCAATATTGATCATGCCCGATGTCACCAAACCATTTGATGTCTATTGTGATGCATCCAAGACTGGTCTTGGATGTGTGTTGATGCAAGAAGGGCAAAGTGATATCTTACCTATCAAGGCAAGCTGAAGCAACATGAACAGAACTATCCAACTCATGACCTAGAGTTAGCAGCCGTAGTGTTAGCCCTGAAGGTTTGGCGTCATTACCTCATGGGTAATCGATGCGAGATATATTCAGATCACAAGAGCCTGAAGTACATTTTCACCCAGAAGGAGCTGAACATGAGGCAGAGAAGATGGATTGAGTTAATCAAGATTACGACATGGAAATTCACTACCACCCGGCAAGGCCAATGTGGTAGCGGATGCTTTGAGCCGACTGGTGTCGGTTGAACTCCATGATCGCAATAGAGCAACCAAGCCCCATGCAAGAGTTTGAACAATTCAGACTAGAGCTAGTGGCGAAAGATTCTTAGCGAGCATTGAGCTCCAACCCACTTTGATGAGCCGGATAAAGGAAGCCCGGAAAGGAAATGCCGGCGTTGACGGAATCAAAACCAAATAGCTGCAGGGAAAGGCACCGAGTTTCACCGTAGATGAAGAAGGAGTTCTTTGGTACAACGACGCTTTGTGTCTCGTCGGTTAGAGTTGAAACAAGTCATTAGAAGAGCTCACGATACACTGTATTCCATTCACCCGGAGGAACCAAGATGTACCAAGACCTGAAGGAACAATTCTGGTGGCACGGAATGAAGCGAGAGATAAGGCTACATCGCCAAGTGTGATATCACGCTCGGCGAGTGGCGAACATCACGCCCCGCGGAACTGTTGCAACCTTACAGTTAGGAGTGGAAATGGGATTAATCGGTATGGACTTTATCAAGGATTGCCCAAATCTAGCAGATGACTCCATTTGGGTAGTCATTGATAGGTTGACCAAAGTGGCACATTTCATCCCCGTCAAGACCACATACCAAGGCCCAAAGCTCGCAGAGTTATACATCTCCAGAATAGTCAGCACACGGAACCCCGAAGTCAATTGTGTCAGATAGAGGATCACAATTCACCTCAAGATTCTGGCAGAAAGTGCATGAAGGACTAGGGCCCGTCTGAATTTCAGCACTGACTTACCACCCACGGTGACAGACAGAGAGAGTCAACCGGATACTAGAAGATATGTTGGGAAACTGTGCTACAGAGTACAGATCAAATGGGAGAAGGCTTGTCTACCATATGCATGAATTCTCCTACAACAACGGCTACCAAGCCGGCTTAGATGGCCCCTTTGAAGCCACGTACGGAAGGAAATGCCGTACCCCTACGAACAGTCGGAAATCGGAGATAGTCAAGTCTTCGGCCCCGATGTCCTCAAAAAGGAGAAAAGGTGCACAAGATCGAGTACCTCAAGACCGCCCAATCAAGACAGAAGAGCTACGCCGACAAGAGACGTCGAGAGATGACATTCGAGATTGGAGATTTTGTGTATCTCAAAGTCTCACCCCTCAAAGGAATGCAGAGATTCCAACTCAAAGGCTCGCCCCCGGATATGTCGGACCATTCAAAATTCTGAGTCGCCGAGGAGAAGTCTCATATCATTTGGAACTACCGGAAGAGATGTCCGCCGTACACAATGTGTTTCACATCTCCTTTCGGAAGTGCCTAGAAGTCGAGAAGACCGAAGTATTCAAGAACATCGACCACAGAGCCATTGATATCAACAAGGATCTAACCTACCGCAGTGCCGATTCGCATCCTTGAAGAAGCATTCGGGACCACCCGCACGAGTATCAAGTTCCTGAAGATACAATGGAGTAATCACACCGAAGAAGAAGCAACTTGGGAACGCGAGGAGGACATGAAGAAGGAATACCCAGATCTCTTTAGTACCTAGTTTTCTCTAGATCTCGGCGAGATTTTGTAAGGGGGAAGGGTTTTTAACATCCCAAGTTTCAATAAAAGGAACAAGAGATAGAATTCAAGAATCCCAAAAATCAGAGCCAACAAAAACTTTTCTCATCATATAGGACTATGCATATTAGCTCACCTTATTAATTTATTTGAGTGTGCTTTTGCCATGATGCTTGTTAATGAGTTACTCTCATTCTAAAACCCTAGCAATGATCACTTGAATCAACCAAAGTCAAATAAAAATAAATGATAAAAGAAATTATAAAAATCAAATTCACACACACATATGGCCTATGCCATTTTTACAAATCTTTGATCTAGACCAATTTGGTTTGCACCATTAGTTGTAAATGGATACTAAACACTTATTAACACTTTTGGAAACAATCAAACTCAATTCAAATCAAATTTGAACCAAATTTGTGATCACATGTGATTATGGTCATGTGAGACAATTTCAGCAAGATACCCACTTTGAGCCCCTGGTTTTCAATTTTCTCTTTCTACACTTGGCCAACTCTTTGTACCTCCTCCAAGATCTCATCAAGGACTACAACTTTGCTCAAGACACCCACCTCAAACTCTGCCTAGAATTCAAATGACAATCAAGCCAAGATGAGACATTGAAACAAAACTAAGATCATATGCAATTTGAGATTTTGCAAACCAACTCCAAATTGAACCAAACCACCACCATTCTACTCCTTTTAATATATGATTACAACCCACCAAAAAGAATTTCAAAATTCAAAAATTAATTTCTTGCGGGCATTCTATCAAACACCTTGTATGCAGGGTTTAAATTGTTGCCCATGCCGAATTGTGGAGAGGACCAAGTCCAAGCCTGAGCTCCTCTGCAGCACTGGAGCTTCCTCTCACCTCCCTGCATCCTCTCACCCACTTGCCAAGCACTGGAGCAAGTCCAACATGACAAATTCTTGCCATGCCGTGGCATGGCATGCCTCCCTCATGCTCTCTCTCCCTCTGGTCAATTCCAGCATGCACCACCTTGTCAATCCCCTCCCTCTCACTCACCTGATGTTGCCCAGCCACTGACTGACGATGCCATGCACTGGAGAAGCCAGAACCAAGCGCCCGGTGGCGCCCCGGAACTCGCCATGCACCGCGCAGGCCGCATGGCGTTCACAGGCAGCGCCGAGGCGCTGGCGCCCCGTCCTGCGCCACCTCGACCCCTCCTCTCAGCACCGGTCGACGCACGGCTCCAGCAGCCCGCTGGACACGCTCGGCCCGCGGGAACGCCGGGCGCGACGACCCGACGACGAGCTTCGCCGCGGTCACGCCTCCCGTCAAGCTCACCGTCGCCTCAGAGCCTCGTTTTCACCTACCATCAAGCGCGTCAGCCTCGCCAGGACACCAGTAACACGATGCGCCCATCCCTGCCTCTTCGCCGCCCTGGAACGACACGCACGACACGACCTAGCTGGTAGCGACCTCCTCTATAAAAGGAGGACCTCTCCAGTGATCACGAGCACGCCAACTCCTTCCCTCCTACCAGAGCCTCCTCGCCACCTCCAATTCCACCAATTAGCCTTGAGCCTCCAATCGCAAGCTCGCCGCCGCCGCGTACAGCGGAGGAGAGCCTGCAGGCGGCAGGCCCAGCACCAGGGCGCTTCCTCCTCCACTCCAACGTTCTGTGCACATCGCCGACGACCGCCGGGCTCCGACGAGCTCGCCGACCCCCTACCGCCGTCGCCAGTGAGTTCCCCTCTCGCCGGAGACGAAGGCCTCCCTCGACCGTGCGATCTCCTTCTAATCGCACGGCTCGCGTTGCGCGTACCGTTTCGCTGGCCAAAACCCGCTGACAGGTGGCCCCCACCATGTCAGCTGGCCCGCTGCGAAGCTGGGCCGGCCCAACTCCCTCTCTCTCTGCCTAGCCCGTTAAGATCTCCCGCCAGCCCAAGTTTTGAATTCAAAATTGAAAAATGGAGAAATACCCCAATCTGATGCAATCTTTGAAATTTAATAGGGAAAAATCCACTAGGCCAAAAATTGCAAACTTTATATTTTGGAAACCTTAGGAAATTATCTACCCAATGCCACTGGATAGACCCTAGATCTATTGTAGAATTAAAATGACAAAATAAACAAGGCAGGGACTTTTCTGCCTTATATAATTCTTAAAAATCAACCATAAATGCTTTTCAGTTAATTCCACCTCCAATAATTCACATTTTACTTATACTAATTGTTTCTACAAAAATATGCCATGCTTACTTTGAATGATCATGGCTTAGTTGATTTAAATGACTTTATGGCTATTTCTAGTCAAAGATATTGTCCAAAACTATTAAGAAATCTTATGAGAGAGTTTCTCTCATTTAAATCTTGTCACCACCAAATTCCAAATGAAGTAGAGACTCTGGTCATTTAGGTCTCATAGGAATTGTTGGTGATATTAAATCTTTGCTATGCTAGAATTAAATTGTATGAGGTGCTCACCTCATTTAAATCATTTTCTCAAAATGATAAATGTGAAGAGGTTGACTTGGGTCAACCTAGGTCACATATTATGCATAAGAGAAATTAAATCTTAATAAGATAATGAGAGGAAATTATTTCGCTGAATAAGTCAAATTAACATTTAAGAGTAGTATGAGAGGAAATTATTTTTCTTAAATAATAAGAAGAACAAACCCACCAACTCAATATTAGTGTATGATGCTAGTTTAAAGTGTGTAGCTCATGATTGTGCCTAGTTTAGTAAATTAGTTTGGTGTGATGATTGTGTACTCCGTATTCGTATTTTAGACTCTAGTACCGAGGAGTACCAGGAGGAGGAGGAGGTCTACTTCCAAGGAGAAGAAGACCACTTTGACCAATTCCCCAACCAAGGCAAGATAATACTCTTGCAAAGTGCAAAGCTCACCATGAGCAAGGCATTACCCCATTTACTTTATGCTTATGATCCTATTTCCCAGTTTTACTTTACAAGCTTTATTTACTTTTGTTTTATCAAAGTACTTTTGATTTATGATTGACCTGGTTAGTATTGAGTTAGTACAAGAGTATCAAACTTAGCCTAGAAGCAAAGCAAGTACTTAGCACCCCTCATACGTAGTTGCTAGTGCTAAATTAAAAATGACTACTCTAGATGGGAACTTGTGTTTATGAAATGATGATGGTGAAAACCTTGGAATGATGAGTCATTTCCATTGAAAGATTTTGAAGGTGAATATGACATGATTTTGACTTGGTGATTTTGGCTAAAAACTGATGATTGAGTTGGATGCGATACCTTTCCAATTAGTAAGTACCCCCACAACCTGATTATGGGTAAGGCTTAGCTGGAAATTTATGTGTCTTAGTATGGGTTCCCTCTGAACACACGTCATAGGGGTTACGCTTGAGGCTGCCTCCGTTGTTGAGAAATGAATATGGTGTACGACCAAACCCTGTGCGGTTAGGTTGATTGGTTTTCAGGGAGGCCAAGCTCATGGGGAGAGGTGCCTATACTAGGGTGTGTAAGTGAAAGGTTAACGGTTGATGATCGCGCGTACTGAGTTACGATTAGGGTTTTATCCTGACGGATGTAATCAAATGTTGTGGCACAAGTGTGCAACCTCCGAGTGTAGAACTATTCGAATAGCCGCGTCATTATGGACAATGATTGGAAACACTGTTTCCGTCATCAGAATTTACCTCTATGTGACGTGTTTTTGAACTTGAACTTGAACTTGAACGGTGACTTGAATTTACATCACAACAGAGTTGTGGGAATGAAACTAATGTTCCCATTTGAGTTAGTTAGCACATGAGGATTCGTTTATGAAAAGGCTTATCAATTAAAATTGGCTTTATGCAAATAAACTTAGAGCTTAGAACACTCTCAATAGTAATGTTAGTACTTACTTTAGTATTAGATTGCGAGTACTTAAAGTACTCACGGCCTTGTCCCTGGCTATTCAAATGGCCAGAATATGAAGCCGAGCTGCAGTACGAGGATGACGATCAGCAGGACGTCTACCACAACTAGGAGCGTCTAACGTCAAGCGTTGGCCTGTGGACTAGAGAGCCCTTGTATCTTACGCTTCCGCCATGAACTTGTGTTTGTTCGTTGATCATTAGATCAACTATTCGTGTAATATGGATCATGTGATTCCAATTTATAAGACATTATGGTTTGTAATGAATGATGACTGTGATACTTAACTATTATGCCTCGCAACAACATTTTCCTGGGATTGCGATGTATGACATAATAGGCATCCGGACTTAAAAATCCGGGTGTTGACAGCCTATCATCATCACAACGCCAATCATCACGGCGTCGGTCATCGCAGCGCCTATCATCACGACGTGGCTCATCACGGCGTCTATCATCCTCATAGCGGGTATCACCAACAAGAACTGAAGTGCTGCGAGGGCGGCTACTGAGGTTGGCTGATGACACAAAGGGGGTGTCGGAGTCAGCGCTGTCAGCAAGCAAAATCTAGCGCATGTCAAACGCGCTGATTTGATTCATCACGTCATCAAGTGTAATGCCGGGGGTGTGATCAACCATGTCAACCAGCGAGTTGTAGGCAGCACCAAGCCCAGCTGTAATGTAGCTAATCATCTCTTCATCATCAATGATCTTCCCTGCAGCAGCAAGTTCAGATCTCCTTCTTCTTGGTGGTGTTGAGCGCAGTTCGCAGATGAGACATCTTCGCCTTGGAGGCGCTGGCGAACATGGCTGGCTGAGATGGTGGCCCAGGTCTCAGTGGTGGAGGTCTTGTCGAGCACGTGTGCGAGAATGTCCGGCGACAGTGAATCATTGAGCCACCCTTGCACGAACTGATCCCGCGCAACCCAGGTTGCATACTCAGGGTTTGGCACGGAGAGCTTCTTCCCAGCATCATCTGTGGCTTCCAGCATCTTTTGTGGAGCTGCGTCCGTGCCATCGAGGAGACCGAAGGCAAGTGCACATCGCAGGCGGGGAAACACGAGAGCTTTCCAGAACAGCATGTTGTCACGGCGCAGCTTCTGTGATGGCAACGGTCCAAGGTTGGTGGCAAGCGAAGCCAAAGTCGACGAGGAGGACGCCATGGACAGATTTTCGATCTAGGATTTTGCATGGTCTGTTGTTTGTGTGTGTCGACGGCGGTGTGCAGCAGCTCTTGGGCAGCGGCAGACAGCGGCAGAGGATAGTAGAGGCGGCGTGCAGCGGGATCAGTGTGGCAGGCGGCGGTTTTTGGTCGTCGAGTCGTAGGCGGCGGCAGCGGCAAGTCGTAGTCGTGTCGTGAACTGCGGCGGCGTGCGGCGAGGCTGGGCGCGGCATGTGGCGGCAGATTTTTCCTGGGTTTGCGGCGTGCGGCGGCGGCCAGAAGGCGGCGGCGGCGTGCGGTGGCTAGGTCACGGAACAGAGGGTTGCTCTGATACCATATACGATATTAGGCGGAAACAATAACCCCACAATGGGGCTCATATGCATCTTATATACGATGGGATAGCCCCACATCATAGGCGTACAGAGAAGTCCATGTTGGACTCATATTACAATGTTTAACACCGATTACACATGCTCAATACCTGAACTGACTTACAACTGAAAGATTTTATTTTATTGCATTGTACGAGATTCAGCTTCTCCAAGACAAAAGAATTGGAAAGAAGGCACCCCAACTCGAAATTTTGTCAAAAAGGACCACCTGCCCGACTGAAATGTCAAAAAGGACCACCTGTCAACGGAAATGGCAAAACTGCCATGGCGGCACAACGGCCAGCCGACGCGTGGCGCCTGCCGCCGTAGCCGGTGGCGGCAGGGCCTGCCGCCGTCAGCCGTGGCGGCATGTCTGCCTCCGTGAGCCGGCCGTTGACGGAGAAAGCGTCGCGTCGACCTGCCGCCTACACTGGCGGCGGCACGCTGAGCTGGCGCTCGTGCCGCCCGGACCGGTGGCGGCATGCTGTGGCCGACCGAATTTGACCGGTGGCGGATGCTGTGGCCGACCGGCTCTGATTTGCACGCTGACGGCGCTGCTTTCCACGCTAACGGCGCTGATTTTTAGGCAGACTGTGTCAGATTCGCGTTGTTCCCGTTCTGAGTCTATTTAGTCCGATTTGAGTCTATTTGGCACTAGTTTTTGCACTTTCAGCTATGTTAGAGACTGTAGTTGTACAGAAAATTGATTGTATGATACAGAAACGTGACCACCGAAAGTGTGCAGCGCCGCATGCTTTATAACCAGCCGCTGCTTGCATTGTCGCGAACACGCGCAGCTGCTCTCCTCTGTCTTCCCGTATGAGCTGAAAGAACACACTTAGTTGGTCTCCTCTCAGCCTCCTCTCTTGCTGATTAAGTGCACTGATTAAGTGCATGATGCAATAGAAGGGAAAACAACAAGGTTAGTTCATTTGGATATTTGATTTTATTCGTACATGCATAATTTTTATGTTTCCATTTCTAGTAAGTAGACACGCATCATTATATTAGCATAGCATGTAAGGCACTGTAATATTTTTAGAAGCACGTAATTATAGTTAGAAATGCAACATGATGGTGTGTAATGTAGTATTATTGTATATGTATGAGTGAAATTGAAATGCAGCATGACTATATGTAGTGTAGTATTATTGGACGTAACTACACGACGTATATGAGAAAATGGTCTAATTTTTCGAAGTAATGTGTGCGTATGTTAGGTCGAAGAAAATGGTCTATATGTAGTGCAGCGTACTATTATTGCATGTATGACTGAAAATTAAAGAGATGGATAATTTGTTGAACTAATAACCGTATGTTAGGAACATGCTTTAACTCGCAAATTTTAATGTGTATTTTAGGTGGATTGAAGTATGCACATGCTCTCTCACTGTTATTACTTGGATTATTGTGGCGCGTAAATTATTATTTGGAGGAATATCTATCTGCAAATTAAGGTATATATATGATGTCTTTTAATATTTTGTCTTGTGTATTTTTTTGCCGTATTATTTAGAAAAGGAAGGATTAATTATTTCCGTAAAGTCTTACCGCCATGTTAGAATAAGTGTAGTAATGAAATTATTAAAACAGTAATATGATTTAAGGTAGGATGTTACTAATATTATTTTTAAAATCTGGTTGTGCGGTAGGTACGATGGAAAATTTGGTAGTGTACTATGGGGACGTTGTACGTGACGAATTCGGTGGGGTGGATTTCTCGAACTGCGACTCGATGGAAGTTGCAGTGATAGATATGGTCAATAGAGCATTTGCGGATGTAAGAAAAATCATCCGAGCCCCATTTGGTCAGGGGATGCGTGGACAGAGGATGACGGTTGAGGCTCTTATCGTCGTAGAAGGGAATGGACCTCCCCGTTGGGGTTTGCGGGAGGTAAAAAATGATACAAATTGGCGTACGTACATGAGGTTTGCAAGCACACCTGGTGCTGCTATGTACGGACGGCCGATGGTGTATGTGAAGTTTATTTCAGCTACTGATGATGCTGGAAGCAGTAGGAGCGCTGCAGAAGAGCAGCTGTCCATGACCGCAGGTCCTAGCACCGGCCTGTCAGATCAGCTTGCCATCACCGCTGCTCGTAGCATCGACCCATCGGAGCAGATGCCTAGCCACCATAATGTTGACCCAGGATATTGGTCCGCGGTCGTCGACATCAGCGAACATGTGGAGGGATTGCCTGAGGCGTTGGATGATGATGCTCGTTCATCTTCGTCCGAATCCTCGTCGGATGAAGAAGGAGTAGGTCCTCCCCAGAGGGCGGTCCCAGGTCCAATGGACCCTGACTTCCTGCAGACCATGACCATAAGCAATGAATTTCGGTCTGTTCCAGGCCTAGGAGAGGATAGTCTGCTAGTTGGGCAAAGTTTCCCTGACAAGGACTCCGCTGACCAGGCAATAAAGAGGTATGCATTGAGCATATCTCGGGAGCACAGAGTGAAGCAGTCTGATCGAAGTCAGCTAAAAGTGATATGTGTCAAATTGAATGAGGGGTGCATGGGGAGAGTGGTCGCTCGAAAGAGCTCTGGGGTATGTCAGCACCGCAACGTCACCGCAAAATATTTGTCACATATCTTGCAAGTGGCGGTGGAAAAAGACATCAATGTTAGTGTGAAGACGCTGCAAGAGACTGCAGAAGATCAGATTGGCTTCTCTGTCAGCTCCGGAAAGGCAAGGCGTGCCAAGGAGGACATTTTCCAGAGGCTATATGGCACATATGAGCAAGCATATGACCTAGCCCCCAGACTGCTCCATCAGATATCATCAAGTAACCCGGGGACTCATGTATTCAGGAGAGAACGTCCACACCCCAGGGAGCAAAATGAAGAAATACTTGACCGTTTATTCTGGGCATTCCCGCAGGCTATACAGGCATTTCAACACTGTCGTCCGGTGTTGTCAATAGATGGTACCTTCCTCACTGGAAAGTACAAGGGCACACTCCTGTTGGCGATCGCAGCAGATGCAAACAATCAGCTCCTTCCTATTGCATATGCATTGGTGGAGAGCGAGAACAAAGATAGCTGGTTCTGGTTCTTATGCTGCTTGAAGATTTCAGTTGTCGGAAATCGCCCCAATGTTTGCATCATCTCTGATCGCAACACGGGGCTATTGAGTGTGCTTGAATTTATGAAGGTGGCACAAGATCCAGATTGGCGGTGGCCCGATCTAGAGACAAGGTGGTGCATGCGGCATTTGGCAGCCAATTTTTACTCAAAGTTCAAGAACAAGGATTGGTTCAAGCTGTTCAAGAGAATGTGCATGCAGAAGACAGAAGAGAAGATGAATGCAATTTGGAGTGGAATCAATGCCGAAATTGAGAAAGCTGCGTTGCCACAGAGAAGAGATCGGAGGGGCAATACCAGGACAGTTAATTTGTCTACGTGGATTGCCGAGAGTTGCCCCGATTTAAGCAAGTGGGCGCTTTCTCACGACTCTGGGGCACGGTACGGCATAATGACCACCAACATGTCAGAGGTGTACAATGGTGTGCTGAAAGGTGTGCGCGCCCTCCCTATCACGGCGTTGATTACTAAAACTTGGAACCGGACTTTGTCGTACTTTGCAGACAGAGTCCAGGTTGCCAACGCTCGGGACGCACTGAACAAGCCATGGTCTGAAAAGATGCAGCGACATCTCGACGAGAAAGCAAAAAAATCACAAAGCCATGGTTTCCGTCAAATTGACGCACTTAGGAATAAGTGGGAAATACATGTACGCGCCAAGTTTGTGAGAGGCCACCACAGAGGCTCAAGAAAGCATGCTGTCACCCTCGGAACTAGCTCGTGTGAGTGCAGTTGTAACAAGCCAAAACTTTTGGGATACCCTTGTAGTCATGTCCTCAAGGCTGCTTCAGCACAGAACATCAGCGTGCAGTCCTACATATCTCCGTACTTCAACACATACAACCTACTGCACACATGGAATGGTGAGTTCTGGACATGGGGCATTGGGCAGCACTATAGGGATGTATGGCCGGATAAATCCACCATATGGGTTCCGGACCCGACGTTGAAGAGGACCGCGAAGGGTCGACGTCAATCTCGCCGTCATAGAAATGACATGGACCATAGTCAGTCGGGAGAACCACGCCGTTGTCGCGTTTGCAGATGTCCCGGTCATGCGCGAAGGGAATGCCCGTACCGTAGCAACAACAACCCAGCTTGATGTTAATTATAATAAGTTGTAGTCATGATTTGTTGTAATAAATTTATGATTATTTCTATTCATAATGTGATGTAATATATTTATAATAATTTGTGCGCATGATTTGCTGTAATAAAATTATGATTATTTCTATTCATAGTGTGATGTAATATATTTATAATAATTTGTGCGCATGATTTGCTGTAATAAATTTATAATTATTTCTATTCATAATGTGTTGTAATATATTTATAATAATTTCTATTCATATTTCTAACATATTTATAATTATTATGTGTATAGGTGATGACGTCGCACTTACCAGACCTTTTAGAGGCGTCGTTTGATGCCGATCACCGTTGTCACCAATGGTTAGACCCGAACGCCCACTTCGACCCCCCTCAGCCCTTCAGGCTACGCGGCATCAAAAATAGGCTCCATGTTCACGATCGTTATATGGATCACTTGCGCGCTCACGGACTTCTTTCATATTCCAAGCTTACATCAAGCAACGAGAGGTTTCTGTTGGACCCATCTCTTATGTCAGCCCTTGTTGATCGTTGGAGACCTGAGACCCACACTTTTCAGTTACGTTGTGGAGAGTTGACACCGACCCTAAAAGATGTGTCCATGATTACTGCTCTTCCTATCATTGGTAATCCAGTGGTCCCCCAAGCATATTCTAGTAATTGGCCGCTACAGGTTGAAGCACGGCTTGGTGTTCCATTTCCTGTTAACACCCGCAGTGGGAACCGTCCTAGAGGTGTGCCTCTAAGCTGGATAGTCACACATTTTGCTAACTTACCTGCCAATGCAGATAATGTCACGCTGGCACGACATCTATTTGCATATGTGCTGTATCTCTTAGGTATAATGTTCCCTTCGTCACACGGTGACGTTGTTCTCCCCAGTTTGATTAAAATTGCCGAAGAGATAGTAGATGGCCCCTTACCTCCCAGGCCCATATACAGCTTTGGTTCAGCCATGCTTGCTCATACATACAGGGGGTTATGTCATGCCACCCAGAAAAAATCTAAAGGCCACATACTTGCCGTCAGCTATGAGTTTCTTCAGCTATGGTCATGGGAGTACCTACCTGTTGGACGTCCCCACCTATCCAACATAATCCACCCATATGATTTTGGCCAGGCTATACATGGCCCTCTGACATTTGGATCTCGTTGGGTACATGCTAAAAAAAATTGGTCAACAAATGTGGTGCACGGTTGTTACCCCGAATACCACCAGGAGTTTGAGGGGCTAGAGGATCACATGATCAGATGGAACCCATGGACGGATGATGTCGCTGTGTGGGGTGCTCAGCCACGTACAGCTGATATGTATACAGGCTCCGACTTGTGGTTAACACGCTGCCACCTCCTCTTTCTTTGGATGGTTGAGACATATAACCCAGAGCGTGTTATGCGGCAGTTTGGGCTCTATCAGCTTGTTCCACCACCATTACCGAGGCGACTTGACGATCTAGTTCACACGTAAGTGCGCTCATTTCAATATAAAATGTATTGCATTTTATTTATGACTTACATATTCCTAATTAAATATATCATTTCATTTCAGGCAAGATAATAAAGGTTTGAATTGTGCCGACTGGAGCAGTCGTAATAGACAGTGGATAGAGCTGTGGATTAATAATGCGGCATCCGATGTAGTGCAAGAACATAGGTACGTTTTGTATTAAATTATTTCGATTATTTTTATACATGTGCTAACGACCATTATTTCTTATATTGGTAGACCATATAGTGACGCCACATACGACCACTACAATCATTGGTATCGCAGTAGCACAAGGATTTTGCTCACCGGTCCTCCACCAGATTACACACATGCCGATCAGCTGGTTGTAGGGACTGAACGAACAGCAGCATACCATCGCGAAACCTCGGTACTTGCATTTCTTTATAAATATGAGTTTATTGCAATTAAAATAAATATCCACAACATTTTCTCGTACTTTGAGTTTTCTATTTTCAGATACAAGAATATAGGGAGATCGCTCGGTCTGCATCGGATGCTTTGCGGCTGCGAAACGTGAATAGTCCTGAAGGAAAGTCCCTGATTAGGCGTATTTTTAATACGGCCATGAACGGGCTTAAAAGATTTGGTTGTGCTCGAGATGACGATGTTGTTACGCGAGAATACGACATGCCAGATGCACCGTCGTCTAGACCCAGTATGGCGCGTACGACCAGTATGGCGCGTACGACCAGTATGGCACGTACGAGCAGTATGGCGCGTACGAGCCAACCTCCTACGCGGAATCCATCATATGCACGCGTCGACTCATCTCTACTTGACCGCTCACAATCAGCTCGCATGTCTCCGCCCCATGGCGCCACACAGGTATTATCAGATACATTTAAAATTATAAATGCGCGTACGTTCTTCTACAAGATTTTACAATAAATATTATCTTCTGCGCATTAAAAGTAGGAGGAGAATATTTTCTCTACTAATCCGTTCGGGGAACGATTTTCATATACCCAAGGGGAGACTTCAAACGTCGACAACACCACTCGCGTATGTTCATATTTTATAAATAATCACTCATACAACATAAAATTACGCCTATTACTTACGAATATTTTCCATCCGCAGCAATTTTTTGAACCTAACTGGTCAGAGACGGAAGCTGGACTCGGCTACAATATGCCTCCTCCACAGGTTCCTTCAATTTTAATATATAATTTCTCCCATAAAAATATTCATGTCTATTACTTACAACTAAATTTTTTTACGCAGCAATCTTTTGATCCTGCTTGGCCCAACATGATAGCTGGTTTCGGCCACAATATGGCCCCGCCACAGGGTACTGAGCATATGCAGGAAGAATACTATCCCGGAACTTCTAGTCAACCTGAGAATCAAGGGATATTTAATGAATTCTTTGGAGCTGACATTATAAGCACACAAGGCAGTTTAATTCCTCCGGCGACACAATCTCAACATGTATTACAAACTCCACCACAGAACTATGAGGCCCACACAGATGAGGAGCACGAACAGTACGGTCGAGGTTTGCGCCAACATCGTATACCAAATCCTTGGTCGCCTTCTGGTGCTAAGCAGAGACCACCACGCCGTCGTAGACAAGGGTGATATGTTGACGACTCTGGCATATTACTATTATTTCTATCTATGTATGACCTATGTACGAGACATATTTCTATAATTTCGAATAATTATTCAACCAGTTTTTCAAAATAAGATACATGAACATGCAAAAATACAACATAAAATGAAGATACATCGGCAATGCCAACACCACAAATTAAAATAAACGCTACGAGTAACATTATAAGCTTCACTTTTTTCCCTTCTTCTTGCTCTTCGATGATGAACTAGCCTTTCCCTTCTTACTCGGTGGCATAAAATCATCGTCCGAGTCAACGCAAGCGGATGCAGCGCTTTTTCCCTTGAAATATTCATTGCTCTTAGCCAGACTCCTCGGCGTGAAGACTTCTTCGTCATCCTCCGTCGAGGAAGCCCATGTATATGGATACCTTAGAAATTCTTCTTGTTCCTTCTCATCCTTCGGTTTCTTCTTCTCAAACCTTGCTTGCAACCTAAGAATCTCTTGTCGTAATTCCACCGGAGTTCGGCCAGGCATACCTGCGTGCTTAGAAAAAAGCTTGCCTACCTCAACGAGAAGATTCACATTCGTGACCAGATCTTCGACATTTTCTATGTTATTGGCACTCATAACTGAAGTAGCAGAGGAGATAAGAGGAGCAGCCATACGTGCAGTAAAACTACGATCTCCCCGAGGAGCCATCTTCTGGCGACTTCGATTGTGTACAACAAATGAATGCCCGGGGAGGGGTTTTATAGCACGCGGCTCAGAGAAAAGGCGGGAAATCTTGGCGGGAATTCATGGCGCGAAATTTTGGCGGGAAAAAATAAGGCGGGAACTTTACGTGGGAAAATTTACGCGCGAACTTTTTCCGGGAAACCAACATTTATTATTAATACATCTGCCAAAATAAAGTTGGAAATATAACTTAAATTAAAATACGGCTAATCACTACAACGGAATTTAAGATACAACGCGAAAGTAAAACAGAATTTAAAATACGTAGTTACTACAACAGATCACTCTATTTGCCCTGCGTCCAGCGTGGCCATTTTCCAGTCTTGTCGCCGCGTTCTTCTGCTGCCTGCGCCTCAGCAGCCCTTTCTCTTAATCTCTTTCTTTCCGCTTCACGGGCCTCCCTGCGCACCTCTTCCTCCGCATACCTACGTGCAGCCTCATCATCCATCCGCTTCTGATTTACCTCGCGATTTCGAGCTTGCTCTGCCCTTAATTTTTGTATTTGTCTCTCTCTTTCTGCTTTATCATTAGCAATAGCCTTTTCGAAACGCTCCTCCTCATGGAACCTTGCCCACGCACGCCTCTGTTTTTCCTCCACCTCACGGCGAGCCCAATCCGGCTGCTCCTGGTCTATCCAGTGAAACCAGTTGCAAAGGGGCGGCGGAGACTGCAACAAAAACAAGACGATAAATAAATAAAAATTAATGACATACAAATATGATTTTTAATCATGCTGTTACAACATACCGCAGGTCTCGAGGACGATGAACTTGTATGTGCGGGTGGATCATGATCGTAGTATGCGCACATGAAATATTTCATGCCGAACTTATCCGAAAAATCCACCACTTCCTTCACCTTCGCAAGGCGGCCGCACCAACACCTCTCTGCTCTAACCCCCGGCGGCAAAGTTGCATTCTTTCCCTTCATCGGTCTAAAATCCTGGTCTGAGCAAGGCACACTCATGCTGGCTAAGGTATGAGCACTTGTGTACCAAATGATATCAGCGAACTGAGCGAGAGAATTAGGCACACTCGACGCTGGCTTTTATAGCGAACTGAGCGAGAGAATTAGGCGGGAAAATTTAGCAGAACATGCCTCAATCAGTGCAATCAGCCAAAAAGCAGTACAATAATTCGAAAAAGTACATGGAAATCAGCGCCGTCAGCGCGCTGTGCAGGCCTGTCGGGGCAGCAGCACTTGCCTCCACCGGTGGCGGCGGCAGGCATGCCACGTCGGCGTGCCGCCACCGGCAAGGGCGGCAGGCTGCGCGCCGTTCACGGCCGGCTCACGGTGGCGGACATGCCGCCACGGCTGACGGCGGCACCCTGCCGCCAAACTCGGCGCCGGCGCACGTCGCGGCCGTCTTGCCGCCACGGTATTTTTGGCATTTCCGTTCACAGGTGGTCCTTTTTGACATTAAACTGGGGCAGGTGGTCCTTTTTGACAAAATTTCCCCCAACTCATCCCTCGTAATTATACCCTATATAAAAGAAAATCAATTTAGTGTATTCTACATTAATTTAGACACTGTAGATGAGCTATTTATCCCTTCGTTTCTTGAATCAGCTTGTGACGCGTGTGTCAATTTGTTATAGCTATGTTGTTTTAGTTGATCCCAGCTTTCTTTTTTTCTAAACGTGGGTTACCGGCTACCGGTTTCTTTCCGGTGATTGCATCGGTGGAATCCTGTTTTGGTGATGTGCTAAGATTTTGGAAAGCTGGGGCTCCCCGGAATCTTTGCCCCGGGTCCAGTATCGGATCAACCATTTTGACGGTTAGATTTGCATGTAGCAAAAAAACACCTCCGACAAAAAAATCACCCCCGGCAGCAAATGACTGAAGCAAAAAACGGTTCGTTCAGAAAATAAAAAGGCTGGGCTCACCGGAGACCACGTAGCAAAAAAAGTGCTAATGTAGGAAAAATGAAAATCATCGACGGTCATCGGTAGTAGCAACGGCGTCCTCAGTAGGCAGCACCTACACCCATGTCGTGCAGCAACGACGGCCATCGGTAGCAACGGCTGCGGCCGCATGTAGCAACGACGTCAACCTGATGTAGCAACGGCGTCGGACCAGATGGCGGCCGCATGTAGCAACGGCGGCGGACTGATGTAGCAACGCCTACGAACTGATGTAGCAAGGGCACCGACCGCATGTAGCAACGCCGGCGGGCTGATGTAGCAACGGCGTCGGACCAGATGGCGGCCGCATGTAGCAACGGCGGCGGACTGATGTAGCAACGCCTACGAACTGATGTAGCAAGGGCACCGACCGCATGTAGCAACGCCAGCGGGCTGATGTAGCAACGGTCGCGACTGCATGTAGGAAGGCCGGCGGGCTGATGTAGCAACGGCCGCGGCTGCATGTAGAAACGCCGGCGGCCCGATGTAGCAAGGACGGTGGGCCGATATAGCAACGGCTACTGCTGCATGTAGCATCAGCACCATCGACCGACGATGGCCCTTGCAGCATCAGTGGTGGTCGGTTGAAGCTCCAGCCGCAGCCCCTTGAGGGGAGCGCGGCCGCCACGACCTCGCGTGCGAGGGAGGGGCGTGCTCGCCGTGGTGACTGCCTCCTCCGCATCACCGCCGCACTCTGCGGTGGGATCTGAAGGCAGAGGCGGCGGATCCACCGAGTAGACCATAGCCATAGCTCACAGGTGACGTCGTGGGCGCCCTGAATCGCTGCTACCAGTAGGCTCTGTCTGCGGCGACGAGAGGAGGGGTGGGGCCTATGTGTACGTCGTCGGGCTGAGAGGAGAGGGAGGCGCAGTTTGGCTCGGCGATGATTTTGGTGGGGTGCAAAGTCACGGGTCAACGAGCGGGCGAGAGGTTGGGTAAGAAGATAAAAAACAAAGCGCTAGATGGTGGGGTCCGCGGGGACACGCGCCGGACAGACGAGGCGGAGGATGTGCCTCGCGCGATCGGGAGAATTTATAATTTGCCACACATTAGTTCACACCTTTATAATTTGCCACACATTACTTAGACTTCTACAATTTGCCACACATTAGATTGTTGGACGGCACTACACGGCGGCGCCGCACCAAAGGATGACCCGTGCGGCGGATTTCACCTATCTAATATACATACATGCATGCAGTGACATGCATTTACGTCATCAAGATTCCCTCCAATTTGTAAATTGAAAAATCATTATCTCTCAAACCGTTGATCCGTTCGACAATCCGCTTTCACCATAGGCTTAGTTACGACGAGATCTTCAAAACTAGATCCCATATTGGTATGTTTTGAGAACTTTTTTTTTCTATCAGTAATTGCCAGATTATTATCACTAACTTCTCACATTATTCACTACTTAGTTGCCAGATTATAATAAGTTGGTTGTTCCGTTCATGTATTCTACATCAATGTAAGAATTTGTGTGGATAGCTTTTAGAGACACTTGAACACCGTTCATCAGCTACGCATATCATTGCAATATTTATAGATGAGTAAAATTGTATCCAATAACTATGTACAATTATCATAGCATGTCCGTTGCTAATCTGGCAACCATATTACTATAACCTAAAATTGGTGTCACACACATAGTGTAGTTGTGCATATTAATGCAATGTTTAAAAGACATGTAAAAACGGAATGAGATCCGGTGCCCCGACTGAGGCAGGGCACGGATGAACAGTACCGTGCCCTGCTGCCTTTTCTGGCCGTTGGATCAAGAACCGATGGCTGGATGAACGTGAACAGGCGCATGCTACAGGGGACATCTACAGTGCGTATGCTACAGTATATTTGCTACAGTGCATCGTCCACAGTACCTACTACAGTGACATCCACAGTGCATGCTACAGTGCAAATCTGGTCTATTCATTTTCGATCCAACGGCCAAGGCAGCAGGGCACGGTACTGTTCATCCGTGCCATGCCTTAAACACGTAAAAACTTATCCGGCAGCCATGTATAATTATTGTGATAGTTGTTCGATATTAATATGGTAACTGATGCAACGAAAAAAAAAATCATCCAAACATAGCAACAATAGAACTAGTTTTGAAGCCCCCGCTGAGACGTACGCAATGGTGCAAGCGGATCTTAAATTGGATAAACCGACTGAAAGAAAATTCATTTTTAATTTTCGAATTCTACTAGTAGTAATGCAATAATGTTATTGTGAGCTGGCACATTAATGCATGCATGTACGTAGTCAATCCTATTAGGGGAGAGCACCAAAAAACTGCCGCCGCACAAGATTGCAGGAAGTGCGGCGCTTCTCGTTAGATTTTTCCTAGATTGTTTCCTTTCTATTTTGCCTTTTTTCCTCCTTTTACAGATATATTCTTTTCTTATAACTCCCAAATACGGTATGAGAATATGAGATACGGTACGTTGGTACCGCTTGGCCAAACTGAGAATGATCTGATTGATCGGAAAACAGAGGTTCGGGGAAAACAGATTAGGGCGGGAGCGCCGCCGCCGGATAACCACGGACGCAGCAGTAGCGTCGCCGCCGCTGGCCGCCGGACTATCACGGACGCAGAAGCAGCGCCGATGCCGCCCGCCAAACTACCACAGACGCAGTAGTAGCGTCGGGACTACCAAGGACACAGAAGCAGCGCCGCTGCCACCCGCCAAACTACCACGGACACATCCATGATCGGCGACGATGAACAGTAGCCACACTCGAGAGGGTGACACTAGGATCTGGTAGTTAGTATTTAGTAATGCAGTAATGATCTTAGAGATTGATTTTAGACTTTGAGTAGAATATATCTCCTGGATCCGGCGTGTGATGAATCCTGTCAATTCCATGTAATCCTTCAGATTTTCTGATATATGGATGTATGCCGTGAAATTTTTTTGATCTGACACAAGTAGTTCATCACCAGCAAGCATTTTGTGACATATTCAGTTGAACAAGCAAGAACAAGCAGTCCTGAAGGAGTCTCATCGCTGCATATTCAGTTGAAGTCATTGTTCGGCTTCAAGCTAGCACCACCACATTCAGTATCGGCATGGATGGATTGTACTTGGAGTCCGGCCTTGCAGTTGGTCCGGCCGATGTCGTCCTGTAGCCGTGTAGGGCAGGGATATTTCATCTGCCTCCACAAGGCTTCCGCCATTGGTCTGGTCGGTGTCGCCGGCGGGCGGCAGCTCTGCGCCTCCTCTGCCATCATGGTAGGTGTGTCGTTAGTGGTTGCCGCCGGGAGGATGGTTGGCGCTCCTGCTGCGTCCGTGGTGGTGGCCCGGCGGCCAGCGGCTGCGTTGCTGCTTCGCCCGTCGTGGTCCGGCAGGCGGCAGCGCTTCCGCCGCAGCACCTCTGGAACCTCTGATTTCCCGATCAACCAACATACAGTATATCATACCGTATTTAGGAGTTATAAGAAAAGAATATATCTGTAAAAGGAGGAAAAGGGCAAAATAGAAAAAAAACAATCTAATGTGTGGCAAATTGTAGAAGCCTAAATAATGTGTGGCAAATTATAAAGGTGTGAACTAATGTGTGACAAATTATAAATTTTCCCCGCGCGATCCCCCGGCTGATACCAAGCGTTTTCCTAAGATTTTTACTCTTTGCAAAACGTGTCCTCTTTTCAGCGGTGGTAGAGCTTAGGTGTCCTCTTTCCTATTCCCCGCCGCTGATTGGGATCCATCTCCTCCGCCCTCTCATATGTTGCCCGCACTGTCTTTCATCTCATCTCTGCTTTGTAGAGGCGCCAGTAGGGAAAGTAGCCGAGCGGTGTTGCTGCGGATGAGTGGCGGCCAGCGGCGTTCTACCAAATCCCCCACGCCTCTACCCATCCTCTCGACAACAAACTGCGCGGCTTTCGCCACGACCCGGTCAACAGGTCCTCAACATCGTGTGCTCCTGCGAGGAGGTGCCGTTCATGACGGCAACCGCGAGTTCATGGCGGCGGCCGCTTGGAGATTTGGCTCCGTGCTGCTAGACGGGGATGGGACTGGGAGGACCCGGCGCGGATGGAGAGGATGGAGCCGGTGGGGCGCCCGTGCCAGTTGAGGTCCTCGATGTCCTGCTTGATGTCCTCCGTTCAGCGTGCACGGTGGGGGTGCAGAGGCGTGATGCAGATGGTGGCTTTTGTGTTCCCTAACTGGGTGGCTGTGATGTTTTTTGTCAACGTTTCTGCAGGTTCCATGGCGGTGGTAGACAGGCGTTGCCGCTGCCGCAGCTGCGGCAGCTAACTGTAATCTCTCTCTCTCTTCTCATATGTCTATCGATTTACTTATCCTTACACGGAAGTGAATGTGGAGGTAGCCAAATTTAATGTCTGTTTTTTTTCCCAAAAATTCAAGTTCAGACAATATTTGATCTCTACTTCAGGGTTTTGTATACGAGCTACAAAACTGAAACCTGTAAGATTTATTACTTATTATGTAACTTGATTTTCAGAACTTCATTTGCCTTTTGCCCTTCTTCAAAAAATAAAAACTCAGCGTTAATCCATATCACAGGGAAACACAATGGAAGGATCAATTCAGAGAATATATGAAGGAAATCAATCTATGCATTTGAGAGGTTCATTGTACCTTTCATTATCAGGGCTTTGCTATGCATCGAGGCGGAGCTTGAGGAGGCAGAATTAGAGCCTTAATTGTGCAGGTCTTCTGACATCTCTTCATTGATATGAAGGTGAAGTATATGTTATATGTAATTTCTTTTGTGATTAATTGGGACATACTGTTGATTATAATTATTTTACCTCTTAACTGTGTTGTAGGTTTTGATGCAGGATGAAAGCATGCAAGATGAGAATGAGTTCACATCCACCAACCAAGTTAATCAAGGAACTAAACATTTATTAGTTGTTGGATGCACATCGTTCAATGCTCAATTGAGTTGACACAAACAGTTCACCTGGTTCACCTGGTAGATAACTCTATAATTTCATTGATTATAAACTACAAAGTTCAGAGATGCATCTTCCTATGGCATTCAGAACCTGCACAGCAACTGCACATTCACTCAAGATTTACTGAGACATGACACCAGGTAGTGGCAAGGTCGATGCTTCCTTTCAGAGCAGAAAGTTCAGCTTACTAAGCATTCAGGAAATTGGTGAAGCTGTGAGCAGTGGTCGATATTTACTTTTCTGCAACCTGCATCAGGACTATCTAGCAGTGAGAAGGAACTTTGACTTTATGTCTGAGTTTGCTACCTCTTCTTTTTGAAGGAAATTTCTGTTTGGTTACCTTTGCTTGGATCATCCGAATTTTCTTGCAGTATTTTCTATAGGGCTGCTCTTCATGGTCGTTGGTAAGTTCATTCAGTTCTTATACTCTTTGTTTTTTCCTGGTTTCTCTCCTTATTTGCATGTTTCCTTTCGATCTGACATACTGGTTGCCTCGCTTGGTGCATCTGCATCTCTGTACTTAAGACATATAACTCCGTGCAGGTTACAGTGGCAATGGAGACTTCTTCAGTTAAAGATGTCTGGCGGTGAGGCCATCAATGGAAGATCCTCGCGCACGCCGCCCGGTGTATGGGAATACAGAGATGAAGAAGATTGCATCATCGTCATCTGCTGAGGTATTGTGCACAATTTCCTACTAGGTATTCAGTCAATTCACTTACTCCCACCAGTGTTGTGAATTGATTTAGTCCAATTTAGCAATTGTCTCTTCCCAGGGAAATACCAAATGTGGCAAATAATACTCCCTCCGTCTTAAAAGTACTGCTTAACTTTGTCTAGATTCGTATATATCTAGACATATTTTTTTATAGATACATCCTATCTAGAAAAAAGCAAGCAATTGTTTTGAGATGGCGGGAGTATATGGATTTCTCATGGAAATACTGATTGTGGCAAGTAATTTGTGGATCCTTTGCCAATCTCATTATGGTTCAGTTTTTTAAATAACAGACTATGTTTCATGTACTGGTCAGAATATATTCACATAACCACCTAAACTTTCCTAGAGAAAAATCAAACTAACGGTCATGTATTCCCATCTTGAATGCTATGATAAAAAGTAACCATAGACCGGTATCATGGGAAAGAAAAGAAGCACCAGTGCAAACAAATGCCTACCTTTCTGCTGCCACATACTGTTGAGTCTAGCAAGTGTTTCGGACAAAGAATCCACACATTCTGAACAAAATTTATATAAGGTTAGCATATTAAATTCTTGCATACACCAGGCGGAAAGAGGTGTACCTTGGTGGCTTGGTATCAACTACGCAATTGCATCAATGTTTGAATATGTATTCACTCTTTGCAGTGCAACTCATGAGAACAAAAAACCATCCAAGGAGTTGTTCCCAGTTAAATGGACCATCATTCTTAATCAAGTAGCGAGTAAATAGCTATCTAGAGCTAAATGATATAGATCATAACAAAACAGATGATATTGAATCTAGAATCGAAAGGATTTTCTTTGCGACAGGTCTAGAATTTCGACTATGGTGACCATAGGAACTATCTACTGGGCAAATCTACTCAAAAGAATGTGTTTTGTCTACCAAGACCACTGCAACAGCAGTGTGGAATATTATCTACCTATCTACTGCTAAAGCAAGTGCCATATTAGCCACCTATCTACTACTACGGCAAATGTAATGTGAAGTACCTCCATAAATATGTCAATTACCTCTCTTGGAGACTTGGTCCCTGGCCACTGCCATGCTGATCAAACCTCATGCTGCAGTACATATATTTTAGACTGAGCACATAAGCAATGCTTAGGTCTTATACAATTTACCGATGTCTGTGCAGGTTGTATGCTCCCAAATTGCTGATGTGGCCGCACTCTGGATACACACCAGCGCCAAAAGCTATCAGATTTATGGAAATAGTTTTTCTGGCTGTGTAGGGCGGTGAGTTTTCAGTTAAGTGTATCTTTGCCTACTTTTACTTATGTCCGTGGGTTGTGGTCACACTGTTGGCCAGCTGATGTATGTATACCACTCTTTCTTCTAATAATATAGTGATCTATGCAAGCCTTATGAGTATTTGGAACTTTTTTTCAGAAAAGACACCAAGCAGACGACTTAGGTATCAGCAAACTGTCTGAATGTTCATACAACAGAACAAGGTTCATGTGATGTAAAATCTGCTGCGCCTCTATAGCAAGCGCTTACACTGAGTCCGGCCATTAGAAGATTGATTGCCATCAATATATTTTTCAATTGGTTCTCATGATACAACAGACAAAAATTAAGCGAGAGACGCCAGCCACCGCACAACACAGAGTATCACATTTTTCAGTTATAACAAGCAACTAGACAAATGTCAAATCCATACAGTTTGCACTTCTATATGACAATGCCTTCCCAAGATTCTATGTATGAGCAACTCTTAACGGGAGTAACGGGCGCGTGCCGCCGCGCCACTGCTTCCTAGTATTTACATCACGCAGATGCAAATTTCTCAGGCAACCAAGTCCAGCTTTGGGATGGAAGGCACAGCCGACGAGGTGTAGATTCCTAATTGAGTTCCCACTTACGTTGGACAAAAGTGAGCACGGTAAGTTGTAGTACTCTGCCTGGGGCACCGGATACCGGTGCACCGGAGACAGTGAAAGTACAAGCTCTTCCAGCCCTGGAGCAACCGCAGTCTCAAGCCAACGGTTGAGACGACTGGTACTAGAACCATGGTCGTGAAGCGTGAATGTCTTCAGGCCAATGCCTGAACGTTTTCTCATAATCCGATCGACTATCTTGGTGAAAATCCGATCTTGTTTATCCCCTTCAAGGGTCAAGTCCAGTGTTTCCTCGGTCAAGGTGGGGTTGGGGCGGCATCTCCAGCAACGTAAGAATTGCCGAGACACGCGACCAGCTCGCGCGGCATCTCGCAGCGGTAGCAGGGCGTGTATTTTGCACCAGATGTCCTCAGGAAGATCTGGCCCCGAATATCGTGCTACCTTGGTGCCTTGGGAGCCTGGCTGGGATACCTAGGACAAGACCAAACTAAACAGGACTCCACCGAGCATACCGGTTTATATAGCCCAGGATGCAGACGAGCAGGTTCGCATGAGCCGCAATTGCTAGTGGCAGAATCAGCTGCGGCCACGGCTAGCTGCACTTGCTAGCTTCATCCGCGTTTGCTAGAATTGAAAGGTACCCAAGCCTAGCAATTCAGGGCCTCTCGGCTGGCTGTGACTGGCTGTGGCTGGCTGTGCAGGAGAAGCTCCTATGGAGGAGAAGCTGCTGTTTTGAGTTTTAGTCTTCGGGGAAATAGACCGAAATACCTTGGCTGTTATGAGAACCTATATTATTATTATTGATTTACGTGTAATAAATAACATATAAGTCTATGAAATACATATGCTAATGTATTTTTAGTCAAAAGACATATCCATTACAAATATTGATTTATCCAAATCACGTATCAATATCATTTTCCTATCTAGCACAAATAAATCTAGGTTTCTCTAACATTGAACAATGCATTGGCTATATCATCACGTGTCGAGTTCATGTTTCTCGTGTGTTGTATCACCTAACGTCGTCATCGCTTGCCTTTGCACCTTAGAGATTCTCGTCGGAGTCACAACAATCAAACTGTTTGTCACGTAAGTGAGAGTCTCTAGTTCTCGTCGGAGTCACAACATATCGCAAGAAGTATCATCAAAAATATAGTACAATTTTTTTGTTTACATGCACCTGGGTACCACATGTTGGATTCTAATCCTAGTATAAAGTAGGTTCTAATCACAATAACATGTAGGTTCTAATCACAGTACCAGTACCATGTATGTTCGAATCACAGTATCACGAAGATTCTAATCAAAATTAGCATCAACCAAATTATATACCATCACAGCCCCTGTACGAAATAGCTGCTAGAAATTCGTCGGCGTGAAGCACGGGGAGAAACACGTGAAAGGCTGGCTCACCAACGGGACGGGAAAGGAACCAGTTCATCGGCGTTAACCAGTTCGTCGGCGGGACGAGTTCGCCTGGGAGGATTCTCGGGGAGGGACGGTCGGATGGGAAGACTTGGGGCGGCGGGAAACGGGAGAGATAAGGCGGCGGGACGACGGCCGGCGGCGCAACAACGGCCGGCGGAAGGAGATGACCCGTCGGTGGGGGGTGGCCGGAGCTGCAGGGTGGGGAGCCGCCGGGCTGCAGGGTAGCGCGGCGGCGGAACGACGCCCGGCGGCGGGAGATGACCCGTCGGTGGGCGGTGGACGGAGCTGCAGAGTGGGGGAGCGGCCGGAGCTGCAGGGTAGGGCGGTGGCGGAACGACGCCCGGCGGCGGGAGATGACCCGTCGGTGGGCGGTGGCCGGAGCTGCAGGGTGGGGGAGCGGCCGGAGCTGCAGTGTAGGGCGGCAGCTGACAACCCTATCTGCCTTTTCTTTGTAAAAGAGAACCCGATCAGGATAGGAAAGAAAATGGCTAGGAGAAAAAAAGAAAGGAAGGCACACGACGGGTGGGATCAGCGATGGCAGTATCTGTGTAATTTCTGAAAACGAAGTGGGTAAAGCAAGGGAATGATCCGGGAGGCCACAAAAAAAGCTCGGGAAGCACCTTCTACCCGTACTTTTTCTTTTGTGTGGGGAGAGAACATGCTTTTGGAAAAGCCTACCGCCCAGCTGACCCCTTTTGTTTGGTTTGCTCAGCTTTTTTTCGTGGAAAGCAGCTAAAAGGCCAAACAAAGAAGCCCTCAGTTTGCCTCAAGTCAGGCTTATTCTAGCCTGGCTACAATAAGCTCTAGAAAACCCAGCTCCATTGGGCTATTCACTGTGCGGCCCTCTTTTGTTTTGCGGAACGCTCACGACCCGTTTACTTGTAATCGCTTAGTAGGCCCAATACCGCGGTCGCAATAGCCTAGAGGATTCTTTTTTTGGATCTAATTCGTCTGAGCATAAGTTGAAGTGTTTGAATTCGGAAGAAAACGTTTGAACTCGTACTTGTATAGATCGGGCCATCGCACACGATAAACCTAACCGTCGCTACGCGAGGGTGGACGATATGCCAAAATAAATCATACGGTTCCTGAAACCGTGTGCGACGGGTCACCATGTCGCACACGTTCTTCAAAGAAACCGTGTGCGATTTAGAGGCCCGGGCAAACTGTATGTTGTGGTTTCCCGTCTCTGATAATCGGAGATAGTATATTTACGTGAATCGTCAGCTTTATAAAAACATCGCAAACGATTTTAGACAGAGCGGGCGCGTTGTAGCTGCAGAACCATGATACAAGTAGGTGTATGCCCAACTGAACATTCCAAAAATACATTACCAAATTTCAATTATATTGCACATCTGATACTTCATTTCTATACATACATTAGCGACAAATTAGAAAAAGAGAAAAATGCACACAAAAAAAGAAAATCTTTTTGGCTAAGTCTTTGTCTCCGTGAGGAAAGGAAGGTGAAAATTCCTTTCAATTCTACATCTTCACGAGAATACTAGATTTCTTCACTCTAGCTTCCCAGTATTGATATATGTAGGAGAGTACTCAATACAACAAGTTGATTGTTTAATTGTTTATGGGAGAGGTATGCTTCTCTGGAGTATAAGATGTGCTTGAAATAATGGCAACAATATTCACGTACATTCAGTTCGGTTAATCTTCTTATACCGAGAGTAAAGACCCTAGTATAAAAAATATCCATATAACCGCGATTATATGACCAACTGTATATCTTTTTTTTACTTGATATAAAAAGAAAAAGTATTTGAACCGACTTGAACCAGTCCCACGACACCTCTGCCCGCCTCCACTCCAATAGCTTCGGGCCGTCCTCCTCGAGCTCTAGTGGTGGCGATGGGGGAGCTCCAGCAGCGGCGGGCAGCGGGTTCCAGCAGCACGCGACAAGAGGCAACTCCAATAGTGGTGGCAGAGCGCGGGAGGCCGTTGACCCTGCGGCACGAGGCTGCGAGCTCTACCGGGAGGCCCGCCGACGGGAGGCTGCGAGGGACGCGGGAATCTGCAGGCGGGAGGTTGCGAGGGGTGCGGGAATCCGTTGGCACGCGGCTGCGGCCGCGAGCGCGGGAGTCCGCCGGCACCCGCGAGGCTGCGAGATTCCATTGGAGATTTGATGGTGATGTTTTCGAAATACAAAGAGTCAAAAAGTTTTACACTAGCTCTCCAACACCTAATTTGTGGCTGGAGGGAGTATTTCAAATTATTTTTATCAAAGTACATCTCTTTACATCAAAACTCGCTACATATGCTACTCCCACACAAGCATTTGACCCACATATTTATAACATGGTTTTATAACTTGGAGTGTACACATGTACATAAGATCGGATTTTTTAAGAACTTCAATTTTTCGTTTGTTAGAGAAACCCCCGAGGTATGCGGCCTCATTTTGCAGTATCTGCCTAGTGGTCCATTTTCCTTTTACAACTTAATTAATTTTCTGATGAGGACATCCCTACTACACCACTACTTCCGTCAGTACCAAATGAAGATGAAGTTGCTGTGAAGCTCAAGTCCAATGAAGTTCGGATTGGACCTATTACAAGAGCTCGTGCGAAGCTACTTAAACAACAGGTGAACTTGTTCCTAAACGATACTTTGATTGATGAGAAATTTATACTGCCTAAGTCCTGTTACTTATGTATCATCAGGTATGAAGAGGAGACAAGCATCGCACGAGGAGGAGAGGAGCAGCTGGACATGAAGAAGGACGTGAAGCTGGACACGGAGCTGGACATGAAGATACCACATGGACGCGCGAGGGAGGAGCAGGAGGCATGCGCGAGAAGGGAAGACGGAGTCCAAGCCGGCCCAGAACCCGGTCAGACCCGCCGCCACGCCGGCGCGCCCGGTCTCTAGCCCGGTCCGACCGGGCGACACGGCGCACCCCGGCGCCGGGCGGCCTCGGCAGACCGGGCGGAATGCGGCCGAAATCCACGCGTCCGGTCACCACCGGTCCCTGGCCCGGTCCAAACCGGGCGGTCCGTTGACCCCAACCGGCGAGTCTTGCCTCCGACCCTTTTTGGTCAGTTATTTTTCGTACTTTTTTTTACAGTCGTCCGGACGCCTATATAAGTGCCGGGACGCCCCCAAAGTTGCTTTAGACCACGTTTAAGATAAACCCTAGTTCTTAGTTGTTTGCTCTACAAAACTATTGAATTCCTACACCATATTGCTTGATATTGTGTAGATCTGAAAGTCTTGTGTAATCTGTTATTCCATTGGGAATTAGACGGTTGCAACTTACCGCTTCGTGCTCGGCGGCTACGTGCGCAAGTGTGTGGAGTTGCGAATATCTTGCAGGGTTGAGAGTTGTTGCATTGGCGACATGGACCAATCGAGCGATCTCGTTGCGTCATACAAGTTATCTTCCACTTATCATCCGTGTATCTCCGCTGTGTTCATCCCGTGATCATCATCACCACCGTTGCTTACTGAGAAGATCGGGAAACCCCTTATTATCTTGGTATCAGATTTCAGTGTTTCATCGGTAAGCCATCCACAATCCACCCCATAGTTGAGTTGTGAGTGTTTCCTATCCAGAAAAAGCCATAAAAAGTTAGGGTTAGGGTTTGCCATAGCCTTAGATTGCTCTAATTTCGATTTTAGTTGCTTTTCGTAGTTGTTTTTACGTATCTTTTTCTTCCATCTAGTTGTTAGGGTTTTGATGACCCACAAGTATAGGGGAAGTAGTCTCCGGGAATAAACACAGGGGACAAACAAGACAAGCCTTAACAACGGAGTTGTCAATTCGATTGCACTGAAGCAGACTTGCTCGCAAGGGTTTATCGATAGTAACGGTTTATAACGACGATAGTGAAATAACGACGAGAACGAGAGACAGCGGTAGTGATTTTAGTAAACAGCAGTTAAAATACCGTAGGCACGGGGACGGATGACGGGCGTTGCATGGATGAGAGAAACTCATGTAACAATCATAACAGGGCATTTGCAGATAATAATAAAACGGTGTCCAAGTACAAAGCAATCAATAGGCATGTGTTCCATATATAGTCGTGCGTGCTCGCAATGAGAAACTTGCACAACATCTTTTGTCCTACCACCCGGTGGCAGCCGGGCCTCAAGGGAAACTACGGATATTAAGGTACTCCTTTTAATAGAGTACCGGAGCAAAGCATTAACACTCCGTGAACACATGTGATCCTCACATCGCTACCATTCCCTCCGGTTGTCCCGATTTCTCTTCGGGGCCATCGGTTCCGGACAGCGACATGTGTATACAACTTATAGGTAAGACCATAAACAATGATTATCTTGATGAAACAATAACATGTTCAGATCTGAGATCATGGCACTCGGGCCCTAGTGACAAGCATTAAGCATAACAAGTTGCAACAATATCATCAAAGTACCAACTACGGACACTAGGCACTATGCCCTAACAATCTTATGCTATTACATGACCAATCTCATCCAATCCCTACCATCCCCTTCGGCCTACAGCGGGGAATTACTCACACATGGATGGAAACATGGCTGGTTGATGTAGAGGCGTTGGCGGTGATGGCGGCGATGATCTCCTCCAATTCCCGTCCGGCGGAGTGCCGGAACGGAGACTTCTGGCTCCCGCGACGGAGTTTGCGATGTGGCGGCGTTGGAGGGTTTCGACGACTCCCCTGGCGTTTTTAGGTCGAGGCCGATAAATAGTCCGAAGGAGGGGCGTCGGAGGCCGGCGAGGGGCCACACCACGGGCCGCGCGGGCCCCCCTGGGCCGCGCCGCCCTATGGTGTGGGGCCCTCGGGCCTCCACTTCAATTGTCCTTCCGGCTCCGTTAGTTTCTGGGAAAATAGGGCTGCATAAATTCCGAGATTTTCCCGAAAGTTGGATTTCGCACAAAAACGAGACACCAGACAATTCTGCAGCTGGCGTTAGTCCGTGTTAGTTGCATCCAAAATACACAAATTAGAGGCAAAACAATAGCAAAAGTGTTCGGGAAAGTAGATACGTTTTGGACGTATCAACTCCCCCAAGCTTAGCTTATTGCTTGTCCTCAAGCAATTCAGTTAACAACTGAGCGATAAAAGAACTTTCACGAACACATTTGCTCATATGATGTATATATTCTCATGCTATGGCTAATACTTAAGCAGTTCATAATGAGATACATGCAAATAAGATCATCTAACAGCTATGTCAATCATGGAGAGGTACCAACAATTAATAAGAAGCATCATGAATCATGTATATAAGCAAGATTGCAATGTTCATAAGAGAGTATGATAAAGTGGTATCTCGCTTGCCTGTATTTGGTTGGCAAAACATAAATGCCCGGGCACCTTTGGAGTTCATAGAAAGACTAGAAGTAGTGATTGTCAAAAGATAAATGCATCAAAGTTATACCACAATCAATCATATTTTGAGACAAGCATATTGTACTAAGAATGACAGTTGTGCTCTCAAGATAGTGCTCAAAGAAATAATGGAGACACAACATAAAAGTAAAAGATTGACCCTTCGCAGAGGGAAGCAGGGATTAACATGCGCTAGAGCTTTTCATTTTTATAAAGACAGGAGTAAAATTATTTTGAGAGGTGTTTGTTGTTGTCAACGAATGGTAATGGGTACACTAACTACCTCGCCAACCAGACTTTCAAGAGCGGCTCCCATGAATTATTGCATATTTATTTGGCACTCCTTCAGACCTTTCTTTCACAAACCATGGCTAACCGAATCCTCGGGTGCCTGCCGACAATCTCATACCATGAAGGAGTGCCTTTTTATTTAGTTTTATTATGATGATGACACTCCCCCCAACCTTTGCTTACACAAGCCATGGCTAACCGAGTCCTTCGGGTGCCGTCCAACAATCACAAACCATGGAGGAGTGTCTATTTAAGTTAATTAATTTGGACTGGGAATCCCATTGCCAGCTCTTTTTGCAAAATTATTGGATAGCGGATGTGCCACTAGTCCATATGAGAGTCCGTCAAAAGTAAATGACAAGGTTGAAAGTTAAACACCACATACTTCCTCATGAGCTATGAAACATAAACACAAATTGAGAAGCATTTTGAAGGGTTTAAAGGTAGCGCATGAGAATTTACTTGGAATGGTTTGAAATGCCATGCATAGGTATTTATGGTGGACACTCTGGAATAACTTGGTTTTCATGTGTTTGGAAGTACGAGCAGCGTTCCCGCTCAGTACAAGTGAAGGCTAGCAATAGACTAGGGAGCGACAAATCAAGAGAGCATAACTGTCATAATCATGCTTGCGGCAAAATAAATTAACGGAGGCATAAAAGTGATACAAGAACTCTGAAGCAATATAGATCATCGAGGCTTAATTGACTTTTGTTCAGTCATATGCATGCGTGAGCATGTGCCAAGTCGATATGAATGAATTATTCAGAGGAGGATACCACAATGCCATACTTACTTATGAATAAAACAATGCAAACAAACATACATGACATGCTACTCATATTAATAAATTGGAGCTAAACATGAGAGATCATGAACTACTAGACTTTCTCAAATAACATATACCTCACATGAACCAACTAAGCATGCTCACATGGATGAGTATATGTACAAAAATGAAAACAAATAGAGTTCATACCAGCCTCTCACCACAATCAGATTGTCGTAGATCGTCATTATTGCCTTTTCACTTGTGCAGCTTGGATAATATGAAATGAAAACCACGCTCCAGCCACCGAAGACCATTGAACTCATAAAGAACTTTACAAACCAGAGAAGAACAGCAAATATTTTTGGTGTTTTCAAATTGCAAATAAGAACAAGAGGAAACAAACAAACAAAGCAAAATCTTTTGGGTTTTCTTATAGCAAACTAGCAATAGCAAATAAAGTGAAACAAATGCAAGAAACTAAAGCAAACAAATGGTGAAGAGAAATAACAGAAATATTTTTGGTCTTTTTGTGTTTTGGGAAGGAAACAAAGCGAAATCAAGAAATAGCAAACTAAAAGAAACACAGAAAAGCGAGATGGCAGAAATCTGCCAAAACCTGACAGCAGTACAGAAATCGATTTTTACAAAAATCTTACGTTGCTCAGATCGAAAAGTGTTCAACTAATGAAAGTTAGATAACAACCTGGAACCTGCACAAAAATTTGCAGCTCAAAATGACGTTCTGGCTATTTTTGACAATTTTTACGGTAACGTTCCAGAATCTGTTTTCAGGCAGCACTTCCCCAAATATCATCTTCCTCTCATTAGAAAACCACTCAAACGAACAAAACAAGTATGTGCAAGTATCCAGCAACCATAATATGCAAAGAATGAGTGATGCCGGTATACCTCCCCCAAGCTTAGGCTTTTGGCCTAAGTGGAGTTCAATCCCATCGATCCCATGAGGTAGTGTCTCCGTAATATGAAGATGGGTCGTATTCCGGGTATGTGCTAGAAGAAGCACCCGGATATGTGACGGTGTGGTCGTAGGAGGTCCCGACGTCCTCGGAGTCATGTTGCTGGTGGAAGTCTCTTATCTTCAAATGTTCATCCACCTCCTCCTTAGTGCACGACCATGACTGCCTGTCAATACTCAACAAACTAGGTTGGGGAAGAGGGATTTCCTTCTCCTCCCCGTCAGAAAACAACATTCTATACACCATACTATCTAAAGTAGAGTCAGTAGTAACAAAATGATGACTCTTCATAGCAGTAATATCAAGTCTCCTAGGGGCCAATGGCACATCATTAGGATCAATAGGAAGATTAAGATATGTTAAAACGCGCAGTGCAATGGTTCCTCCAAAAATAGGCCCCCTGGTAGTCAGGCGGCGAGCAATAAGAGCACCAAGGTGATAGGAGGTTTGACCAGTAAGTGCAATATTCAGGAAAGCAAGATGGTAGCTAGAGATATTACTAGTGTTCTCCCTACCAGGAATGCTAGTAGCAATGTAGTATGCAAAATATTTAATGGTGGGGAGTTGAATGTTCCTTATCTTGCCCCACTGAATGGTGCGACAATCATCGTCGGTGATCCCTCGGTAGAGCTCCAACAAGTCCCGGGGTTGTCATCAATCCTACTTGCTGTACCTACAGGCAATATCCAAGGCACAACAAAAATCCTTCAATGGCATAGTCACAGTATTACCATAAATCCTGAACGCAACTGTTGGCTCATAGTGTTTGTTGTTGAACTGGAAACTCTCGACGAAGATTTTGGTGAGCAAGTAGTATTGCTCCCTTTCATCGCCCATATAAGTGGTTAACCCTGCCCTGTTGACAAGGGTTAAGAAATCCTCCAGTATCCCTGCATTCCTTAGAAAATCATAACATGGAAAAGTAGAAGCATTAGGAGGACCGTTGTCCTCTTCAGGCGCGAAGCTAGGCGCGAGGATGTCTTCATTGTATGATTGCCTAATCCGGGTGGCGGCCCTAGAAGGCCTCCCGGTGCTGGTTGTCCCTTTCTTGAACAACTCTCCAAAGCTAAACTTCTTCATAGCTTCTCTGAAATTTTCAACAAATGACATAAAAATTTTGATTTGGTGACATATAATTGAGGGAAACTACCATAGGAACTTGCTAGAGTACTAATCATGCATCAAAACTAGTTTCTACCACTTAGAACAAGCATGCAAGCTCACTAAACATGTTACCTACAGCAGCAAAATATTCAAGATATACTCAACCAAACGAAATTCTACTTGGATGGGTGGAGGAGTCACATACCGAAGAGCAAATGTGCCAAATTTCAGGCAATCTGGGCTGAGCAAAGAGATCGAAAAATCCGAGCTCTGGAGCAAACGCGAGTGAGAGGAACTTGGTACGAGTTTCGGGAGAGAGACGTTCGGCGAAAGAGATGACAAAGTGGGGCGAGGGGACCCACACCATATGGTGGCGCGGCCACCTCCTTGGCCGCCGGCCTGTCTCAGCCCTACGGTGCCCCACAGTCATCCTCTGGTGCTCCCAGTGCCTCGTCGAAAAATAGGACCAACGGTATAATTTTGTGAATTTTTGAAAACTTTGAAAAACGCACATTTCTGGGTATTTAGTTTATTATTACTGGCCAGGAAAAATTTTGAAATCTTCAAATAACTAAAGAACTTTGCAAATTAAAAGTGCTACAGCAACTAGAGCAAGTGGAGGAAGAAAGAGATGTTGTTTACCCTCTCTATGCATACAAAAAGTATTTGTTAACAAGGTTGATCAAGTCTTGCCACCAAATAAATTTTACATAGCATAAGAAGAAATAAACCTCAAATCAATCATGTTACCTTGAATTGTATTGATATGGATCCAATCACGAGAGTTTGATATTCTTCCTTAGGCTCATATATAGGACAATCAATAGTTCCCACTTTGATAGTTCTCACATTAGAAATAGTATTGACTCCACATACTTTATCAATCTTCTTGGGAAAATAAACGGTATGCTCCCTATCATCAACATTGAAAGTAACCTTTCCTTTATTGCAATCAATAACAGCCCTGCGGTGTTAAGAAAAGGTCTCCCAAGAATAATAGACATATTATCATCTTCGGCATTTCCAACACAACAAAATCGGTTAATATCAAGCAGTTAGTAGTAACTTGAACAGGAACATTCTCACATATACCAACAGGAATAGCAGTAGATTTATCAGCCATTTGCAAAGATATATCAGTAGGTATCAGCTTATCTAAGTAAAGTCTCTTATAAAGAGAAAAAGGCATAACACTAACACCGGCTCCCAAGTCACATAGAGCAGTTTTAACATAATTATTCTTAATAGAACAAGGAATAGTAGGTATACCTGGGTCGCCCAACTTCTTTGGAATTTTGCCATTGAAAGAGTAATTAGCAAGCATAGTGGAAATTTCCTCATTGGGGATTTTCCTTTTGTTAGTAACAATATCTTTCATATACTTTGAATAAGGAGGCAATTTAATAGCATCAGTCAAAGGGATTTGCAAGAATAAGGTTTCATCCAATCGCAAAATTTATTATAGTGTTCTTCTTCCTTTGATTTTAGTTTCTTAGCGGGAAAAGGCATTTGCTTTTGCACCCAAGGTTCTCTTTCATTACCATGTTTCGCAGCAATAAAATCTTCTTTAGTGTACTTTTTATTTTTAGCATGCTTTTCAGGTTCTTCTTCAACATTTTCTTTATCAGGAGTATCATTCTTATCATTATCATGTTCATTACCACTTTCGGTTTCAGCATCAGAAATAGAAATACTATTAGGATCATTAACAGGTTCAGAGGATTCTACAACATTTTTATGTTTCTTCTTCTTTTTCTTCCTAGAATGAGCACTAGGTTCAATGCGTTGAGAATCTTGTTCAACTCTTTTGGGATGCCCTTCAGGATATAGAGGATCCTGGGTAGAAACACCACCTCTAGTTGTTACTTCATAAGCATGTTTCTCTTAGAATTATTTTTTAACAAGTCATTTTGCACTTTAGTGAGTTGATCAATTTGAGTTTGAATCATTTGAAAATGTTTAACAAGCATCTTAACATCATTGGAGGTTCTCTCCACAATATCATGCAATTCACTAATAGCTTGAGAATTTTCCATTAAATGATTCTCTACTCTCATATTAAAATTTTCTTGCTTAACAATATAATTATCAAACTCATCTAAGCATTGTGCAGGAGGTTTCGAATACGGAATATCTTCCCTAGTAAAGCGTTGAAGGGAGTTTACCTCAATCATGGATGAAGGGGGAATTATCTCACATATATCTTCAATAGGAGGTAGATTCTTCACATCTTCGATTTAATACCTTTCTCCTTGAGAGACTTCTTGGCTTCCCTCATATCTTCATCATTCAATTTAATTAAACCCCGCTTCTTCAATATTGGAGTTGGAGTCGGTTCAGGCGTAGTCCAATCATCATGATTCCGGCTTATTTTAGCCAATAATTCTTTCGTCTGGAGTTCTTTTCCTGAAAACACAACCAGCACAACTATCCAGGTATGCCCTAGACTCAATGGTTAGTCCACTATAAAATATATCAAGTAAATCATGCTTTTCCAAATCATGCTCGGGTCGAGCTCTAATAAGAGAGCAGAATCTCGCCCAAGCCTCAGGCAATTTCTCTTCATCTCCCTGATTAAAATTATAAATTCTCTGCAAAGCAATATGTTGAGCACTAGCAGGAAAGTATTTGCGGAAGAAAACATCAAGCAATTCTTTCGGACTTTTAATAGAATTAGGTGACAAATTATTATACCAAGTTTTAGCGTCATCCTTTAATGAGAATGGAAATATTTTAGCAACAAAGTAAGTACGCATCTTCACATCATCAGAAAACAAGCTACTAAGAGTAGATAGCTCAGTCATGTGTTCAACAACACTTTCTTTTTCAGTACCACAAAAGGGTGTTTTCTCAACAATAGCTATATGAGATAGATCAAGAGAAAAATCATAATCTTTATCCCTAATGTTTATAGGAGATGTGGCAAACTTAGGATCAGGAGACAGTTTATATCTAACAGCATGTTCTGCAAGCAACTTTTTAATTTTTCTTGCATCAGTAGTAGCATTGCATTTTTCAATAAAATCATCATTAAGCTCCACATAATCTTCCTCAGGATCATCACTAAAATAACCAAGTTCAGGTGAACTAACAGGTGTAGTAGCATTAGGAGTTTCAGTATTTTCAATTTGTCTAGACCTAGCAATTGTAGCATCTAGAAAAGATCCCAATGAACCACTATCATCAAGCACAACAGAAACATTATCAATATTATGAGAGTGTTCAGATTCAGCAGATGTACCCGCATGCGAAGCATGTGGCGGTGAAACAAGTTTATCAATCACAGATGGTGAATCAAGAGCACAGAGGTATTCAGAATTGTACCTTTTCTTGTAGTGGATGGTAATATGGCGATCTTAGTATCGCGAGGTTTACCCATGATGGAGAATTTGCAGCGAACAATATTAATCCAAGTGAACTTCCAAATAAAGCTATGGTCCCGGCAACGGCGCAGAAAATAGTCTTGATGACCCACAAGTATAGGGGATCGCAACAGTCTTCGAGGGAAGTAAAACCAATTTATTGATTCGACACAAGGGGAGACAAAGAACACTTGGAAGCCTTAACAACGGAGTTGTCAATTCGCTTACCTGGAAATAGACTTGCTCGCAAGGGTTTATCGATAATGCTGAGTTTATAACGATGTGATAGTGAAATAATGTTGAAGTAACGAGAGACGACGATAGTGATTTTAGTAAACAGCGATTAAAATCTGTAGGCACGGGGACGGATGACGGGCGTTGCATGGATGAGGAAAATCATGTAACAATCATAGCGGGGCATTTGCAGATAATAATAAAACGGTGTCCAAGTACAAAGCAATCAATAGGCATGTGTTCCATATATAGTCGTGCGTGCTCGCAATGAGAAACTTGCACAACATCTTTTGTACCAGCCGGTGGCAGCCGGGCCTCTAGGGAAACTACTGGATATTAAGGTACTCCTTTTAATAGAGTACCGGAGCAAAGCATTAACACACTCCGTGAACACATGTGATCCTCACATCGCTACCATTCCCCCCGGTTGTCCCGATTTCTGTCACTTCGGGCCATCGGTTCCGGACAGACGACATGTATATACAACTTATAGGTAAGACCATAAACAATGATTATCTTGATGAAACAATAACATGTTGAGATCTGAGATCATGGCACTCGGGCCCTAGTGACAAGCATTAAGCATAACAAGTTGCAACAATATCATCAAAGTACAATTACGGACACTAGGCACTATGCCCTAACAATCTTATGCTATTACATGACCAATCTCATCCAATCCCTACCATCCCCTTCCAGCGGGGGAATTACTCACACATGGATGGGGAAACATGGCTGGTTGATGTAGAGGCGTTGGCGGTGATGGCGGCGATGATCTCCTCCAATTCCCGTCCGGCGGAGTGCCAGAACGGAGACTTCTGGCTCCCGCGACGGAGTTTCGCGATGTGGCGGCGTTGGAGAGGTTTCGCGACCGACTTCTCCCTGGCGTTTTTAGGTCGAGGCCGATAAATAGTCCGAAGGAGGCGTCGGAGGCCGGCCGAGGGGGCCACACCACGGGCCGCGCGCCCCCTGGGCCGCGCCGCCTATGGTGTGGGGCCCTCGGCCTCCTTCAATTGTCCTTCTGGCTCCGTTAGTTTCCTGGGAAAATAGGGCCTTCTGCATAAATTCCGAGGATTTTCCCGAAAGTTGGATTTCTGCACAAAAGCGAGACACCAGAGCAGTTCTGCTGAAAACGCGTTAGTCGTGTTAGTTGCATCCAAAATACACAAATTAGAGGCAAAACAATAGCAAAAGTGTTCGGGAAAGTAGATACGTTTTGGACGTATCAGGTTTGCGTCTCTATTATCATCTAGTTTTCGTTTTTGTTACTCCGAGTCCACATAGCATATAGTGTGTTTGTCCAAACCATAGCCACAGTCTTTCGATATAAGTGACTAGGAACTTTCCCAGAAGAGACTAGTTTTACCGCTCGACAGGCTGCTCATTAGGGTTTTGGTGCTTTGCATTATCTGTTGGCCGTGTTATCAAGGAGTTGAGTCATAAAATCAAAAAAAAATAGAAAAGAAGCAAAAAGAGCTACATAGCTGCGTGTGTTACAAAAAGAAAATCCAAAAAGAAAAGTGAAGTGCTAGAAGAATCAAGTGAAGGCCTAAGTTTACTTTACTGCGCCTGTAGTTGAGCAATCTTGTGCTTATCTCATTGAGCTTTGCTAGCATCTCTTGAGTGCATTGCAACCTTTTTATCCATATAGTTGCATTGCCACATTTATCGCCTTGTGTGAGTATCATTGTTTGTCTACGGTCAGCGCTAGAGCTTGTTATTGGTGCAAATAGGTAGCCTACCTACAGCCCCACATATGTTGTGTGATTTGTTCTTATACCCTTGATATTCGCTTCGCTACATCGGTGCACTCGTTGTTACTACAAGTGGTAAGCAACACTAATTTACTTTGGAACGGTAAGATCTCATTTTCTTATCAGTTTTTGAGTGAGTTGTGAGAGCACCACCATATATTTTTGAGTTAGTGCACTAACCTACTAATCATGTCTGCTAGTGATCAAAAAATTGTTAACCAGGAAAACAAGGATTCTACAGATATCATCACATGGAGGGAGTATGAAGCTCTTCGTAATGAGATGCGACGTGAATTCCGCACTCAAGGTGATGAGCTTGGGGGAACGGTCCAAGGGATCTCCCAGAAGCTGGATGCTACTAATGAGACCGTCACTACAATGAAAGATCAAATGACGGATATCCAACGCGCTCTTCAGACTTTGCAAATGTCTGTTGAGAATTTGACCCAACAACAAGAACATGATGATGATCCTGAGCTTCAAGATGACGCACGTAATGCTCGTGGTGCACCACGTGGTAATCGTCCACGTGGTTGGGCTGAACTTGGACGCCATGGTCGTGCATTTGAGGAATAAGATGGCTTGGGTAAGCCTAAGTTCTCCATACCCAAGTTTGAAGGAGGTGCTGACGTTGAAGAATACCTCACTTGGGAGCTCAAGATTCAGAAGTTATGGAATTTACATAACTACACTGAAGATAGGAAGATCAAGCTTGCTTCTTCCGAATTTGATGGCTATGCATTGCGTTGGTGGGATGCACTTGTTCGTAATCGACATGAGGATGGTGAGCAACCTATTATCACATGGCGAGCTATGAAGGAGGCGATGAATTCTCGCTTTGTGCCCACTAATTATTTGCGTACAATTTATGATAAGTTGACCCTATTGAGACAAGGTGTGAAGACTGTGGATGAATACTACATGGAGATGGAGATGCTTATGCAGCGTGGCCGTGTTCGTGAGTCTCTCGAGATGAAAATGCAGTGTTTTCTCAACGGATTGAAGTATGATATCAAAGGCATTGTTCGTCACTACAGTTACACCAATATGAATCAATTGTTACATCATGCAAGAGAAGCTGAATCACAAATGGCTGAAGAAGCAAAGGTTAAAGGTCGTGCTACGGGAGCTGGGCGCTTCACGCCTCGTGGCCGCCACCCTACGGCGCCATCTACGCGTCCTCCGCACCTTACCTACTCCGCCTAGCAAGCCGGTCTCCAATGTGTCTAATGCAAAGAAGTCCGAATCTGCTGCAAGTACGAGTGGTTCTAGCATGTCTACTGCGCGCAACCGTGATATGCTTTGTCATACATGTGGTGGCAAGAGACGAAGGAGATACAGAAGCAAGTACAAGCGCTACTCGACAAAGGTTATATTCGCATAAGCCTTAGTCCTTGTGCTATTCCTGTTATTCTTGTTCCTAAGAAAGATGGTACATGGCGTATGTGTGTAGATTGTAGAGCGATAAACAACATTACTATTCGATATCGTCATTCTATTCCTCGTTTAGAGGATATGTTAGATGAATTGAGTGGTGTTGCTTTGTTCTCTAAAATTGATTTGCGTAGTGGTTATCATCAAATTAGGATGAAAGAAGGGGAGATGAGTGGAAAACAACCTTTAAAACAAAATTTGGTGTATATGAGTGGTTAGTAATGCCTTTTGGTTTAACTAATGCACATAGCACTTTCATGAGATTGATGAACCATGTTTTGCGAGATTTTATTGGCAAGTTTGTGGTTGTGTATTTTGATGACATATTAATCTGCAGTCGCAATGAATCTGATCATATTATACATATTTGACATGTTTTGCAAGTGTTGCGTACTAATAAACTTTATGGTAATCTTGAGAAGTGCACATTTTGCAAAGATAGGGTCATATTTCCGGGTTACGTTGTCTCTGAGCATGGAGTAGAAGTAGATGTGTCTAAAATTGAAGCTATTCAAAATTTGCCTACTCCCATGAATGTGAGTCAAGTACGAAGTTTTCATGGTCTAGCTGGGTTTATAGATGTTTTGTGCCCAATTTTAGTACTATTGCTGCACCTTTGAATGAATTGACTAAAAAAGATGTTGCATTTGAGTGGGGCGTCGCCCAAGATCATGCTTTTGATGAACTGAAACGATTGTTAACTTCTGCACCGTTGCTTGCACTTCCTGATTTCAATAAGCAATTTGAGGTTGAATGTGATGCTAGTGGTATTGGAATTGGTGGTGTGTTGATGCAAGAGGGTCGCCCAATTGCATATTTTTCTGAGAAACTTTCTGGTGCTAAGTTGAACTATCATATCTATGATAAGAGTTGTATGCTTTAATTAGAGTTCTTGAGGTTTGGCAACATTACTTGTGGCCAAAAGAGTTTATCATACATTCTGATCATGAAGCTTTGAAATATCTGAAAGCCCAATCTACTTTGCATAGGCGTCTTGCTAAGTGGGTTGAGTTCATTGAATCTTTCCATACATTATTAAACATAAGAAGGGAAAAGATAATATTGTTGCTGATGCTCTATCTAGGAAAACTATGCTATTAACTCATCTTGATGTTAAAATTCCTGGATTAGAGGTGTTATGTGATTTGTATGCAACTGATCATGATTTTGCTGAACCATATCGCTTTTGTGCTATTGGTAAAGCATGAGAAAAATATCACATACATGATGGGTTCTTGTTTAGAGCTAACAAACTATGTGTTCCAGAATCGTCTGTGCTCTTATTGCAGGAATCACATGCTGGAGGTTTGATGGGTCACTTTGGGCGTGAGAAGACGCTACTCATGCTAGCTGACCACTTTTATTGGCCAAAGATGAGGCGGGATGTGGACAGGTATGTGAAGAGATGCATTACTTGCAACAAGTCCAAGTCCAAGCTGAAGCCTCACGGTTTGTATACTCCTTTACCGGCACCTACTACACCATGGGAAGATATTAGTATGGATTTTGTGTTAGGTTTGCTGCGTACTTAAAGAGGCCATGATTCTATATTTGTGGTAGTGGACAGATTTTCTAAAATGTCACACTTTATTGCCTGCCACAAGAGCGACGATGCGTCGCATATTGCTAACCTGTTTTTCAGGGAGATTGTTCGACTACATGGAGTCCCGAAGACTATTGTTTCTGATCGTGATGTGAAGTTCATGAGCTACTTCTGGAAGACACTTTGGGGAAAGCTGGGGACAAAGCTACTTTTCAGCACTACGTGTCATCCCCAAACTGATGGTCAAACTGAGGTGGTGAATCGAACCTTGTCACAACTGTTGAGATCCATGATCAAGAAGAACCTGAAGGAGTGGGAAGAGTGTTTGCCGCATGTGGAGTTTGCTTACAACAGGGTGGTACATTCTACCACGGAGTTGTGTCCTTTTGAGGTGGTGTATGGTTTCAAACCCATTACTCCACTTGACTTGTTGTCTTTGCCCATACATGAGAGAGTTAATATGGAGGCATCCAAGAGGACAGATTTTGTACGGAAGATACATGTGAAGACTAAAGAGTTGATAGAAAAGAAGGGCAAGAGCAATGCTGCAAGGATGAACAAGAAGCGCAAGGAGATGTTGTTCAAGCCTGGTGATATGGTGTGGGTACATTTTCGCAAGGATAGGTTCCCGAAGGCGGAAGTCCAAGTTGCTTCCTCGTGGTCTGGTCCTTACAAAGTGCTTGCCAAGATCAACGATAATGCATACTCGATAGATCTTTCACTTGATGAGTTTGGTGTCAGTAATTCTTTCAATGTTGCTGATTTGACACCATATGACGGAGAAGACCTTGGAGCGTTGATGGCGCGTGACGGTGATGGAGTGTTGATTCCTCCCTGGCGACGGCACCAACAAAGTAGCTGCTTGTGACGGTAAATCACACGTCCGTTGGAAACCCCAAGAGGAAGGTATGATGCGTACAGCAGCGAGTTTTCCCTCAGTAAGAAACCAAGGTTATCGAACCGATAGGAGATGAAGGCCACGTGAAGGTTGTTGGTGAAGGAGTGTAGTGCGTCGCAACACCAGGGATTCCGGCGCCAACGTGGAACCTGCACAACACAATGATGTCTATGTTCCCCCTCCTTTCCTGTAGACAGTGTTGGGCCTCCAAGAGCAGAGGTTTGTAGAACAGCAGCAAGTTTTCCCTTAAGTGGATCACCCAAGGTTTATCGAACTCGGGGAGGAAGAGGTCAAAGATATCCCTCTCATGCAACCACTGCAACCACAAAGCAAGAAGTCTCTTGTGTCCCCAACACACCTAATAGGTGCACTAGTTCGGCGAAGAGATAGTGAAATACAGGTGGTATAAATAAGTAGCAACGGTGCCAGAAAATAGCTTGCTGGCGTGTAGTTGATGGTGGTAGTATTGCAGCAGTAGTAACACAGTAAAACAGTAAACAAGCAGTAGTAACTCAGCAGTATTTAGGAACAAGGCCTAGGGATTAGACTTTCACTAGTGGACACTCTCAACATTGATCACATAACAGAATAGATAAATGCATACTCTACACTTTTGTTGGATGATGAACACATTGTGTAGGATTACACGAACCCTCAATGCCGGAGTTAACAAGCTCCACAATAATGTTCATGTTTTAGTAACCTTATAGTGTAAGATAGATCAATACAACTAAACCAAGTACTAACATAGCATGCACATTGTCACCTTCATGCATATGTAGGAGGAATAGATCACATCAATACCATCATAGCAATAATTAACTTCATAATCTACAAGAGATCATGATCATAGCATAAACCAAGTACAACACGGTGCACACACTGTCACCATTACACACGTGCAGGAGGAATAAAACTACTTTAATAACATTGCTAGAGTAGCACATAGATAAATTGTGATACAAACTCATATGAATCTCAATCATGTAAAGCAGCTCATGAGATTATTGTATTGAGGTACATAGGGAGAGATGAACCACATAGCTACCGGTACAGCCGAGCCTCGATGGAGAACTACTCCCTCCTCATGAGCAGCGCGGTGATGAAGATGGCGGTGGAGATGGCAGCGGTGTCGATGGAGAAGCCTTCCGGGGGCACTTCCCCGCTCGGCGGCGTGCGAACAGAGACTCTGTCCGAGATCTTGGCCTCGCGATGGCGGCGGCTCTGGAAGGTTTCTGTGGTTTCGTCGAACGTATGGGGTTTTGCGATGGAGGCTTTAAATAGGCGAAGAGGCGGCGCCGTAGGGTCGAAGGTGCCCACACCATGGGTGCAGCGGCCCCCCCCCCAGCCGCGCGCAGCCTAGGGTTTGTGGTGTGCCCTACGGTGGCTCTCGAAGTGTCTGGATGCTTCCGGCAAAATAGGAACACAGGCGTTGATTTAGTCGATTCGAGAATATTTCGTTACTAGGATTCTGAAACCAAAAACAGCGAAAACAGGCTGGCACTTGGCATCTTGTTAATAGGTTAGTTCGGAAAATGCACGAATATGACATAAAGTATGCATAAAACATGTAGATAACATCAATAATGTGGCATGGAACATAAGAAATTATCGATAAGTCGGAGACGTATCAGCATCCCCAAGCTTAGTTCTGCGTCGAGCAAGTAAAACGATAACAAAGATAATTTCGAGTGACATGCCATCATAACCTTGATCATATTGTAAACATATGTAATGAATGCAGCGATCAAAACAATGTATATGACATGAGTAAACAAGTGAATCATAAAGCAAAGACTTTTCATGAATAGCACTTCAAGACAAGCATCAATAAGTCTTGCATAAGAGTTAACTCATAAAGCAATAATTCAAAGTAAAGGCATTGAAGCAACACAAAGGAAGATTAAGTTTCAGCGATTGCTTTCAACTTGTAACATGTATATCTCATGGATATTGTCAATGCAAAGCAATATAACAAATGCAATATGCAAGTATGTAGGAATCAATGCACAGTTCACACAAGTGTTTGCTTCTTGAGGTGGAGAGAAATAGGTGAACTGACTCAACAATGAAAGTAAAAGAATGGTCCTCCATAGAGGAAAGCATCGATTGCTATATTTGTGCTAGAGCTTTGATTTTGAAAACATGAAACAATTTTGTCAACGGTAGTAATAAAGCATATGTATCATGTAAATTATATCTTACAAGTTGCAAGCCTCATGCATAGTATACTAATAGTGCCCGCACCTTGTCCTAATTAGCTTGGACTACAGGATCATCACAATGCACATGTTTTAACCAAGTGTCACAAAGGGGTACCTCTATGCCGCCTGTACAAAGGTCTAAGGAGAAAGCTCGCATTGGATTTCTCGCTATTGATTATTCTCAACTTAGACATCCATACCCGGGACAACATAGACAATAGATAATGGACTCCTCTTTTATGCATAAGCATGTAACAACAATTAATAATTTTCTCATATGAGATTGAGGATATATGTCCAAAATTGAAACTTCCACCATGGATCATGGCTTTAGTTAGCGGCCCAATGTTCTTCTCTAACAATATGCATGCTTAACCATAAGGTGGTAGATCTCTCTTACTTCAGACAAGAAGAACATGCATAGCAACTCACATGAAATTCAACAAAGAGTAGTTGATGGCGTCCCCAGTGAACATGGTTATCGCACAACAAGCAACTTAATAAGAGATAAAGTGCATAATTACATATTCAATACCACAATAGTTTTTAAGCTATTTGTCCCATGAGCTATATATTGCAAAGGTGAATGATGGAATTTTAAAGGTAGCACTCAAGCAATTTACTTTGGAATGGCGGAAAATACCATGTAGTAGGTAGGTATGGTGGACACAAATGGCATAGTGGTTGGCTCAAGTATTTTGGATGCATGAGAAGTATTCCCTCTCGATACAAGGTTTAGGCTAGCAAGGCTTATTTGAAACAAACACAAGGATGAACCGGTGCAGCAAAACTCACATAAAGACATATTGAAAACATTATAAGACTCTACACCGTCTTCCTTGTTGTTCAAACTCAATACTAGAAATTATCTAGACCTTAGAGAGACCAATTATGCAAACCAAATTTTAGCAAGCTCTATGTATTTCTTCATTAATGGGTGCAAAGCATATGATGCAAGAGCTTAAACATGAGCACAACAATTGCCAAGTATCACATTACCCAAGACATTAATAGCAATTACTACATGTATCATTTTCCAATTCCAACCATATAACAATTTAACGAAGAAGAAACTTCGCCATGAAATTAAAGTAAAGCTAAGAACACATGTGTTCATATGCAACAGCGGAGCGTGTCTCTCTCCCACACAAGCATGATGTAATCCAATTTATTCAAACACAAACAAAAACAAAAACAAACCGACGCTCCAAGCAAAGCACATAAGATGTGACCGAATAAAAATATAGTTTCAGAGAAGGAACCTGATAATTTGTCGATAAAGAAGGGGATGCCTTGGGCATCCCCAAGCTTAGACGCTTGAGTCTTCTTGATATATGCAGGGGTGAACCACCGGGCATCCCCAAGCTTAGAGCTTTCACTCTTCTTGATCATAGTATATCATCCTCCTCTCTTGACCCTTGAAAACTTTCTTCACACCAAACTTCTCATAAACTTCATTAGAGGGGTTAGTACATAATCAAAAACTCATGTTCAGAGGTGACACAATCATTCTTAACACTTCTGGACATTGCATAAAGCTACTGGACATTCATGGATCAAAGAAATTCATCTAACATAGCAAAAGAGGCAATGCGAAATAAAAGGCAGAATCTGTCAAAACAGAATAGTCCGTAAAGACGAATTTCTAATAAATACTTCCGTTGCTCAAATCAGAAAACTCAAAACTAATGAAAGTTGCGTACATATCTGAGGAACACGCACGTAAATTGGCATATTTTTATGATTTTTCTACAGAGAAAACAGCCCAGATTCGTGACAGATAGAAATCTGTTTCTGCGCAGAAATCCAAATCTAGTATCAACCTTCGATTAGAGGCTTCACTTGGCACAACAAAACACAAAACTAAGATAAGGAGAGGTTGCTACAGTAGTAAACAACTTCCAAGACACAAATATAAAACAAAGTACTGTAGCAAAATAACACATGGGTTATCTCCCAAGAAGTTCTTTTCTTTATAGCCATTAAGATGGGCTCAGCAGTTTTAATGATGCACTCATAAGAAATAGTAGTTGAAGCAAAAGAGAGCATCAAGAGGCAAATTCAAAACACATTTAAGTCTAACATGCTTCCTATGAAAAGGAATCTTGTAAGTAAACAAGTTCAAGAAGCATAATGCAACAAGCATAGAAAGATAAAACAAGTATAGCTTCAAAAAATTTCAGCACATAGAGAGGTGTTTTAGTAACATGAAAATTTCTACAACCATATTTTCCTCTCTCATAATAATTTTCAGCATTATGAGCAAACTCAACAATATAAGTATCACATAAAGCATTCTTATCATGAGTCTCATGCATAAAATTATTACTCTCCACATAGGCATAATCAATTTTATTAGTAATAGTGGGAGCAAATTCAACAAAGTAGCTATCATTATTATTCTCATCAAGTGTAGGAGGCATAGTATAATCACAACAAAATTTACTCTCCATACTAGGTGGCACCAAAATACCACTATCATTATAATCATCATAAATTGGAGGCAAAGTATCATCAAAGAAAATTTCCTCCTCAATTCTTGGGGGACTAAAAAGATCATGCTCATCAAAACCAGCTTCCCCAAGCTTAGAACTTTCTATATTATTATCAACAATGGTGTTCAAAGCGTTCATACTAATATTACTACCAGCATGCAAATAAGATTCCATAGGTTTTTTAATTTTCGCATCAAACAATCCATGTTTTAAATCAGGAAATAGAATAAGAAGATCATTCTTGTCCATTATGCCAAACTAGTGTAAACAAGAAACAAAAAGTTGCAATTGTAGGATCTAAAGGAAATAGCTTCGACTACTTACAATGCGGAAAATAGCTTAGTAGCCGGGATCCGTAGTGTGAGTACCTTTTACCTTTCCTCCCCAAACGGCGCCAAATAAGCTTGATGTCTCGTTCCCCCTCCTTTCCTTGACAGTGTTGGGCCTCCAAGAGCGAGGTTTGTAGAACAGCCAAGTTTTCCCTTAAGTGGATCACCCAAGGTTTATCGAACTCAGGGAGGAAGAGGTCAAAGATATCCCTCTCATGCAAACCCTGCAACCACAAAGCAAGAAGTCTCTTGTGTCCCCACACACCTAATAGGTGCACTAGTTCGGCGAAGAGATAGTGAAATACAGGTGGTATGAATAAGTAGCAACGGTGCTAGAAAATAGCTTGTTGGCGTGTAGTTGATGGTGGTAGTATTACAGCAGTAGTAACACAGTAAAACAGTAAACAAGCAGTAGCGAGTATTTAGGAACAATGCCTAGGGATTAGACTTTCACTAGTGACACTCTCAACATTGATCACATAACAGAATAGATAATGCATACTCTACACTTTTGTTGGATGATGAACACATTGCGTAGGATTACACGAACCCTCAATGCCGGAGTTAACAAGCTCCACAATAATGTTCATGTTTTAGTAACCTTATAGTGTAAGATAGATCAATACAACTAAACCAAGTACTAACATAGCATGCACACTGTCACCTTCATGCATATGTAGGAGGAATAGATCACATCAATACCATCATAGCAATAATTAACTTCATAATCTACAAGAGATCATGATCATAGCATAAACCAAGTACTAACACGGTGCACACACTGTCACCTTTACACACGTGCAGGAGGAATAAAACTACTTTAATAACATTGCTAGAGTAGCACATAGATAAATTGTGATACAAACTCTTATGAATCTCAATCATGTAAAGCAGCTCATGAGATTATTGTATTGAGGTACATAGGAGAGAGATGAACCACATAGCTACCGGTACAGCCCGGAGCCTCGATGGAGAACTACTCCCTCCTCATGGGAGCAGCGGTGATGAAGATGGCGGTGGAGATGGCAGCGGTGTCGATGGAGAAGCCTTCGGGGGCACTTCCCCGCTCCGGCGGCGTGCCGGAACAGAGACTCCTGTCCCCCAGATCTTGGCCTCGCGATGGCGGCGGCTCTGGAAGGTTTCTGTGGTTTCGTCGAACGTATCAGGGTTTTCGCGATGGAGGCTTTAAATAGGCGAAGAGGCGGCGCCGGAGGGTCGAAGGGGTGCCCACACCATAGGGTGGCGTGGGCCCTGGCGCCGGCCTAGGGTTTGGGTGGCTTTATGCCCCCTCCTGGTGGCTCTCGGGTGCCGGATGCTTCCAAAATAGGAATTGGGCGTTGATTTCGTCCGATTCGAATATTTCGTTATTGGATTTACGAAACCAAAAACAAGAAAACGAAGCGGCACCGGCATCTTGTTAATAGGTTAGTTCTAGAAAATGCGAATATGACATAAAGTATGCATAAAACATGTAGATAACATCAATAATGTGGCATGGAACATAAGAAATTATCGATACGTCGGAGACGTATCACACGTCTCCGACGTATCGATAATTTCTTATGTTCCATGCTTGTTTTATGATGATATACACATGTTTTATACATACTTTATGTCATATTTATGCATTTTCCGGCACTAACTATTGCGAGTGCGAGGAATGCCCATTTCTACTATTTTTGGTTTAAATCTAGTAGGAAATATTCTCGTTGGGTGAAATCAACGCCCGAGTCTTTTCACGAAGCTTCGAAGTCGAGGAGATACGAAGTGGAGCGACGGCGCCCACACAACAGGCGGCGCGGCCCGTGCGGCGCGCGGCCCTAGCGTGTGGGCCCCTCGTGGCGCCCCCTACCCTTCCGCCTACATAAGCCTTCGTCGAAATAGTTCCAGTCGAGAGCCACGATACGGAAAACCTTCCAAGAGACGCCGCCGCCAATCCCATCTCGGGGGATTCGGAGATCGCCTCCGGCACCCTGCCGAGAGGGGAATCATCTCCCGGGGACTCTTCACCGCCATGGTCGCCTCCGGAGTGATGTGTGAGTAGTTCACCCCTGGACTATGGGTCCATAGCAGTAGCTAGATGGTTGTCTTCTCCTAATTGTGCTATCATTATTGGATCTTGTGAGCTGCCTAACATGATCAAGATCATCTATTTGTAATACTACATGTTGCGTTTGTTGGGATCCGATGAATAGTGAATGCTATGTTATGTTGATTATCAATCTATTATCTATGTGTTGTTTATGATCTTGCATGCTCTCCGTTATTAGTAGAGGCTCTGGCCAAGTTTTTACTTGTAACTCCAAGAGGGAGTATTTATGCTCGATAGTGGGTTCATGCCTCCATTAAATCTGGGACAGTGACATGAAAGTTCTAAGGTTGTGGATGTGCTGTTGCCACTAGGGGTAAAACATCAATGCTATGTCTAAGGATGTATTTGTTGATTACATTACGCACCATACTTAATGCAATTGTCTGTTGTTTGCAACTTAAGGGGGTTCGGATGATAACTGAAGGTGGACTTTAGGCATAGATGTATGGTGGATAGCGGTCTATGTACTTTGTCGTAATGCCCAATTAAATCTCACACTACTCATCATAACATGTATGTGCATGGTCATGCCCTCTTTATTTGTCAATTGCCCAACCGTAATTTGTTCACCCAACATGCTATTTATCTTATGGGAGAGACACCACTAGTGAACTGTGGACCCCGGTCCATTCTTTTACATCGAATACAATCTACTGCAATACTTGTTCTACTGTTTTCGCAAACAATCATCATCCACACTATACATCTAATCCTTTGTTACCAAGCCGGTGAGATTGACAACCTCCCTGTTTCGTTGGGGTAAAGTAATTTGGTTGTGTTGTGCGGGTTCCACGTTGGCGCCGGAATCCGTGCGCCGCACTACACTCCGCCGCCATCAACCTTCAACGTGCTTCTTGGCTCCTCTGGTTCGATAAACCTTGGTTTCTTACCTGAGGGAAAACTTGCCGTTGTACGCATCACACCTTCCTCTTGGGGTTCCCAACGGACGCGTGATGTACGCGTATCAAGCACTTTTTCTGGCGCCGTTGCCGGGAGATCAAGACACGCTGCAAAGGGAGTCTCCACTTCCAATCTCTTTATTTTGTTTTTGTCTTGATTTACTTTATTTACTACTTTGTTTGCTGCATTATATCAAAATACAAAAAAAATTAGTTGTTAGCTTTACTTTATTTACTGTCTTGTTTGCCATATTAAAAACACAAAAAAATAGTTACTTGCATTTACTTTATCTAGTTTGCTTTATTTACTATTGCTAAAATGGGTACTCCTGAAAATACTAAGTTGTGTGACTTCACAAACACAAATAATAATGATTTCTTGTGCACACCTATTGCTCCACCTGCTACTACAGCAGAATTCTTTGAAATTAAACCTGCTTTACTAAATCTTGTTATGAGAGAGCAATTTTCTGGTGTTAGTTTGATGATGCTGCTGCCCATCTTAATAATTTTGTTGAATTATGTGAAATGCAAAAGTATAAGGATGTAGATGGTGACATTATAAAATTAAAATTGTTCCCTTTCTCATTAAGAGGAAGAGCTAAAGATTGGTTGCTATCTTTGCCTAAGAATAGTATTGATTCATGGACTAAATGTAAGGATGCTTTCATTGGTAGATATTATCCTCCTGCTAAAATTATATCTTTGAGAAGTAGCATAATGAATTTTAAGCAATTGGATAATGAGCATGTTGCCCAAGCATGGGAAAGAATGAAATCTTTGGTAAAGAATTGCCCAACCCATGGACTGACTACTTGGATGATCATCCAAACCTTTTATGCAGGACTGAATTTTTCTTCGCGGAACTTATTGGATTCAGCTGCTGGAGGTACCTTTATGTCCATCACTCTAGGCGCCGCAACAAAGCTTCTTGATAATATGATGGTTAATTACTCTGAATGGCACACGGAAAGAGCTCCACAAGGTAAGAAGGTAAATTCTGTTGAAGAAACCTCTTCCTTGAGTGATAAGATTGATGCTATTATGTCTATGCTTGTGAATGGTAGGACTAATGTTGATCCTAATAATGTTCCGTTAGCTTCATTGGTTGCTCAAGAAGAACATGTTGATGTGAACTTCATTAAAAATAATAATTTCAACAACAATGCTTATCGGAACAATTCTAGTAACAACTATAGGCCATATCCTTATAATAATGGTAACGGTTATGGTAATTCTTATGGGAATTTTTACAACAATAATAGGAATACACCCACTGGACTTGAAGCCATGCTTAAAGAATTTATTAGTACACAAACTGCTTTTAACAAATCTGTTGAAGAAAAGCTTGGGAAAATTGATATACTTGCTTCTAAAGTTGATAGTCTTGCTGATGTTGATCTTTTGAAATCGAAAGTTATGCCTAATGAAAATAATGATATTAAGTCATTTGCTACAGCAAATGCCATCCAAGTTAGAATTAATGAGAATATAAGATTGATGGCCAAATTGCGTGCTAGGTGGGAAAAAGAAGAAAATGCTAAAGAAGATAATGTAGCTAAAGTTTGGACTATTACCACCACTAGTAATGCTAATGCTCCACATGTTGCTGCACCTCCTACTATCAATGGTAAAATAATTGGTGTTGGCAATGTTTCCACTTCTAATGCAAAGCCTGCAAAACTGCCGGAAACTGCTAAAACTGCTTGTGATAAAACTGCTGAAATTTTTTCCAACATTGGGGACAATGATCCCATTGCTTTAGATTATAATGGTTTGGATTTTGATGATTGTCACATCTCTAAAGTTATAAAGTTCTTACAAAAACTTGCTAAGAGTCCTAATGCTAGTGCTATAAATTTGGTCTTTACAAAACATATTACGAATGCTCTCATAAAAATTAGAGAAGAGAAACTAAAACGTGAAGCTTCTATTCCTAGGAAGTTAGAGGATGGTTGGGAGCCCATCATTAAGATGAAGGTCAATGACTTTGATTGTAATGCTTTATGTGATCTTGGTGCAAGTATTTCAGTTATGCCTAGAAAAATCTATAACATGCTTGACTTGCCACCATTGAAAAATTGTTATTTGGATGTTAATCTTGCTGATAATTCTACAAAGAAACCTTTGGGGAGAGCTGATATTGAATGCAATGCATCTTGTCCCATTATATTGGGAAGATCTTTTCTTCGAACTGTTGGTGCTATTATTGATATGAAGGAAGGTAATATTAAATATCAATTTTCTCTCAAGAAAGGTATGGAACACTTCCCTAGAAAGAGAATGAAGTTACCTTTTGATTCTATCATTAGAACAAATTATGATGTTGATGCTTCATCTCTTGATGTTACTTGATACACACTTTCTGCGCCTAGCTGAAAGGCGTTAAAGAAAAATGGGAGACAACCCATGATTTTACTACAGCACTTTTGTTTTATATTTGAGTCTTGGAAGTTGTTACTACTGTAGCAACCTCTCCTTATCTTAATTTTTTTGCATTGTTGTGCCAAGTAAAGTCTTTGATAGTAAGGTTCATACTAGATTTGGATTGCTGCGCAGAAACAGATTTCTTGTTGTCACGAATTTGAGAAGTAGGCTCTGTAGGTAACTCATAAAATTCTGCCAATTTAGGTGAGTGATCCTCAGATATGTACGCAACTTTCATTCAATTTGAGCATTTTCATCTGAGCAAGTCTGGTGCACCTAAAAAATTCGTATTTACGTATTGTTCTGTTTTGACAGATTCTGCCTTTTATTTCGCATTGCCCGTTTTGCTATGCTTGATGGATTTCTTTATTCCATTAACTTTTAGTAGCTTTGTGCAATGTCCAGAAGTGTTAAGAATGATTATGTTACCTCTGAACATGTGAATTTTGATTATGCACTAACCCTCTAATGAGTTGTTTCGAGTTTGGTGTGAAGGAAGTTTTCAAGGATCAAGAGGAGGATGATACAATATGATCAAAGAGAGTGAAAGCTTGGGGATGCCCCGGTGGTTCATCCCGCATATTTCAAGAAGACTCAAGCATCTAAGCTTGGGGATGCCTTGGGCATCCCCTTCTTCATCGACAACATTATCGTTCCTCTAATGAAACTATATTTTTATTCCATCACATCTTATGCGCTTTACTTGGAGCGTCTGTTTGTTTTTATTTTGTTTTGTTTGAATAAAGTTGGATCCTAGCATTCATTGTGTGGGAGAGAGACACGCTCCGCTGTTGCATATGGACAAATATGTCCTTAGGCTTTACTCATAATGTTCATGGCGAAGTTGAACTGCTTCGTTAAATTGTTATATGGTTGGAAACGGAAATGCTACATGTGATAATTGGTATAATATATTGAATAATGTGATACTTGGCAATTGTTGTGCTCATGTTTAAGCTCTTGCATCATATACTTTGCACCTATTAATGAAGAAATACATAGAGCTTGCTAAAATTTAGTTTGCATGATTGGTCTCTCTAAGGTCTAGATATTTTCTAGTAAGGGTTGAACAACAAGGAAGACGGTGTAGAGTCTTATAATGCTTACAATATGTCTTTTATGTGAGTTTTGCTGTACCGGTTCATACTTGTGTTTGTTTCAAATAACCTTGCTAGCCTAAGCCTTGTATTGAGAGGGAATACTTCTCATGCATCCAAAATCCTTGAGCCAAACACTATGCCACTTGTGTCCACTATACCTACCTACTACATGGTATTTCTGCCATTCCAAAGTAAATTTCTTGAGTGCTACCTTTAAATTTCCATTCTTCGCCTTTGCAATATATAGCTCATGGGACAAATAGCCTAAAAACTATTGTGGTATTGAATATGTACTTATGCATCTTATCTCTTATAAGTTGCTTGTTGAGCGATAACCATGTTCCTGGGGACGCCATCAACTACCCTTTGTTGAATATCATGTGAGTTGCTATGCATGTTCGTCTTGTCTGAAGTAAGGGCGATTTACCATGAGTTGAATGGTTTGAGTATGCATATTGTTAGAGAAGAGCATTGGGCCGCTAACTAAAGCCATGATCCATGGTGGAAGTTTCAGTTTTGGACAACTATCCTCAATCTCTTATGAGAATATTATTTGTTGTTGAATGCTTATGCATTAAAGAGGAGTTCATTATCTGTTGTCTATGTTGTCCCGGTATGGATGTCTAAGTTGAGAATAATCAAAAGCGAAATCCAATGCGAGCTTTCTCCTTAGACCTTTGTACAGGCGGCATAGAGGTATCCCTTTGTGATACTTGGTTAAAACATATGTATTGCGATGATAATCCAGGTAATCCGAGCTAATTAGGACAAGGTGCGGGCACTATTGGTAATCTATGCATGAGGCTTGCAACTTGTAGGATATAATTTACATAATGCATATGCTTTATTACTACCGTTGACAAATTGTTTCTTGTTTTCAAAATAAAAGCTCTAGCACAAATATAGCAATCGATGCTTCCTCTTCGAAGGGCCATTCTTCTACTTTTATGTTGAGTCAGTTTACCCACTCCCTTCCATCTTAAGAAGCAAACACTTGTGTTAACTGTGCATTGATTCTTACACACTTGCATATTTCACTTATTATATTACTTTATGTTGACAATATCCATGAGATATACATGTTACAAGTTGAAAGCAACCACTGAAACTTAATCTTCCTTTGTGTTTCAATGCCTTTACTTTGAATTTATTGCTTTATGAGTTAACTCTTATGCAAGACTTATTGATGCTTGTCTTGAAAGTACTATTCATGAAAAGTCTTTGCTATATGATTCAATTGTTTACTCATTGTCTTTACCATTGCTTCGAATCGCTGCATTCATTACATGTGCTTTACAATAGTATTGATCAAGATTATGATAGCATGTCACTTCAGAAATTATCTTTGTTATCGTTTACCTACTCGGGACGAGTAGAACTAAGCTTGGGGATGCTGATACGTCTCCAACGTATCGATAATTTTTATGTTTCATGCTTGTTTTATGATGATACACACATGTTTTATACATACTTTATGTCATATTTATGCATTTTCCGGCACTAACCTATTAACGAGGTGCCGAAGAGCGATTCTTTGTTTTTCTGTGTTTTGGTTTCAGAAATCCTAGTAAGGAAATATTCTCGAATTGGACGAAATCAACGCCCAGGATCTTATTTTCTCCACGAAGCTTCCAAGTCGGAGGAGATACGAAGTGGGCGTGATGTCTCCGGGTGCTTCTATTCTTGTAGACAGTGTTGGGCCTCCAAGAGCAGAGGTTTGTAGAACAAGCAAGTTTCCTTAAGTGGATCACCCAAGGTTTATCGAACTCAGGGAGGAAGAGGTCAAAGATATCCCTTGATGTCTACGCCCCCCTCCTTTTCCTGTAGACAGTGTTGGGCCTCCAAGAGCAGAGGTTTGTAGAACAGCAGCAAGTTTTCCCTTAAGTGGATCACCCAAGGTTTATCGAACTCAGGGAGGAAGAGGTCAAAGATATCCCTCTCATGCAACCCTGCAACCACAAAGCAAGAAGTCTCTTGTGTCCCCAACACACCTAATAGGTGCACTAGTTCGGCGAAGAGATAGTGAAATACGGGTGGTATGAATATATATGAGCAGTGCAACGGCACCAGAAAAGTGCTTGCGGGACGATAAACAAGCAGTAGTAACGCAGGTAGTAACGCAGTAAAACAGTAAACAAGCAGCGATAGCAATATTTAGGAACAAGGCCTAGGGATTAGACTTTCACTAGTGGACACTCTCAACTTTGATCACATAACAGAATAGATAAATGCATACTCTACACTCTTGTTGGATGATGAACACATTGCGTAGGATTACACGAACCCTCAATGCCGGAGTTAACAAGCTCCACAATTCAATGTTCATATTTAAATAACCTTAGAGTGCATGAAGATCAATATGACTAAACCAAGTACTAACATAGTATGCACACTGTCACCTTCACACTATGTAGGAGGAATAGATCACATCAATACCATCATAGCAATAGTTAACTTCATAATCTACAAGAGATCATAATCATAGCCTACGCCAAGTACTAACACGGATGCACACACTGTCACCATTACACCGTGCAGGAGGAATAAACTACTTTAATAACATCACTAGAGTAGCACATAGATAAATTGTGATACAAAACACATTGCAATCATAAAGAGATATAAATAAGCACTTCACTATGCCATTCATAACAGTGAATAAGTATTCGTGAAATATAGCCTAAGAGACCCACACGGTGCACACACTGTCACCTTTACACACGTGGGACAAGGAGTCTCCGGAGATCACATAAGTAAAACTCACTTGACTAGCATAATGACATCTAGATTACAAGCATCATCATATGAATCTCAATCATGTAAGGCAGCTCATGAGATTATTGTATTGAAGTACATAGGAGAGAGATGAACCACATAGCTACCGTACAGCCCCGAGCCTCGATGGAGAACTACTCCCTCCTCATGGGAGCAGCAGCGGTGATGAAGATGGCGGTGGAGATGGCAGCGGTGTCGATGGAGAAGCCTTCCGGGGGCACTTCCCCGTCCGGCGGCGTGCCGGAACAGAGACTCCTGTCCCCCAGATCTTGGCTTCGCGATGGCGGCGGCTGGAAGGTTTCTGTGGGTTTCGTCGAACGTGATAGGGTTTTCGCGACGGAGGCTTTAAATAGGCGGAAGGGCAGCCTCGGAGGGGGCCTGGGGCCACCACACCATAGGGCGGCGCGGCCCCCTCTGGCCGCGCCGGTGTAGTGTGGGGCCCCAGGCTTCCCCTGGCGGCTCTCGGTGTTACGGATGCTTCGGGCAAAATAGGAACCTGGCGTTGATTTCGTCCGATTCGAGAATATTTCGTTACTAGGATTTCTGAAACCAAAAGCAAAACAGAACTGCACTTCGGCATCTTGTTAATAGGTTAGTTCCAGAAAATGCACGAATATGACATAAAGTGTGCATATAACATGTAGATATCATCAATAATGTGGCATGGAACATAAGAAATTATCGATACGTCGGAGACGTATCAGCATCCCCAAGCTTAGTTCTGCTCGTCCCGAGCAGGTAAAACGATAACAAGATAATTTAGGTGACATGCCATCATAACCTTGATCATACTATTTGTAAAGCATATGTAGGAATGCAGCGATCAAAACAATGTATATGACATGAGTAAACAAGTGAATCATAAAGCAAAGACTTTTCATGAATAGTACTTCAAGACAAGCATCAATAAGTCTTGCATAAGAGTTAACTCATAAAGCAATAAATCAAAGTAAAGGCATTGAAGCAACACAAAGGAAGATTAAGTTTCAGCGGTTGCTTTCAACTTATAACGTGTATATCTCATGGATATTGTCAACGTAGAGTAATATAATAAGTGCAATATGCAAGTATGTAGGAATCAATGCACAGTTCACACAAGTGTTTGCTTCTTGAGGTGGAGAGAAATAGGTGAACTGACTCAACAATGAAAGTAAAAGAATGGTCCTCCATAGAGGAAAAGCATCGATTGCTATATTTGTGCTAGAGCTTTGATTTTGAAAACATGAAACAATTTTGTCAACGGTAGTAATAAAGCATATGTATCATGTAAATTATATCTTACAAGTTGCAAGCCTCATGCATAGTATACTAATAGTGCCCGCACCTTGTCCTAATTAGCTTGGACTACCGGATCATCACAATGCACATGTTTTAACCAAGTGTCACAAAGGGGTACCTCTATGCCGCCTGTACAAAGGTCTAAGGAGAAAGCTCGCATTGGATTTCTTGCTATTGATTATTCTAAACTTAGACATCCATACCGGGACAACATAGACAACAGATAATGGACTCCTCTTTTATGCATAAGCATGTAACAACAATTAATAATTTTCTCATATGAGATTGAGGATATATGTCCAAAACTGAAACTTCCACCATGGATCATGGCTTTAGTTAGCGGCCCAATGTTCTTCTCTAACAATATGCATGCTTAACCATAAGGTGGTAGATCTCTCTTACTTCAGACAAGACGAACATGCATAGCAACTCACATGAAATTCAACAAAGAGTAGTTGATGGCGTCCCCAGTGAACATGGTTATCGCACAACAAGCAACTTAATAAGAGATAAAGTGCATAAGTACATATTCAATACCACAATAGTTTTTAAGCTATTTGTCCCATGAGCTATATATTGCAAAGGTGAATGATGGAATTTTAAAGGTAGCACTCAAGCAATTTACTTTGGAATGGTGGAAAATACCATGTAGTAGGTAGGTATGGTGGACACAAATGGCATAGTGGTTGGCTCAAGTATTTTGGATGCATGAGAAGTAATCCCTCTCGATACAAGGTTTAGGCTAGCAAGGTTATTTGAAACAAACACAAGGATGAACCGGTGCAGCAAAACTCACATAAAAGACATATTGTAAACATTATAAGACTCTATACCGTCTTCCTTGTTGTTCAAACTCAATACTAGAAATTATCTAGACCTTAGAGAGACCAAATATGCAAACCAAATTTTAGCATGCTCTATGTATTTCTTCATTAATAGGTGCAAAGCATATGATGCAAGAGCTTAAACATGAGCACAACAATTGCCAAGTATCACATTATCCAAGACATCATACCAATTACTACATGTAGCATTTTCCGTTTCCAACCATATAACAAATTAACGAAGCAGTTTCAACCTTCGCCATGAACATTAAAAGCTAAGAACACTTGTGTTCATATGAACCAGCGGAGCGTGTCTCTCCCAAACAAGCATTTATTCAAACAAAAATAAAAACAAAACACAGACGCTCCAAGCAAAGCACATAAGATGTGATGGAATAAAAATATAGTTTCAGGGGAGGAACCTGATAATGTTGTCGATGAAGAAGGGGATGCCTTGGGCATCCCCAAGCTTAGACGCTTGAGTCTTCTTGATATATGCAGGGGTGAACCACCGGGGCATCCCCAAGCTTAGAGCTTTCACTCTCCTTGATCATAATATATCATCCTCCTCTCTTGACCCTTGAAAACTTCCTTCACACCAAACTTCTCATAAACTTCATTAGAGGGGTTAGTACATAATCAAAAACTCACATGTTCAGAGGTGACATAATCATTCTTAACACTTCTGGACATTGCTCAAAGCTACTGGAAGGTAATGGAACAAAGAAATCCACCCAACACAGCGAAAGAAGCAATGCGAAATAAAAGGCAGAATCTGTCAAAACAGAACAGTCCGTAAAGACGAATTTTTAATAAATACTTCCGTTGCTCAGATCAGAAAACTCAAAACTAATGAAAGTTGCGTACATATCTGAGGAACACGCACGTAAATTGGCATATTTTTCTGAGTTACCTACAGAGAAAACAGCCCAGATTCGTGACAGATAGAAATCTGTTTCTGCGCAGAAATCCAAATCTAGTATCAACCTTCGATTAGAGGCTTCACTTGGCACAACCAAACACAAAACTAAGATAAGGAGAGGTTGCTACAGTAGTAAACAACTTCCAAGACACAAATATAAAACAAAATACTGTAGCAAAATAACACATGGGTTATCTCCCAAGAAGTTCTTTCTTTATAGCCATTAAGATGGGCTCAGCAGTTTTAATGATGCACTCGCAAGAAATAGTATTTGAAGCAAAAGAGAGCATCAAGAGGCAAATTTAAAACACATTTAAGTCTAACATGCTTCCTATGAAAGGGAATCTTGTAAAGAAACAAGTTCATGAAGAGCAAAGTAGCAAGCATAGGAAGATAAAACAAGTGTAGCTTGAAAAATTTCAGCACATAGAGAGGTGTTTTAGTAACATGAAAATTTCTACAACCATATTTTCCTCTCTCATAATAACTTTCAGTAGCATCATGAGAAAACTCAACAATATAACTATCACATAAAGCATTCTTATCATGAGTCTCATGCATAAAATTATTACTACTCCCAACATAAGCATAATCAGTTTTATTAGTTGTAGTGGGAGCAAATTCAACAAAGTAGCTATCATTATTATTATTCTCATCAAGTGTAGGAGGCATAGTATAATCATAATAAAATTTACTCTCCATAGTAGGTGGCACCAAAAGACCACTATCATTATAATCATCATAAATAGGAGGCAAAGTATCATCAAAGAAAATTTTCTCCTCAATGCTTGGGGACTAAAAAGATCATGAAAACCAGCTTCCCCAAGCTTAGAACTTTCTATATTATTATCAACAATGGTGTTCAAAGCGTTCATACTAATATTACTACCAGCATGCAAATAAGATTCCATAGGTTTTTTAATTTTCGCATCAAACAATCCATGTTTTAAATCAGGAAATAGAATAAGAAGCTCATTCTTGTCCATTATGCCAAACTAGTGTAAACAAGAAACAAAAAGATGCAACTGCAGGATCTAAAGGAAATAGCTTTGAGTACTTACAACGGCGAAAATAGCTTAGTAGCGAGATCCGGAGTGTGAGTACCTTTTACCTTTCCTCTGACAACGGCGCCAGAAAATAGCTTGATGTCCCCCCTCCTTTTCTGTAGACAGTGTTGGGCCTCAAGAGCAGAGGTTTGTAGAGCAGCAAGTTTTCCCTTAAGTGGATCACCCAAGGTTTATCGAACTCAGGGAGGAAGAGGTCAAAGATATCCCTCTCATGCAACCCTGCAACCACAAAGCAAGAAGTCTCTTGTGTCCCCAACACACCTAATAGGTGCACTAGTTCGGCGAAGAGATAGTGAAATACAGGTGGTATGAATATATATGAGAACGTGGCAACGGCACCAGAAAAGTGCTTTGCCCAGGACATAAACAAGCGTAACACAACAGCAGTAGTAACGCGGTAAAACAGAAACAAGCGACGATAAACGATTTAGGAACAAGGCCTAGGGATTAGACTTTCACTAGTGGACACTCTCTTTGATCACATAACGGAATAGATAAATGCATACTCTACACTCTTGTTGGATGATGAACACATTGCGTAGGATTACACGAACCCTCAATGCCGGAGTTAACAAGCTCCACAATTCAATGTTCATATTTAAATAACCTTAGAGTGCATGAAAGATCAATATGACTAAACCAAGTACTAACATAGTATGCACACTGTCACCTTCACACTATGTAGGAGGAATAGATCACATCAATACCATCATAGCAATAGTTAACTTCATAATCTACAAGAGATCATAATCATAGCCTACGCCAAGTACTAACACGATGCACACACTGTCACCATTACACCGTGCAGGAGGAATAAACTACTTTAATAACATCACTAGAGTAGCACATAGATAAATTGTGATACAAAACACATTGCAATCATAAAGAGATATAAATAAGCACTTCACTATGCCATTCATAACAGTGAATAAGTATTCTGTGAAATATAGCCTAAGAGACCCACACGGTGCACACACTGTCACCTTTACACACGTGGGACAAGGAGTCTCCGGAGATCACATAAGTAAAACTCACTTGACTAGCATAATGACATCTAGATTACAAGCATCATCATATGAATCTCAATCATGTAAGGCAGCTCATGAGATTATTGTATTGAAGTACATAGGAGAGAGATGAACCACATAGCTACGGTACAGCCCCGAGCCTCGATGGAGAACTACTCCTCCTCATGGGAGCGGCGGTGATGAAGATGGCGGTGGAGATGGCAGCGGTGTCGATGGAGAAGCCTTCCGGGGGCACTTCCCCGTTCCGGCGGCGTGCGAACGAGACTCTGTCCCCCGGATCTTGGCTTCGCGATGGCGGCGGCTCGGAAGGTTTCTGTGGGTTTCGTCGAACGTGATAGGGTTTTCGCGACGGAGGCTTTAAATAGGCGGAACAGCCTCGGAGGGGGCAGGGCCACCACACCATAGGGCGGCGCGGCCCTCTGGCGCGCCGGGGGTGAGTGTGGGCCCCCCCCCTCTGGCGGCTCTCGGGTGTTCTGGATGTAGGGCAAAATAGGAACCGGGCGTTGATTTCGTCCGATTCCGAGAATATTTTTACTAGGATTTCTCGAAACCAAAAACATCAAAAAACAGGAACCGGCACTTCGGCATCTTGTTAATAGGTTAGTTCCAGAAAATGCACGAATATGACATAAAGTGTGCATATAACATGTAGATATCATCAATAATGTGGCATGGAACATAAGAAATTATCGATACGTCGGAGACGTATCATCCCTCTCATGCAACCCTGCAACCACAAAGCAAGAAGTCTCTTGTGTCCCCAACACACCTAATAGGTGCACTAGTTCGCGAAGAGATAGTGAAATACAAGTGGTATGAATAAGTATGAGCAGTAGTATGGCGCCAGAAAAGTGCTGCTGCAGGCGGCGTGTGGTTGATGGTGGTAATATTGCAGAAAGATAAGATGCAGTAAACAGTAAACAAGCAGCGATAGCGATATTTAGGAACAAGGCCTAGGGATCATACTTTCACTAGTGGACACTCTCAACATTGATCACATAACAGAATAAATAAATAGATGCTAGACTCTACACTCTCTTGTTGGATGATGAACACCACTAATTGTGTAGGATTACACGAACCCTCAATGCCGGAGTTAACAAGCTCCACAATATTCGATATTCATATTTAAATAACCTTAGAGTGCATGATAGATCAACACAACTACACCAAGTACTAACATAGCATGCACACTGTCACCATCACACTATGAAGGAGGCATAGATCACATCAATACTATCATAGCAATAATTAACTTCATAATCTACAAGAGATTACAATCATAACCTACGCCAAGTACTACACGATGCACACACTGTCACCATTACACCGTGCAGGAGGAATAGAGTACTTTAATAACATCACTAGAGTAGCACATAGATGAATTGTGATACAAAACTCATATGAATCTCAATCATGTAAGGCAGCTCATGAGATCATTGTATTGAAGTACATAGGAGAGAGATTAACCACATAGCTACGGTACAGCCCTTAGCCTCGATGGAGAACTACTCCCTCCTCATGGGAGACAGCGGTGATGAAGATGGCGGTGGAGATGGCAGCGGTGTCGATGGAGAAGCCTTTCGGGGGCACTTCCCCGTCCCGGCGGCGTGCCGGAACAGAGACTCGTGTCCCCCAGATCTTGGCTTCGCGATGGCGGCGGCTCTAGATAGTTTCTTGTACCGTGGCTTTTCCGTATCGAAGACTTAGGTCAGGGGCTTCTTATAGGCGAAGAGGCGGCGCGGAAGGTGCAGGGCACGGACACTAGGGCGGCGTCCCCACGGGCCGCGCCGCCACCATGTGTGGGCCCCATTGGCCCGCTCTCTCGGGTGTTCTGGAAGCTTCATGCGATTCTAAGATGTTGGGCGTTGATTTCGTCCAATTCCGAGAATATTTCCTTACTAGGATTTCTGAACCAAAAACAGCAAAACATCAACTGCCCTTCGGCATCTCGTCAATAGGTTAGTTCCGGAAAACGCATAAAAACGATATAAAGTGTGCATAAAACATGTAGATATCATCAATAATGTGGCATGGAACATAAGATTATGATACGTCGGAGACGTATCGCATCCCCAAGCTTAGTTTGCTCGTCCCGAGCAGTAAACGATAACAAAGATAATTTCTGGAGTGACATGCCATCATAACCTTGATCATACTATTGTAAGCACATGTAATGAATGCAGCGATCCAAACAATGGTAAATGACATGAGTAAACAAATGAATCATATAGCAAAGACTTTTCATGAATAGTACTTTCAAGACAAGCATCAATAAGTCTTGCATAAGAGTTAACTCATAAAGCAATAATTCAAAGTAAAGGTATTGAAGCAACACAAAGGAAGATTAAGTTTCAGCGGTTGCTTTCAACTTATAACATGTATATCTCATGGATAGTTGTCAATGTAAAGTAATATAACAAGTGCAATATGCAAGTATGTAGGAATCAATGCACAAGTTCACACAAGTGTTTGCTTCTTGAGGTAGAGAGAAATAGGTGAACTGACTCAACATAAAAGTAAAAGAAGGGCCCTTCGAGAGGAAGCATTGATTGCTATATTTGTGCTAGAGCTTTGGTTTTGAAAACATAGAGAGCATAAAAGTAAAATTTTGAGAGGTGTTTGTTGTTTTCAACGAATGGTAGTGGGCACTCTAACCCCCTTGCCAGACAAACCTTCAAAGAGCGGCTCCCATTTTATTTTATTTTTGTGTGGCACTCCTTCCAACCTTTCTTTCACAAACCATGGCTAACCGAATCCTCGGGTGCCTGCCAACAATCTCATACCATGAAGGAGTGCCTTTTTATTTTAGTTTTATTATGATGACACTCCTCCCCACCTTTGCTTTTTCAAGCCATGGCTAACCGAATCCTTCGGGTGCCGTCCAACAATCACATACCATGGAGGAGTATCTATTTTTGTTAATTAATTTGGGACTGGGAATCCCATTGCCAGCTCTTTTTGCAAAATTATTGGATAAGCGGATGAAGCCACTAGTCCATTGGTGAAAGTTGCCCAACAAGATTGAAAGATAAACACCACATACTTCCTCATGAGCTATAAAACATTGACACAAATCAGAGGTGATAAATTTTGAATTGTTTAAAGGTAGCACTCAAGCAATTTACTTTGGAATGGCGGAGAAATACCATGTAGTAGGTAGGTATGGTGGACACAAATGGCATAGTGGTTGGCTCAAGGATTTTGGATGCATGAGAAGTATTCCCTCTCGATACAAGGCTTAGGCTAGCAAGGTTATTTGAAACAAACACAAGTATGAAGCGGTGCAGCAAAACTCACATAAAAAACATATTGTAAACATTATAAGACTTTACACCGTCTTCCTTGTTGTTCAAACTCTTACTAGAAATTATCTAGACCTTAGAGAGACCAATTATGCAAACCAAATTTTAGCAAGCTCTATGTATTTCTTCATTAATAGGTGCAAAGTATATGATGCAAGAGCTTAAACATGAGCACAACAATTGCCAAGTATCAAATTATTCAAGACATCATACCAATTACCACATGTAGCATTTTCTGTTTCCAACCATATAACAATTAACGAAGCAGTTTCAACCTTCGCCATGAAAATTAAAAGCTAAGAACACATGTGTTCATACGAACCAGCGGAGCGTGTCTCTCTCCCACACAAGCATTTATTCAAACAAAAACAAAAACAAACAGACGCTCCAAGTAAAGTACATATGATGTGACCGAATAAAAATATAGTTTCAAGAGAAGGAACCTGATAATTTGTCGATGAAGAAGGGGATGCCTTGGGCATCCCCAAGCTTAGATGCTTGAGTCTTCTTGAAATATGCAGGGATGAACCACGGGGCATCCCCAAGCTTAGAGCTTTCACTCTCCTTGATCATAGTATATCATCCTCCTCTCTTGACCCTTGAAAACTTCCTCCACACCAAACTCGAAACAAACTCATTAGAGGGTTAGTGCATAATCAAAATTCACATGTTCAGAGGTGACACAATCATTATTAACACTTATGGACATTGCCCAAAGCTACTGGAAGTTAATGGAACAAAGAAATCCATCCAACATAGCAAAAGAAGCAATGCGAAATAAAAGGCAGAATCTGTCAAAACAGAACAGTCCGTAAAGACGAATTTTATTGAGGCACCAGACTTGCTCAAATGAAAATGCTCAAATTGAATGAAAGTTGCGTACATATCTGAGGATCACTCACGTAAATTGGCATAATTTTCTGAGTTACCTACAGAGAATTAGGCCCAGATTCGTGACAGCAAGAAATCTGTTTCTGCGCAGTAATCCAAATCTAGTATGAACCTTACTATCAAAGACTTTACTTGGCACAACAATGCAATAAAATAAAGATAAGGAGAGGTTGCTACAGTAGTAACAACTTCCAAGACACAAATATAAAACAAAAATTGTTGTAGTAAAATAAACACATGGGTTATCTCCCAAGAAGTTCTTTCTTTATAGCCATTAAGATGGGCTCAGCAATTTTAATGATGCACTCGCAAGAAATAGTATTTGAAGCAAAAGAGAGCATCAAGAAGCAAGTTCAAAACAAATTTAAGCCTAACATGCTTCCTATGAAAAGGAATCTTGTAAATAAACAAGTTCATGATGAAGGAGATATGCCCTAGAGGCAATAATAAAGTGGTTATTATTTATATCTTTATGTTTATGATAAATGTTTATATATCATGCTATAATTGTATTAACCGAAACATTAGTACATGTGTGATATGTAGACAACAAGAAGTCCCTAGTATGCCTCTTAAACTAGCTTGTTGATTAATGGATGATTAGTTTCATAATCATGAACATTGGATGTTATTAATAACAAGGTTATATCATTATATGAATGATGTAATGGACACACCCAATTAAGCGTAGCATAAGATCTCGTCATTAAGTTATTTGCTATAAGCTTTCGATACATAGTTACCTAGTCCTTATGACCATGAGATCATGTAAATCACTTATACCGGAAAGGTACTTTGATTACACCAAACGCCACTGCGTAAATGGGTGGTTATAAAGGTGGGATTAAGTATCCGGAAAGTATGAGTTGAGGCATATGGATCAACAGTGGGATTTGTCCATCCCGATGACGGATAGATATACTCTGGGCCCTCTCGGTGGAATGTCGTCTAATGTCTTGCAAGCATATGAATGAGTTCATAAGAGACCACATACCACGGTACGAGTAAAGAGTACTTGTCAGGAGACGAGGTTGAACAAGGTATAGAGTGATACCGAAGATCAAACCTCGGACAAGTAAAATATCGCGTGACAAAGGGAATTGGTATCGTATGTGAATGGTTCATTCGATCACTAAAGTCATCGTTGAATATGTGGGAGCCATTATGGATCTCCAGATCCCGCTATTGGTTATTGGTCGGAGTGAGTACTCAACCATGTCCGCATAGTTCACGAACCGTAGGGTGACACACTTAAAGTTGGATGTTGAAATGGTAGTACTTGAATATGGAATGGAGTTTGAATATTTGTTCGGAGTCCCGGATGAGATCCCGGACATCACGAGGAGTTCCGGAATGGTCCGGAGAATAAGATTCATATATAGGATGTCATTTTATGTGAATTAAAATGATGCGGAAGGTTCTATGGAAGGTTCTAGAAGGTTCTAGAAAAGTCCGGAAGAAACCACCAAGGAAGGTGGAGTCCGGAGGGACTCCACCTCCATGGCCGGCCAACCCTAGTGGGGGAGGAGTCCCAAGTGGACTCCCCCAAGGGGGCCGGCCACCCCCTCCATGGAAGGTGGAACTCCCACCTCTAGTGGGAGTCCTAGCTTGGGTAGGTTTCCCTATCATATGGAAGGTTTTGGGTTCGGGTCTTATTCGGAGACTTGTAGTCCAACCCTTGGGGCTTCCACCTATATAATGAGGGACAAGGGGAGGGGGCCGGCCACCTCAAGACCACAAGCTGGCCGCCCCCCAAGTGGCCGGCCACCCCCTCCCAAACCCTAGCGCCCCCTCTCCTCCATAGCTCCGGTGCTTTAGCGAAGCTCCGCCGGAGTTCTCCACCACCACCGACACCACGCCGTCGTGCTGTCGGATTCAAGAGGAGCTACTACTTCCGCTGCCCGCTGGAACGGGAGGTGGACATCGTCTTCATCAACAACCGAACGTGTGACCGAGTACGGAGGTGCTGCCCGTTCGTGGCGCCGGAGGGATCGTGATCAAGATCTTCTACGCGCTTTTGCAAGCGGCAAGTGAACATCTACCACAGCAACAAGAGCCTACTCTTGTAGGCTTTGGAATCTCTTCAAGGGTGAGACTCGATAAACCCCTCGTTGCTACCGTCTTCTAGATTACATCTTGGCTTGGATTGCGTGTTCGCGGTAGGAAATTTTTTGTTTTCTATGCAACGTTATCCTACAGTGGTATCAGAGCCGTGTCTATGCATAGATGGTTGCACGAGTAGAACACAATGGTTTTGTGGGCGTTGATGCTCTTGTTATCTTTAGTTTGAGTACTTTGCATCTTTGTGGCATAGTGGGATGAAGCGGCTCGGACTAACTTTACATGACCGCGTTCATGAGACTTGTTCCTCGTTCGACATGCAACTTGTATTGCATAAGAGGCTTTGCGGGTGTCTGTCTCTCCTACTATAGTGAAGATTCAATTTACTCTTCTATTGAAAACATTAGTATCAACGTTGTGGTTCATGTTCGTAGGTAGATTAGATCTCTCTCGAAAACCCTAAACCACGTAAAATATGCAAACCAAATTAGAGACGTCTAACTTGTTTTTGCAGGGTTTGGTGATGTGATATGGCCATAATGTGATGATGAATATGTATGAGATGATCATTATTGTATTGTGGCAACCGGCAGGAGCCTTATGGTTGTCTTTAAATTTCATGTTGAGTAGTATTTCAAAGTAGTTGTAATAGTTGCTACATGGAGGACAATCATGAAGACGGCGCCATTGACCTTGACGCTACGCCGACGATGATGGAGATCATGCCCGAAGATGATGGAGATCATGTCCGTGCTTTGGAGATGAAGATCAAAGGCGCAAAGACAAAAGGGCCATATCATATCACATATGAATTGCATGTGATGTTAATCCTTTTATGCATCTTACTTTGCTTAGATCGCGATGGTAGCATTATAAGATGATCCCTCACTAAAATCTCAAGATAATAAAGTGTTCATCCTTAGTAGCACTGTTACCAAGACTTGTCGTTTCGAAGCATCTCGTGATGATCGGGTGTGTTAGAATCAACAAGTACATACAACGGGTGCAAGACAGTTTTGCACATGCGGATACTAAGGTGGCCTTGACGAGCCTAGCATGTACAGACATGGTCTCGGAACACGTGATACCGAAAGGTAGAGCATGAATCATATGGTTGATATGATGAACACTTTGAGTGTTCGCCATTGAAATCACACCTTGTCTCGTGATGATCGGACTTAGGTGCGGTGGATTTGGTTCGTGTGATCACTAAGACAATGCGAGGGATATTGTTTTGAGTGGGAGTTCACCTAGATTTTTAATTATGTTGAATTAAAATTTGAACTCAATTTGTCATAAACTTAGTCTAAACTTTTGCAAATATATGTTGTAGAGATGGCGTCCCCAATCAATTTTAACCAGTTCCTAGAGAAAGAAAAACTTAAGAGCAACGGTAGCAACTTCACCGACTGGTTCCGTCATGTGAGGATCTTCCTCTCTGGCGGAAATCTGCAATATGTGCTTGATGCACCGCTAGGTGACCCTCCTGCAGAAACTGAAACCGATGAAGTAAAAGCTGTTTACGAGACTCGGAAAATTCGGTACTCTCAAGTTCAGTGTGCCATCCTGTGCAGTCTGGAATCCGATCTTCAAAAACGTTTTGAGCACCATGATCCTCATGAGTTGATGAAAGAGTTGAAAGCTATTTTTGAGACTCATGCGGCCGTGGAATGCTATGAAGCATCGAAACAATTCTTCAGCTGCATGATGGAAGAAGGCAGCTCCGTTAGTGAGCACATGCTCGCCATGACCGGGCATGCGAAGAAACTCAGTGACTTGGGAATAGTGATTCCTAACAGACTGGGGATTAATCGTGTCCTTCAATCACTGCCACCAAGTTACAAGAACTTTGTGATGAACTACAATATGCAGAACATGAACAAGGAGTTACCTGAACTCTTTGGCATGCTAAAAGCTGCTGAGATTGAGATCAAGAAAGAGCACCAAGTGTTGATGGTCAACAAGACCACCAGTTTCAAGAAACAGGGCAAGTCTAAGGGCAAATTCAAGAAGGGTGGCAAGAAAGCTGCCACGCCTCCTGTGAAACCTAAGAACGGCCCTAAGCCTGATGCTGAGTGCTATTTGCAAGGAGAAGGGACACTGGAAGCGTAATTGCTCCAAGTATCTGGCTGATCTAAGAGCGGCCTTGTCAAGAAGAAAGAAGGTATATCTGATATACATGTTATAGATGTTTATCTCACTGGTTCTCGTTCTAGTACCTGGGTATTTGATACTGGTTCGGTTGCTCATATTTGTAACTCGAAACAGGAACTAAAGAATAAACGACAACTACTGAAAGATGAAGTGACGATGCGCGTTGGAAACGGATCCAAGGTCAATGTGATCGCAGTCGGCACACTTCCTCTACATCTACCTTCGGGATTAGTTTTAAGCCTAAATAATTGTTATTTTGTACCCGCGTTGAGCATGAACATTATATTTGGATCTTGTTTAATGCAAGACGGTTATTCATTCAAGTCTGAGAATAATGGTTGTTCTATTTTTATGAATAATATCTTTTATGGTCGAGCACCACAAAAGAATGGCTTATTTCTGTTAGATCTCGATAGTAGTGATACGCATATACATAACATTGATGCTAAGCGAATTAAATTGAATGATAATTCTACTTATATGTGGCACTGTCGTCTTGGTCATATTGGAGTGAAACGCATGAAGAAACTCCATACTGATGGATTACTTGAATCACTTGACTTTGAGTCACTTGATAGATGCGAAGCATGTCTAATGGGTAAAATGACTAAGACTCCATTTTCTGGTATGATGGAGCGAGCTACTGACTTATTGGAAATCATACATACCGATGTGTGCGGACCAATGAGCGTAGCATCGCGCGGTGGTTATCGTTATGTTCTAACCACAGATGATCTGAGTAGATATGGGTATATCTATTTCATGAAACATAAATCCGAAACTTTCGAGAAGTTTAAGGAATTTCAAAGTGAAGTAGAAAATCAACGTAACAAGAAGATTAAATTTCTACGATCTGATCGTGGAGGTGAATATCTGAGTTATGAGTTTGGCATGCATTTAAAGAAATGCGGAATACTTTCACAATTGACACCGCCGGGAACACCACAACGAAACGGTGTGTCCGAACGTCGTAATCGAACTCTCTTAGATATGGTTCGTTCTATGATGTCTCTTACTGATTTGCCGTTATCATTTTGGAGTTATGCATTAGAGACAGCCGCATTCACTTTAAATAGAGCACCATCAAAATCCGTAGAAACGACACCGTATGAATTATGGTTTAATAAGAAACCTAAGCTGTCGTTCCTTAAAGTTTGGGGTTGTGAAGCCTATGTAAAGAAGTTACAACCGGACAAGCTAGAACCCAAAGCGGAGAAATGCGTCTTCATAGGATACCCTAAGGAAACTATAGGGTACACCTTCTATCACAGATCCGAAGGCAAAATCTTTGTTGCTAAGAACGGAACCTTTCTTGAGAAAGAATTTCTCACTAAAGAAGTGACTGGAAGAAAAGTAGAACTCGATGAGATTGATGAATCTATACTCGTTGATCAGAGTAGCGCGGTACGGAAGTTGTACACCGCCACCGGCAACAGAGGAAGCTAATGATAATGATCATGAAACTTCGAACGAGGAAACTACTGAACCTCGCAGATCGACAAGGGAACGTGCCACTCCTGATTGGTATGATCCTTGTCTAAATGTCATGATTGTAGATAACAATGATGAGGACCCTGCGACGTATGAAGAAGCGATGATGAGCCCAGATTCCAACAAATGGCAAGAAGCCATGAAATCTGAAATGGGATCCATGTATGATAACAAAGTATGGACTTTGGTAGACTTACCTGATAGCCGAAAGGCTGTCGAGAATAAATGGATCTTCAAGAGAAAAATAGATGCTGATGGTAATATTACTGTCTATAAAGCTCGACTTGTCGCAAAGGGTTTCCGACAAATTCAAGGAGTTGACTACGATGAGACTTTCTCACCTGTAGCGAAGCTAAAATCTGTGAGGATTTTGTTAGCAATAGCTGCATTTTTCGATTATGAGATTTGGCAGATGGATGTCAAAACGGCGTTCCTTAATGGAGACATTGAGGAAGAGTTGTATATGGTACAACCCAAAGGTTTTGTCGATCCTAAAAATGCTGACAAAGTATGCAAACTTCAGCGTTCAATCTATGGACTGAAGCAAGCATCGAGAAGTTGGAACCGACGCTTTGATAAGGTGATCAAAGACTTTGGGTTTATACAGTGTCATGGAGAGGCCTGTATTTACAAGAAAGTGAGTGGGAGCTCTGTAGCATTCCTGATATTATATGTAGATGACATATTATTGATGGGAATGATATAGAACTATTAAGCAGTGTAAAAGGTTATTTGAATAATAGTTTTTCAATGAAAGACCTTGGTGAAGCATCGTATATATTAGGCATCAAGATTTATAGAGATAGATCAAGACGCCTAATAGGGCTATCACAGAGTACATATCTGGACAAGATTCTAAAGAAGTTTAGAATGGACGAAAGTAAGAAAGGGTTCTTACCTATGTTACCAGGCAAGGTCTTGAGTAAGACTCAAGGACCGGCTACGGCAGAAGAAAGAGAAAGGATGAGTAATATCCCCTATGCCTCGGCAGTAGGATCTATCATGTATGCCATGCTATGTACTAGACCGGATATAGCACATGCTGTTAGTTTGACTAGCAGATATCAAAGTGATCCAGGAATGGAACACTGGACAGCGGTCAAGAATATCCTGAAGTACTTGAAAAGAACTAAGGATATGTTTCTTTGTTATGGAGGTGACCAAGAGCTCGTTGTAAGTGGTTACACCGATGCAAGTTGGAACACTGATCCTGATGACTCTAAGTCACAATCTGGGTACGTGTTTATATTGAATGGTGCTGCAGTAAGCTGGGCAAGCTCAAAGCAGTGCACGGTGGCGAAGTCTTCAACGAGTACATAGCGGCTTCAGAGGCTTCATCAGAAGCGGTATGGATGAAGAGGTTCATTGTAGAGCTCGGTGTGGTTCCTAGTGCATTGGACCCATTAATCATTTACTGTGATAACATGGGTGCCATCGCCAATGCACAAGAGCCAAGGTCACACAAGAGGCTGAAGCATATCAAGCTGCGTTACCACTCGATTCGCGAGTACATCGAAGATGGAGAAGTAAAGATTTGCAAAGTACACACTGATCTGAATGTAGCAGATCCGTTGACTAAAGCTCTCCCTAGGGCAAAGCATGACCAACACCAGAATGCCATGGGTGTTAGGTATATTACAATGTAATCTAGATTATTGACTCTAGTGCAAGTGGGAGACTGAAGGAGATATGCCCTAGAGGCAATAATAAAGTGGTTATTATTTATATCTTTATGTTTATGATAAATGTTTATATATCATGCTATAATTGTATTAACCGAAACATTAGTACATGTGTGATATGTAGACAACAAGAAGTCCCTAGTATGCCTCTTAAACTAGCTTGTTGATTAATGGATGATTAGTTTCATAATCATGAACATTGGATGTTATTAATAACAAGGTTATATCATTATATGAATGATGTAATGGACACACCCAATTAAGCGTAGCATAAGATCTCGTCATTAAGTTATTTGCTATAAGCTTTCGATACATAGTTACCTAGTCCTTATGACCATGAGATCATGTAAATCACTTATACCGGAAAGGTACTTTGATTACATCAAACGCCACTGCGTAAATGGGTGGTTATAAAGGTGGGATTAAGTATCGGAAAGTATGAGTTGAGGCATATGGATCAACAGTGGGATTTGTCCATCCCGATGACGGATAGATATACTCTGGGCCCTCTCGGTGGAATGTCGTCTAATGTCTTGCAAGCATATGAATGAGTTCATAAGAGACCACATACCACGGTAAGAGTACTTGTCAGGAGACGAGGTGAACAAGGTATAGAGTGATAAGATCAAACCTCGGACAAGTAAAATATCGCGTGCCAAAGGGAATTGGTATCGTATGTGAATGGTTCATTCGATCACTAAAGTCATCGTTGAATATGTGGGAGCCATTATGGATCTCCAGATCCCGCTATTGGTTATTGGTCGGAGTGAGTACTCAACCATGTCCGCATAGTTCACGAACCGTAGGGTGACACACTTAAAGTTGGATGTTGAAATGGTAGTACTTGAATATGGAATGGAGTTCGAATATTTGTTCGGAGTCCCGGATGAGATCCCGGACATCACGAGGAGTTCCGGAATGGTCCGGAGAATAAGATTCATATATAGGATGTCATTTTATGTGAATTAAAATGATGCGGAAGGTTCTATGGAAGGTTCTAGAAGGTTCTAGAAAAGTCCGGAAGAAACCACCAAGGAAGGTGGAGTGATGACCCACAAGTATAGGGGGTGTATCGTAGTATTTTCGATAAGTAAGAATGTCGATCCCAACGAGGAGCAGAAGGTGTTGACAAGCAGTTTCGATGAAGGATTCACTGTAAATGCTCACAGACAAGTATTCGGGGGTTTTTGATGTAACAGTTGAATAAAGTACGAGTAAGTAAAGTGCGAGAGTAACAATTGCAGCGAGTGGCCCAATCCTTTTTAGCGCAAAGGACAAGCCGGTTTGTTTACTTATAATGACCAAACGTTCCTGAGGACACACGGGATTTTAGTCTAGTGCTTTCGCTACATACGGCTAAATAATCTTCATTGTTATGATAAGTGTTGTGTGGGTGAACCTATGCTAATGTACCGCCCTTCCTAGGACTAATACATACTTGTGATTATACCCCTTGCAAGCATCCGCAACTACAAGAAAGTAATTAAGAATAAATCTAACCACAGCCTTAAACTCTGAGATCCTGCTATCCCTCCTGCATCGATATACCAACGGGGGTTTAGGTTTCTGTCACTCCGGCAACCCCGCAATCGGCAAACGAGTACAAGATGCATTCCCCTAGGCCCATAAAGGTGAAGTGTCATGTAGTCGATGTTCACATGACACCACTAGAAGAATAACACCACAACTTAAATATCATACCATTGAATATTACTCAACCATAGTTCACTACTAACATTTAGACTTCACCCATGTCCTCAAGAACTAAACGAACTACTCACGAGACATCATATGGAACATGATCAGAGGTGATATGATGATGAATAACAATCTGAACATAAACTTGGTTCAATGGTTTCACTCAATAGCATCAACAACAAGTAGAGATCGATACCGGGAGAGTTTCCCTATCAAACAATCAAGATCAAACCCAAATTGCTACGGCGGTGATGGTGTCCAGCGGTGGAGACGGTGTCGATGGTGGAGATGATGATGATGATGGTGATGGAGATGATGTCCAGATCGTGACGGTGACGATGGCGTCGATTTCCCTGGAGGGAATTTCCCCGGCAGATTCTGCCCGCCTCTCTCTCTGGTGTTCTCCCATGCAGAGGCGTGTAACTCTTCGCGAGGTACCCTCTGTGGCTTAGGTTTTCGGGACGAAGAGTTTGCAAGAAAAAGGCGAAAGGGGCTGTGGGGCCCCCACCCCACAAGGTGGCGCGGAGCCATGGGCGCGTGGCCATGGTCTGGCCCCACCTTGGGCCTTCTCAGCTCCTCCCTGGCTTCCTTCGTCATCTTGAAAAATAGGATTTTTGGTATAATTTCCTTCCACAGTTGATCTTCCGAAATATTGCGTTCTGACGGTTTTTTCCAGCAGAATCCTGGCTCCGGTGCTTGATCCTCCAATAATGATGAAACATGCAAAATAGATGAAATAACATAAGTATTGTGTCCAAATATGAAATATATCAATGAATAACAGCAAATTATGATACAAAATAGTGATGCAAATTGGACGTATCATGGAGTCCCGGAGGGACTCCACCTCCATGGCCGGCCAACCCTAGTGGGGGAGGAGTCCCAAGTGGACTCCCCAAGGGGGGCCGGCCACCCCCTCCATGGAAGGTGGAACTCCCACCTCTAGTGGGAGTCCTAGCTTGGGTAGGTTTCCCTATCTTATGGAAGGTTTTGGGTTCGGGTCTTATTCGGAGACTTGTAGTCCAACCCTTGGGGCTTCCACCTATATAATGAGGGACAAGGGGAGGGGGCCGGCCACCTCAAGACCACAAGCTGGCCGCACCCTGATACGTCCAAAACGTATCTACTTTCCCGAACACTTTCCAAAACGTATCTAATTTGTGTATTTTGGATGCAACTAACACGGACTAACGCTGTTTTCGGCAGAACTGCTCTGGTGTCTCGTTTTTGTGCAGAAATCCAACTTTCGGGAAAATCCTCGGAATTTATGCGAAGGCCCTATTTTCCCAGGAAACTAACGGAGCCAGAAGGACAATTGAGGTGGAGGCCCGAGGGCACCATAGGGCGGCGCGGCCCAGGGGGGGGCCGCGCGGCCTGTGGTGTGGCCCCCTCGGCCGGCCTCCGACGCCTTCCTCGGACTACTTATCGGCCTCGACCTAAAAACGCACGGAGAGAGTCGAAGTGGCCGAAACCCTCCGGAACGCCGCCACATCGCGAAACTCCGTCGCGGGAGCCGAGGTCTCCGTTCGGCACTCCGCCGGGACGAGGTGGAGGAGATCATCGCCGCCATCACCGCCAACGCCTCTACATCAACCAGCCATGTTTCCCCATCCATGTGTGAGTAATTCCCCCGCTGTAGGCTGAAGGGGATGGTAGGGATTGGATGAGATTGGTCATGTAATAGCATAAGATTGTTAGGGCATAGTGCCTAGTGTCCGTAATTGGTACTTTGATGATATTGTTGCAACTTGTTATGCTTAATGCTTGTCACTAGGGCCCGAGTGCCATGATCTCAGATCTGAACATGTTATTGTTTCATCATGATATTCATTGTTTATGGTCTTACCTATAAGATGTATACACATGTCGCTGTCCGGAACCAATGGCCCCGAAGTGACAGAAATCGGGACAACCGGAGGGAATGGTAGTGATGTGAGGATCACATGTGTTCACGGAATGTTAATGCTTTGCTCCGGTACTTTATTAAAAGGAGTACCTTAATATCCAGTAGTTTCCCTTGAGGCCCGCCTGCCACCGGCTGGTAGGACAAAAGATGTTGTGCAAGTTTCTCATTGCGAGCACGCACGACTATATATGGAACACATGCCTATTGATTGCTTTGTACTTGGACACCGTTTTATTATTATCTGCAAATGCCCTGCTATGATTGTTACATGAGTTTCTCTCATCCATGCAACGCCCGTCATCCGTCCCCGTGCCTACGGTATTTTAATCCTGCTGTTTACTAAAATCACTACGCTATCTCTGTTACTCTGCTCTGTTATTTCACTACGCTACTGCTATAAAACTGTTACTACTGATAAACTCTTGCGAGCAAGTCTGTTTCCAGGTGCAGCTGAATTGACAACTCCGCTGTTAAGGCTTCCAAGTGTTCTTTGTCTCCCTTGTGTCGAATCAATAAATTGGGTTTTACTTCCCTCGAAGACTGTGCGATCCCCTATACTTGTGGGTCATCAAGACTATTTTCTGGCGCCGTTGCCGGGGAGCATAGCTTTATTTGGAAGTTCACTTGGATTAATATTGTTCGCTGCAAATTCTCCATCATGGGTAAACCTCGCGATACTAAGATCGCCATATTACCATCCACTACAAGAAAAGGTACAATTCTGAATACCTCATGCTCTTGATTCACCATCTGTGATTGATAAACTTGTTTCACCGCCACATGCTTCGCATGCGGGTACATCTGCTGAATCTGAACACTCTCATAATATTGATAATGTTTCTGCTGTGCTTGATGATAGTGGTTCATTGGGATCTTTTCTAGATGCTACAATTGCTAGGTCTAGACAAATTGAAAATACTGAAACTCCTAATGCTACTACACCTGTTAGTTCACCTGAACTTGATTATTTTAGTGATGATCCTGAGGAAGATTATGTGGAGCTTAATGATGATTTTATTGAAAAATGCAATGCTACTACTGATGCAAGAAAAATTAAAAAGTTGCTTGCAGAACATGCTGTTAGATATAAACTGTCCTGATCCTAAGTTTGCCACATCTCCTATAAACATTAGGGATAAAGATTATGATTTTTCTCTTGATCTATCTCATATAGCTATTGTTGAGAAAACACCCTTTTGTGGTACTGAAAAAGAAAGTCTTGTTGAACACATGACTGAGTTATCTACTCGAGTAGCTTGTTTTCTGATGATGTCAAGATGCGTACTTACTTTGTTGCTAAAATCTTTCCATTCTCATTAAAGGATGACGCTAAAACTTGGTATAATAATTTGCCACCAAATTCTATTAAAAGTCCGAAAGAATTGCTTGATGTTTTCTTCCGCAAATACTTTCCTGCTAGTGCTCAACATATTGCTTTGCAGAGAATTTATAATTTTGACCGGGAGATGAAGAGAAATTGCCTGAGGCTTGGGCGAGATTTTGCTCTCTTATTAGAGCTCGGCCTGATCATGATTTGGAAAAGCATGATTTACTTGATATATTTTATAGCGGACTAACCATTGAGTCTAGGGCATACCTGGATAGTTGTGCTGGTTGTGTTTTCAGGAAAAGAACTCCAGACGACGCTGAAGAATTATTGGCTAAAATAAGCCGGAATCATGATGATTGGACTACGCCTGAACCAACTCCAACGCCAATATTGAAGAAGAGGGGTTTAATTAAATTGAATGATGAAGATATGAGGGAAGCCAAGAAGTCTCTCAAGGAGAAAGGTATTAAATCGAAGATGTGAAGAATCTACCTCCTATAGAAGATATATGTGAGATAATTCCCCCTTCATCCATGATTGAGGTAAACTCCCTTCAACGCTTTACTAGGGAAGATATTCCGTATTCAAAACCTCCTGCACAATGCTTAGATGAGTTTGATAATTATATTGTTAAGCAAGAAAATTTTAATATGAGAGTAGAGAATCATTTAATGGAAAATTCTAGAGCTATTAGTGAATTGCATGGTATTGTGGAGAGAACCTCCAATGATGTTAAGATGCTTGTTAAACATTTTCATATGATTCAAACTCAAATTGATCAACTCACTAAAGTGCAAAATGACTTGTTAGGGAATAATTCTAAAGAGAAACATGCTTATGAAGTAACAACTAGAGGTGGTGTCTCTACCCAGGATCCTCTATATCCTGAAGGGCATCCCAAAAGAATTGAACAAGATTCTCAACGCATTGAATCTAGTGCTCATTCTAGGAAGAAAAAGAAGAAGAAACATAAAAATGTTGTAGAATCCTCTGAACCTGTTAATGATCCTAATAGTATTTCTATTTCCGATGCTGAAACTGAAAGTGGTAATGAACATGATAATGATAAGAATGATACTCCTGATAAAGAAGAGGTTGAAGAAGAACCTGAAAAGCATGCTAAAAATAAAAAGTATACTAAAGAAGACTTTATTGCTGAGAAACATGGTAATGAAAGAGAACCTTGGGTGCAAAAGCAAATGCCTTTTCCTGCTAAGAAACTAAAATCAAAGGAAGAAGAACACTATAATAAATTTTGCGATTGGATGAAACCTTTATTCTTGCAAATCCCTTTGACTGATGCTATTAAATTGCCTCCTTATTCAAAGTATATGAAAGATATTGTTACTAACAAAAGGAAAATCCCCAATGAGGAAATTTCCACTATGCTTGCTAATTACTCTTTCAATGGAAAAATTCCAAAGAAGTTGGGCGACCCAGGTATACCTACTATTCCTTGTTCTATCAAGAATAATTATGTTAAAACTGCTCTATGTGACTTGGGAGCCGGTGTTAGTGTTATGCCTTTTTCTCTTTATAAGAGACTTTACTTAGATAAGTTGATACCTACTGATATATCTTTGCAAATGGCTGATAAATCTACTGCTATTCCTGTTGGTATATGTGAGAATGTTCCTGTTCAAGTTACTACTAACTGCTTGATATTAACTGATTTTGTTGTGTTGGAAATGCCTGAAGATGATAATATGTCTATTATTCTTGGGAGACCTTTTCTTAACACCGCAGGGGCTGTTATTGATTGCAACAAAGGAAAGGTTACTTTCAATGTTGATGATAGGGAACATACCGTTTATTTCCCCAAGAGGATTGAGAAAGCGTGTGGAGTTAATACTATTTCTAATGTGAGAACTATCAAAGTGGGAACTATTGATTGTCCTATATATGAGCCTAAGGAAGAATATCAAACTCTCGTGATTGGATCCATATCAATACAATTCAAGGTAACATGATTGATTTGAGGTTTATTTCTTCTTATGCTATGTAAAATTTATTTGGTGACAAGACTTGATCAACCTTGTTAACGGATACTTTTTATATGCATAGAGGAGGTAAACAACATATTTTTCTTCCTCCACTTGCTCTAGTTGCTGTAGCACTTTTAATTTGCAAAGTTCTTAGTTATTTGAAGATTTCAAATTTTTCCTGGCCAGTAATAATAAACTAAATACCCAGAAATGTGCGTTTTTCAAAGTTTTCAAAAATTCACAAAAATTATACCGTTGGTCCTATTTTTCGACGAGGCACCTGGGAGCACCAGAGGATGACCTGTGGGGCACCAGAGGGCGCCAAACCGACGCGGCCAAGGAGGTGGCTGCGCCACCATGTGGTGTGGGCCCCCTTGCCCCACTTTGTCATCTCTTTCTCCCAGAACTCTCTCTCGAAAAAACTCGTACCAAGTTCCTCTCACTCGCGTTTTGCTCCAGAGCTCCAGATTTTCGATCTCTTTGCTCAGCCAGATTTCTGTCTGAAATTTGGCACATTTGCTCTTCGGTATGTGACTCCTCCACCCATCCAAGTAGAATTTTGTTTGGTTGAGTATATCTTGAATATTTTGTTGCTGTAGGTAACATGTTTAGTGAGCTTGCATGCTTGTTCTAAGTAGTAGAAACTAGTTTTGATGCATGATTAGTACTCTAGCAAGTTCCTATGGTAGTTTCCCTCAATTATATGTCACCAAATCAAATTTTTATGTCATTTGTTGAAAATTTCAGAGAAGCTATGAAGAAGTTCAGCTTTGGAGAGTTGTTCAAGAAAGGGACAACCAGCACCGGGAGGCCTTCTAGGGCCGCCACCCGGATTAGGCGATCATACAATGAAGACATCATCGCGCCTAGCTTCGCGCCCGAAGAGGACAACGGGCCTCCTAATGCTTCTACTTTTCCATGCTATGATTTTCTAAGGAATGCAGGGATACTGGAGGATTTCTTAACCCTTGTCAACAGGGCAGGTTAACCACTTATATGGGAGATGAAAGGGAGCAATACTACTTGCTCACCAAAATCTTCGTCGAGAGTTTCCAGTTCAACAATAAACAATATGAGCCAACGGTTGCATTCAGGATCTATGGTAATCCTGTTACTATGCCATTGAAGGTTTTTGTCGTGCCTTGGATATTGCCCCTGTAGGTACAGCAAGCAGGATTGATGACAACCCCCGGGACTTGCTGGAGCTCTACCGAGGGATCACCGAGGATGATTGTCGCACCATTCAGCGGGGCAAGATAAGGAACATTCAACTCCCCGCCATTAAATATTTTGCATACTACATTGCTACTAGCATTCTTGGTAGGGAGAACACTAGTAATATTTCTAGCTACCATCTTGCTTTCTTGAACATTGCACTTACTGGTCAAACATCCTATCACCTTGGTGCTCTTATTGCTCGCCGCCTGACTACCAGGGGGCCTATTTTTGGAGGAACTATTGCGCTGCGTGTTTTAACTTATCTAAATCTTCCTCTTGATCCTAATGATGTGCCATTGGCCCCTAGGAGACTCGATATTGCTGCTATGAAGAGTCATCATTTTGTTACCACTGACTCTACTTTAGATAATATGGTGTATAGAATGTTGTTTTCTGACGGGGAGGAGAAGGAAATCCCTCTTCCCCAACCAGGTTTGTTCAGTATTGACAGGCAGTCATGGTCGTGCACTAAGGAGGAGGTGGATGAACATATGAAGATACAAGGTTTCCACCAGAAGCATGACTCCGAGGACGTCGGGGCCTCCTACGACCACACCGTCACATATCCGGGTGCTTCTTCTAGCACATACCCGGAATACGATCCATCTTCGTCATATTACGGAGACACTACCTCATGGGATCGATGGGATTGAACTCCACTTAGGCCAAAAGCCTAAGCTTGGGGGGAGGTATACCGGCATCACTCATTCTTTGCATATTATGGTTGCTGGATACTTGCACATACTTGTTTTGTTCGTTTGAGTGGTTTTCTAATGAGAGGAAGATGATATTTGGGGAAGTGCTGCCTGAAAACAGATTCTGGAACGTTACCGTAAAAATTCTCAAAAATATCCAGAGCGTCATTTTGAGCTGCCAATTTTTGTGCAGGTTCCCCAGGTTGTTATCTAACTTTCATTAGTTGAACACTTTTCGATCTGAGCAACGTAAGATTTTTGTAAAAATCGATTTCTGTACTGCTGTCAGGTTTGGCAGATTTCTGTCATCTCGCTTTTCTGTGTTTCTTTTAATTTGCTATTTCTTGTTCTTGCTTTGTTTCCTTCCCAAAACACAAAAAGACCAAAAATATTTCTGTTGTTTCTCTTCACTATTTGTTTGCTTTGGTTTCTTGCATTTGTTTCGCTTTATTTGCTATTGCTAGTTTGCTATAAGAAAACCCAAAAAGATTTTACTTTGTTTGTTTGTTTCTTTTTGTTCTTGTTTCTAATTCGAAAACACCAAAAATATTTGCTGTTCTTCTTTGGTTTGTAAAGTTCTTTATGAGTTCAATGGTCTTCGGTGGCTGGAGCGTGGTTTTCATTTCATATTATCCAAGATGCACAAGTGAAAAGGCAATAATGACGATCTACGACAATCTGATTGTGGTGAGAGGCTGGTATGAACTCTATTTGTTTTCATTTTTGTACATATACTCATCCATGTGAGCATGCTTAGTTGGTTCATGTGAGGTATATGTTATTTGAGAAAGTCTAGTAGTTTATGATCTCTCATGTTTAGCTCAATCTATTAATATGAGTAGCATGTCATGGATGTTTGCTTGCATTGTTTTATTCATAAGTAAGTATGGCATTGTGGTATCCTCCTCTGAATAATTCATTTATATCGACTTGGCACATGCTCACGCATGCATATGACTGAACAAAAAGTTAATTAAGCCTCGATGATCTATATTGCTTCAGAGTTCTTGTATCACTTTTATGCCTCCGTTAATTTATTTTGCCGCAAGCATGATTATGACAGTTTTTGCTCTCTTGATTTGTCGCTCCCTAGTCTATTGCTAGCCTTCACTTGTACTGAGCGGGAACGCTGCTCGTGCTTCCAAACACCTGAAAACCAAGTTGTTCCAAAAGTGTCCACCATAAATACCTATGCATGGCATTTCAAACCATTCCAAGTAAATTCTCATGCGCTACCTTTAAAACCTTCAAAATATTTCTCAATTTGTGTTTATGTTTCATAGCTCATGAGGAAGTATGTGGTGTTTAGCTTTCAACCTTGTCATTTACTTTTGACGGACTCTCATATGGACTAGTGGCACATCCGCTTATCCAATAATTTTGCAAAAAGAGCTGGCAATGGGATTCCCAGTCCCGAATTAATTAACTTAAATAGACACTCCTCCATGGTTTGTGATTGTTGGACGGCACCCGAAGGATTCGGTTAGCCATGGCTTGTGTAAGCAAAGGTTGGGGGGAGTGTCATCATCATAATAAAACTAAAATAAAAGGCACTCCTTCATGGTATGAGATTGTTGGCAGGCACCCGAGGATTCGGTTAGCCATGGTTTGTGCAAGAAAGGTTGGAAGGAGTGCCAAATAAATATGCAATAATTCATGGGAGCCGCTCTTGAAAGTCCGGTTGGCGAGGTAGTTGGTGAACCCATTACCATTCGTTGACAACAACAAACACCTCTCAAAATAATTTTACTCCTGATTTATAAAAATGAAAAGCTCTAGCGCATGTTAATCCCTGCTTCCCTCTGCGAAGGGTCAATCTTTTACTTTTATGTTGTGTCTCCATTATTTCTTTGAGCACTATCTTGAGAGCACAACTGTCATTCTTAGTATAATATGCTTGTCTCAAAATATGATTGATTGTGGTATAACTTTGATGCATTTATCTTTTGACAATCACTACTTCTAGTCTTTTTATGAACTCCAGAGGTGCCCGGGCATTTATGTTTTGCCAATCAAATACAGGCAAGCGAGATACCACTTTATCATACTCTCTTATGAACATTGCAATCTTGCTTATATACATGATTCATGATGCTTCTTATTAATTGTTGGTACCTCTCCATGATTGACATAGCTGTTAGATGATCTTATTTGCATGTATCTCATTATGAACTGCTTGAGTATTAGCCATTGCATGAGAATATATACATCATATGAGCAAATGTGTTCGTGAAAGTTCTTTTATCGCTCAGTTGTTAACTGAATTGCTTGAGGACAAGTAATAAGCTAAGCTTGGGGGGAGTTGATACGTCCAAACGTATCTACTTTCCGAACACTTTTGCTATTGTTTTGCCTCTAATTTGTGTATTTTGGATGCAACTAACACGGACTAACGCTTTTCAGACTGCTCTGGTGTCTCGTTTTGTGCAGAAATCCAACTTTGGGGAAAATCCTCGGAATTTATGAAGGCCCTATTTTCCCGGGAAACTAAAGGAGCAGAAGGACAATTGAGGTGGAGGCGAGGGCCACACCATAGGGCGGCGCGGCCAGGGGGGCCGCGCGGCCTGTGGTGTGGCCCCCGGCCGACCTCCAACGCCCTCTTCGGACTGCTTATCGGCCTCGACCTAAACGGCGGCGAAGTCCAAACCCTCCGAACGCCGCCACATCGCGAAACTCGTCGCGGGAGAAGTCTCCGTTCGGCACTCCACGGACGGGGAATTGGAGGAGATCATCGCCGCCATCACCGCCAACGCCTCTACATCAACCAGCCATGTTTCCCCCATCCATGTGTGAGTAATTCCCCCGCTGTAGGCCGAAGGGGATGGTAGGGATTGGATGAGATTGGTCATGTAATAGCATAAGATTGTTAGGGCATAGTGCCTAGTGTCCGTAATTGGTACTTTGATGATATTGTTGCAACTTGTTATGCTTAATGCTTGTCACTAGGGCCCGAGTGCCATGATCTCAGATCTGAACATGTTATTGTTTCATCATGATATTCATTGTTTATGGTCTTACCTATAAGTTGTATACACATGTCGCTGTCCGGAACCAATGGCCCCGAAGTGACAGAAATCGGGACAACCGGAGGGAATGGTAGTGATGTGAGGATCACATGTGTTCACGGAATGTTAATGCTTTGCTCCGGTACTTTATTAAAAGGAGTACCTTAATATCCAGTAGTTTCCCTTGAGGCCCGGCTGCCACCGGCTGGTAGGACAAAAGATGTTGTGCAAGTTTCTCATTGCGAGCACGCACGACTATATATGGAACACATGCCTATTGATTGCTTTGTACTTGGACACCGTTTTATTATTGCAAATGCCCTGCTATGATTGTTACATGAGTTTCTCTCATCCATGCAACGCCGTCATCCATCCCCGTGCCTCTGATTTTAATCCTGCTGTTTACTAAAATCCTCTGCTGTCTACGTTACTCTGTTCTTTGTTTTCCTCTACTCTTGCTATAAAGCTGTTACTTGATAAACTCTTGCGAGCAAGTTTTCCAGTGCGGCTGAATTGACAACTCCGCTGTTAAGGCTTCCAAGTGTTCTTTGTCTCCCCTTGTGTCGAATCAATAAATTGGGTTTTACTTCCCTCGAAGACTGTTGCGATCCCTATACTTGTGGGTCATCACACCCCTCAAGTGGCCGGCCACCCCCCCCAAACCCTAGCCGCCCCCTTCTCCTCCATAGCTCCCGCGTGCTTTAGCGAAGCTCCGCCGGAGTTCTCCACCGCCACCGACACCACGCCGTCGTGCTTTCAGATTCAAGAGGAGCTACTACTTCCGCTGCCGGCTGGGCGGGAGGTGGACGTCGTCTTCATCAACAACCGAACGTGTGACCGAGTACGGAGGTGCTGCCCGTTCGTGGCGCCGGAGGATCGTGATCAAGATCTTCTACGCGCTTTTGCAAGCGGCAAGTGAACGTCTACCGCAGCAACAAGAGCCTACTCTTGTAGGCTTTGGAATCTCTTCAAGGGTGAGACTCGATAAACCCCTCGTTGCTACCGTCTTCTAGATTGCATCTTGGCTTGGATTGCGTGTTCGCGGTAGGAAAATTTTTGTTTTCTATGCAACGTTATCCTACACATGAAGCATAATGCAACAAGCATAGAAAGATAAAACAAGTGTAGCTTCAAAAATTTCAGCACATAGAGAGGTGTTTTAGTAACATGAAAATTTCTACAACCATATTTTCCTCTCTCATAATAATGTCCAGTAGCATCATGAGCAAACTCAACAATATAACTATCAAGTGAAACATTCTTATCATGAGTCTCATGCATAAAATTATTACTACTCCCAACATAAGCATAATCAATTTTATTAGTTGTAGTGGGAGCAAATTCAACAAAGTAGCTATCATTATTATTCTCATCATCAAATATAGGAGGCATATTGTAATCATAATCAAATTTATCCTCCATAACAGGCGGCACCAAAAGACCACTATCATTATAATCATCATAAATATGAGGCAACGTATCATCAAAGTAAATTTTCTCCTCAATGCTTGGGGGACTAAAAAGATCATGCTCATCAAAACCAGCTTCCCCAAGCTTAGAATTTTCCATAGCATTAGCAACAATAGTGTTCAAAGCATTCATATTAATAACATTCCCATTAGCATGCATATAAAGTTCCATGGGTTTTTAATTCTCTCTTCAAACACATCATGTCCTAATTCAAGATAAAGTTCATAAAGATCTCTCATATTTTTGTTGTTTTCCATTATGCCTAACTAGTGTAAACAAGAAACAAAAAGATGCAATTGCGGGATCTAAAGGAAATAGCTTCGAGTACTACAACGGCGCCGGAAAATAGCTTAGTAGCCGAGATCGGAGTGTGAGTACCTTTTACCTTTCCCCGACAACGGCGCCACGAAGTGCTTGGCTGGCGCGTGGTTGACGAGGGAGGAAATGTGTAGCTTTCCTTCATTCCTCGGCAACGGCGCGGAAAAGTGCTTGATGCCTACGGGTGCTTCTATTCTTGTAGGCGTGTTGGGCCTCCAAGAGCGAGGTTTGTAGAACAGCGGCAAGTTTCCCTTAAGTGGATCACCCAAGGTTTATCAAACTCGGGGAGGAAGAGGTCAAATATATCCCTCTCATGCAACCACTGCAACCACAAAGCAAGAAGTCTCTTGTGTCCCCAACACACCTAATAGGTGCACTAGTTCGCGAAGAGATAGTGAAATACAGGTGGTATGAATAAGTATGAGCGGTAGTACGGCGCCAGAAAAGTGCTTTGCTGCCCGGGTGGCGTGTGGTTGATGGTGGTAATATTGCGGAGTACAGATGCGTAGAAACGATAAATAGCGCGATAGCGTATTTAGGAACAAGGCCTAGGGATCATACTTTCACTAGTGGACACTCTCAACATTGATCACATAACAGAATAAATAAATAGATGCTAGACTCTACACTCTCTTGTTGGATGATGAACACCACTAAGTGTAGGATTACACGAACCCTCAATGCGGAGTTAACAAGCTCCACAATATTCGATATTCATATTTAAATAACCTTAGAGTGCATGATAGATCAACACAACTACACCAAGTACTAACATAGCATGCACTGTCACCATCACACTATGAAGGAGGCATAGATCACATCAATACTATCATAGCAATAATTAACTTCATAATCTACAATAGATTACAATCATAACCTACGCCAAGTACTACACGATGCACACACTGTCACCATTACACCGTGCAGGAGGAATAGAGTACTTTAATAACATCACTAGAGTAGCACATAGATGAATTGTGATACAAAACTCATATGAATCTCAATCATGTAAGGCAGCTCATGAGATCATTGTATTGAAGTACATAGGAGAGAGATTAACCACATAGCTACCGGTACGACCCTTAGCCTCGATGGAGAACTACTCCTCCTCATGGGAGCAACGGCGGTGATGAAGATGGCGGTGGAGATGGCAGCGGTGTCGATGGAGAAGCCTTCGGGGGCACTTCCCCGTCGGCGGCGTGCCGAAACGAGACTCTGTCCCCCGGATCTTGGCTTCGCGATGGCGGCGGCTCGGATGGTTTCTCGTACCGTGGCTTTTCCGTATCGAAGACTTAGGTCGGGGCTTCTTATAGGCGAAAGGCGAGCGTGGAAGGTCCGGGGCCACCGGACACTAGGGCGGCGTGCCGCCACCCCATGTGGGCCCCCTGTGGCCCTCTGGCGGCTCTCGGGTGTTGGAAGCTTCATGCGATTCTAAGATCTTTGGCGTTGATTCGTCCGAGAATATTTCCTTACTAGGATTTACTGAAACCAAAAAGCAGAAAACAGCAATTGGCCCTTCGGCATCTCGTCAATAGGTTAGTTCCGGAAAACGCATAAAAACGATATAAAGTGTGCATAAAACATGTAGATATCATCAATAATTTGGCATGGAACATAAGAAATTATCGATACGTCGGAGACGTATAAGGGCGACGAGGCGCCCACACAACAGGGCGGCGCGGCCCAGGTGCTAGCCGCGCGGCCCTAGCGTGTGGGGCCCTCGTGGCGCCCCCTGACCCTTCCGCCTACATAAGCCTTCGTCGAAAATAGTTCCAGTACGAGAGCCACGATAGAAAACCTTCCAGAGACGCCGCCGCTGCCAATCCCATCTCGGGGGATTCGGGAGATCGCCTCGGCACCCTGCCGGAGAGGAATCATCTCCGGAGGACTCTTCACCGCCATGGTCGCCTCCGGGTGATGTGTGAGTAGTTCACCCACTGGACTATGGGTCCATAGCAGTAGCTAGATGGTTGTCTTCTCCTAATTGTGCTATCATTGTTGGATCTTGTGAGCTACCTAACATGATCAAGATCATCTATTTGTAATGCTACATGTTGTGTTTGTTGGGATCCGATGAATAGTGAATGCTATGTTATGTTGATTATCAATCTATTATCTATGTGTTGTTTATGATCTTGCATGCTCTCCGTTATTAGTAGAGGCTCGGCCAAGTTTTTACTTGTAACTCCAAGAGGGAGTATTTATGCTCGATAGTGGGTTCATGCCTCCATTAAATCTGGGACAGTGGAGAAAGTTCTAAGGTTGTGGATGTGTTGTTGCCACTAGGGATAAAACATCAATGCTATGTCTAAGGATGTGTTGATTACATTCGCACCATACTTAATGCAATTGTCTGTTGTTTGCAACTTAATACGGAGGGGGATGATAATGAAGGTGGACTTTTTAGGCATAGATGCATCTGGATAGCGATCTATGTACTTTGTCGTAATGCCCAATTAAATCTCACACTACTCATCATAACATGTATGTGCATGGTCATGCCCTCTTTATTTGTCAATTGCCCAACTGTAATTTGTTCACCCAACATGCTATTTATCTTGTGGGAGAGACACCACTAGTGAATGGACCCCGGTCCATTCTTTTACATCGAATACAATCTCTGCAATACTTGTTCTACCATTCTCTGCAAACAATCATCATCCACACTATACATCTAATCCTTTGTTACGCAAGCCGTGAGATTGACAAACCTCACGTCACGTTGGGGCAAAGTAATTTGGTTGTGTTGTGCAGGTTCCACGTTGGCGCCAGAATCCCTGGTGTTGCGCCGCACTACACTCCGTTGCCATCAACCTTCAACGTGCTTCTTGGCTCCTACTGGTTCGATAAACCTTGTTTCTTACTGAGGAAAACTTATTTGTACGCATCACACCTTCCTCTTGGGGTTCCCAACGGACGCGTGCTGTACGCGTATCAGTTGTCAATCCCACCGGCTTGCTGAAAAGAAAGGATTAAACATATGGTGTGGAGAATGATGTTTGCTTGCAAAGAACAACAGAGAACAATGATTGCAGTAGGTTGTATTTCAGATGTAAAAGAATGGACCGGGGTCCACAGTTCACTAGTGGTGTCTCTCAATAAGATAAATAACATGTTGGGTAAACAAATTACAGTTGGGCAATTGACAAATAGAGAGGGCATAACAATGCACATACATATCATGATGACTACCATGAGATTTACTTAGGGCATTACGACAAAGAACATAGACCGACATCCAACATGCATCTATGCCTAAAAAGTCCACCTTCGGGTTAGCATCCGCACCTCTTCCCAAAGTTGCAAACATTGACAATTGCATTAAATACTGTATGTAATGTAAACAATACAAATATCCTTAGACAAAGCATTGATATTTTATCCCCCTACAGCACATCCACAACCTTAGAACTTTCTGTCATCCCCGATTCAATGGAGGCATGAACCCACTATCTAGCATAAATACCCCCTCTTGGAGTTACAAGTATCAACTTGGCCGAGCCTCTACTACAACGGAGAGCATGCAAGATCATAAACAACACATATATGATAGATCAATAATCAACTTGACATAGTATTCCATATTCATCGGATCCCAACAAACACATCATGTAGCATAATGATGATCAGACAGACCATCTGGCATGTGCATGGGCCCATAGTCAGGATGGGCTACTCACGCATCGTCGAAGGCGGGCATGGTGATGTAGAGCCCTTCGGTGATGATTCCCCTCTCCGGCAGTGCGGGAAGGAGAATCCCGATGGGATGAAACGGCGCGTCTCGTAACTTTCTCGTATTTTGGCTCTCGGTACTAGGGTTTTCCGATACGAAGGAATATATAGGCGAAGAGGCTGCGTCGGGGGAGCCAGGGGGTGGGCTCCGCACACCTGGGCGCGACAGTGGGCCCAGCCGCGCCGCCCTATGGGGTGCCCCTGCTGGCCGTCTCCGACTCTTCTTCGATGTTCTGGAACCCTCCGTGAAAAATAGGGCCGTGGGCTTTTGTTTCGTCCAATTCCGAGAATATTTCCTATGTAGGATTTCTGAAACCAAAAACAGCAGAAAATAGGAACTGGCACCGGCATCTTGTTAATGGGTTAGTACCGGAAAATGCATCAAAATGATATAAAGTATGAATAAAACATGTAGGTATTGTCATAAAACTAGCATGGAACATAAGAAATTATAGATACGTTGGAGACGTATCAATCTTCGGGGTCAACGCTTTTTGAAGGGAGGGAGATGACTACCACCTACTACCACTACCTCTGAAGAAGATGAAGCTGTGAAGCTCAATTTCAATGAAGTTTGGATTGGACCTATTACAAGATCTCGTGCGAAGCTACTTAAACAACAGGTGAACTTGTTCCTAAACGATACTTTGATTGATGAGAACTTTATACTGCCTAAGTCCTGTTACTTATGTATCATCAGGTATGAAGAGGAGACAAGCATCGCACGAGGAGGAGAGGAGCAGCTGGACATGAAGAAGGACGTGAAGGTGGACATGGAGCTGGACATGAAGATATCCCATGGACGCGCGAGGGAGGAGCGGGAGGCATGCGCGAGAAGGGAAGACGAAGTCCAGGCCGGCCAAGAACCCGGTCGACCGGCCGCCACGCCGGCGCGCCCGTTCTACGGCCGGTCCGGCCGGCGACACGCGGCCCGCCCCGGTGCCAGCCGGGCGCTCTTGCGAGGGGCGAAGTGCGGCGAAATCCCGCATCCGTCACCACCCGGTCCCGGCCGGTCCAAGCCGGATCGGCCGATCCCGCCCGGTTGACCGGCCCCAGACCGACGAGTCGAGTCATCTCGACCAAATCTATTCTTGGTTGGTTATTTTCGTTTTTCGACTGAGGACGCCTATATAAGTGCTCGGGACGCCCAAAGTTGCTTTAGACCATGTTTAAGATAAACCTAGTTCTTAGTTGTTTGCTCTGCAAAACTATTAAATTCCCTACATCATATTGCTTGATATTGTGTAGATCTGAAAGTCTTTTGTAATCTGCTGTTCCATTGGAAATTAGACGGTTGCAACTTACCGTTTCGTGGTTGGCGGCTACATGCGTAAGTGTGTGGAGTTGCGAATATCTTGCAGGGTTGAGAGCTGTTGCATTGGCGACAGGGACCAATTGAGAGATCTCGTTGCGTCATACAAGTTATCTTCCACTTATCATCCGTGTATCTCCGCTGTGTTCATCCCGTGATCATCATCAACACCGTTGCTTACCGAGAAGATCGGGCAACCCCTTACATTTTACTTTTACAATGGCCACACTTTTCTTTACACCCTTATCATTGTCACTGACATGTGGTGGGGCAAATAATAGAGCATACAAAATATGGTAAATTATAAAATATCCCTTTTACAACGTACTTCCATTTTAATCAAAAAAAATCTGCCCTCCGTCTCCATCCAAAGTCAAAATCCCCAAAATCCCATCTGGGAAAAAAAAAATCCCCAAATCCAGTTCCACGGTTTCCTCCTCCGCCGTCCTGTACCTTTCGCCTTCCTTTCCCGAGGCATCACCTACCCCAATCCGGGCATCTACAGCTGCGGCGGCCGTGCCCTACCACTCCTCCGCCGTCGCCGTTCCAGGTTCAACCTCAGCGCGTCCATGCCGTCTTCAACCCCATCGGCAATTTCGGCCTTTGGTTTCTGAGGTACGAGCCCTCCGCCAATTTTGACGCACCATCTGGATCCGCCCCTGGGACGGATTAATATACCTGCACAGTTGTACTGCTGTTGTGAAAAAGCTGCAATTTTTCTTCGCCTGGAGGATTCGATTGAGACTTCGGTTCACATGATGTCTTGAAATGATTATCCATCTGTTTCGTGCTCAAATTTGCCTTTTTCATATCGATGGTCAATTTTGTTCTCTTACTGCAGGTGCGTCAGCCCTAGAACAGGAGAGAATTTCCGAATCCAAGGCTTTGGGCCTGATTGTAGATGGAGAGGATGACCACCAATCCGTTCTACACTTCTGGAATCCCGGTAACTGTGCCATCGCCTCTGCCTTCGGCCACTCTGGATGAGAACTTCCCGAGGCTTCCGGATGCGCAGAATGTTCTGATGGAGAGAGAACTGAGAAGAACCCCTCTCCCACCTCATCAGAGTAGTGTTGCCCGTATGCGTGGGCAGGTTCACCCCAGTACTGGGTCTGTTGGCCCTCTGTGTTCGCCCCAGGCTGTAAGATTCTCTTCAGTTTCGAATCCTGAGCAATATACCAGCGCCAATCCTTATACTTCTCAGCAAACGCCAAGTAATGGAAGTTCTTCAGCAATGGTTTATGGATCGCATCACGAAGGCCTTGAACCTGCCTATACTGATCTTCCAATGGATGTTGGACCAGCATGGTGCCCTGACCACATCATGCTTGAATACTCAGATGGTGTCCCTGCTGGAAACAATTTGACTGCCATCAGTCCTATTGCATCTACAGATGAGCTTGCCAAGCAAACTGAATGGTGGACAGAATTAATGAACGATGATTGGAAGGACATTGCTGACACCACAGGTGCTGCTAAAGCTCAACCGCAGGTATGCTGGTTGATTCTGCCATTTTGGCAGGTTAACTTGAGATGCTCCTCTTTAACTTACAAACTATGCAGCTGCACTAAAATCAATAAGATGTCAAGCTTAGGATTGGTTTAAAACATGCTAGTTGTGTGTGAACTGAAGAATTAATTTTGCTAGGTTTGCCGTTGGAGCCCATTCTTCGTATAATGTACAATATCACAAATTTTGTTTCAGGTTGAAATTTGGAACATGCTTAGCTCCTACTGGCAGATTTTAGCTGAGCTTAAAATTAAGCTTATATCTTGGGTGGTTAAAATTTGGGACATGCTTAGCTCATTTGTTTTCTGTATACAGTTTCATCATTTTTCTTCACTTTTACACTTGATATTATAATCATGAGACTAAGTGTTGACTTACTTATGCTTGGAAACAGGCTGGGCCGCCTGTGCAACCATCAACTTCAGTTCACAAATCAGCCAGCCTACAAATAGTTCCATCTCAATCTGTTGAACCATCTGTAGTTGCTGCACCCTCACCCTCTGCCAGCTCCAATACCTCCAAGACACGCATGAGGTGGACTCCTGAACTTCATGAGCGCTTTGTGGATGCTGTCAATATACTTGGCGGCAGTGAAAGTATGTATTGTTTGATGTTGATATTTTTTGCTCCATTTATCAAATGGTACGCATTTGACATTTGTTTGATAATTCTTGCAGAAGCTACTCCGAAGGGAGTACTGAAGCTAATGAAGGCAGATAATTTGACCATTTATCATGTAAAAAGTCATCTTCAGGTCTGTTGGTCAGCTCTATTGCTGAGTATTATTGAGACAAGCCAGAGTTATCTATTTGATTTTGAGTTGACTTGTTTTGCAGAAATACAGAACTGCCCGATATAGACCAGAATTATCTGAAGGCATGTCGTTTTCCATTTCCCTGTAGATTTCTTGAAAGCGGTTTCTTAATCATTGTACCATGTTCATCGATTTGAGATTTTCAGGTTCATCAGAAAGATTAGATGCCTCAAAAGAGGAGTTGCCATCTATAGACCTCAAAGGGTAAGTTTGCAACCTATGTGAAACCCAATTAACCTATTTTGACGATACTGGTGTCACATGCCATGAGCAAACTGAATTGTTTCCTGCATTTTCCAATACATAAATGTCTGAATTGAGAACGGTATACCATCATATTATCATCGCAACTAACTCTAATGAAAAAGGTGTTGGTTGCAAGGAAAAGGAGCAAACAATTTGGACTAACATGGATGACATTTTGTTGAGCAGTAGTCCTGTTAGGTCATCACTGTTCATCACCAGTTTACAGCATTATATTCTGTGCGGAAAGCATCTTATAGGTGATTCATTAACGGGTGTTCATGCTCTCTTGTTTTTTTCTTGGACGAGTATCATATCCATCGTTTCTTCCTGTGACATGGATTTGGCCTTCGAACCTCATGTGTTCCAATTGCCTCATTAACTCTATACCTAGCTTAATTCTCATTGCAAATATGGAACGGCTTACAGTTTTAGCTAATCTGATAGCCACCTGCAAATTATGTACTCCCTCCGATCCATAGTAAGTGTCGGGGCTTTCGTTCAATTTTGTCCAAATTTGAACTAAAAGCCCCGACACTTATTATGGATAAAAAATTGAACTAAAAGCCCCGACACTTATTATGGATCGGAGGGAGTAGTTGTTTCTGTTGGAGCCTGAGCATTAGTTCTTGTATCCCTGCAGGAGTTTTGATCTCACTGAAGCATTACGTCTCCAGTTAGAACTTCAAAAGAGGCTCCATGAACAGCTTGAGGCAAGTACCAAATTGCTCCTTTATAATTTGTGTATTTTCTGCTGGGGGAGGCTTTACAATCTTATTGCATATGCATTTCTAGGACTTCAACATTTGAAATTCTTGTAGTTAGCTCCACTTTGGCATAAAATAAGGAAGCAACCATATAGTATAGTACTAACTCTGTCTGATTTTTTGTCCTTTGATCTTTATGTGCATGGAGTTGCAATGAGTTAATATTTAGACATTTTGTACAGTACAAATGTTTTTTAAAACAACTTTATGTACATGTGTTGGTATAACTTAGAGGTGCTAGTAACACAGTTATTGTGTTTCCCCATCATTATATTTCACTCTGCAACAGGATGTGTCCAATTTGAGATTTGTTATCTGTGTGTTAAGTGCGAAACTACTCTATTGCATGCTGCTCAATTCAATATTCTTTGATAAGAACAAAAGTAATGCTTTCAGAAAAGGATAACTACCATATTAGCTACAGTTTAATCTCATAAACTGCAACTTATCAGATTCTTTGGAGTACATATACATAATGGCAACAAATAATGTCTGACTTAATTGTAAGTACTCCCTTCGGTTCAAAATAATTGCCCAAAAATGGATGTATCTACACACTAAAACATGCCTAGATACATCCATTTTTAGGCAATTATTTTGAACCGTAGGGAGTAGATGAGTTTTTCCTGGGCAAATTGCAGTAAGTATTTTATTAAGTTCGTTAACTCATCGGGTGATGAAACCTTGGAGTTTGAGCATCTCGTATCTAGTGGAGGGAAAACGCCAACAAGAATTTCTAGCTCTAGATCATGTCTAGGAATCGAGTCCAGCACAATAAGGCATTATAAAGGGCTCTCTTTTTCCATCTCGTTCTTGTTTTTTGCTTCCTTTTTTTTCTGCTGGGTTTCAGATCTAGCCTACGCCAACTTGCTTGGGAAAAAGGCTTTGATGTTGTTTTTTGTTAGATCATGTCTAGGAATCGAGTCCAGCACGATAAGGCAAGGTTCAAGTAAGCGGAAAAAAGAGGACGCTTAAGAACGCTTATGCGCGAACCGTAGGCCCTCCGCATCGCTTAGGGCCTAAGCGGTTAGCTATGCGCTAGGCGCGGTTATGCGGAACGCTTAATTAATTAAGCACGACTATGCGCGCTGCAACGGAGAAAATTGCCGCCGAAGTGGACCGAAATAATTCCTGCGGGAGCTTGCGTGCAAGTGCCGGAGAACTGCACGCTGTAAAATGGGGCGCACGGGAGGGAAATTGGGCCTGGTAGCAGGCTTAAGCTATGAGGTAGAGCTTGATATGGGACCAGTCCAACACATCTCCCATCCCCTCCTCTGCTAAAGCTTCTGGCGGCGCCGGCGGGACTGAAACAGAGCGCTTGGCTAGTTCCGCCGCGATACAACTCCTGATTTGGGATCAATCTGCTGGGATTTTTTCTAGGTACTGCTAGTTCTTTGGCCTACAACTCCTGATTTCTCCTGGTTTCTGGTCACTCCGTTGACTAAGTCTGCTTAAGCACGCATAAATCGCGTAAGCGCTGAGCGGAAGGCCACCGCACCGATTACGCTTAACGCTTTTTTGAACCTTGCGATAAGGCAGTATAAAGGGCTCTCCTTTCAGCTCAGCCTTGCTGCTTGGAGTCATGTACGCCTGTCCAGCCCCTCTACATGTGGCGCAACGTTGGAGCCACTCACTGCTGGTGTGGCAACTTTGTTCCTGAACCTATGCTGCTGTGATCTTTTCTCCCCCACCCTCCTCCTGTGGCTGCCATGCACATCTGCACCAATAGCCTCCAGATGCTCTGCCAGGCATTGATGGGAGTTGTTGAAGTTTTCATCCCCTTTGATATTGTTACCTCTACCACTTTCTTGCCAATGCGCCGCTTGAAGGAACCTACCGCTTTCACCGTTGGCAAATGAAGCGGCAGTGGTGGTAAGGTGTAGGGATGGGGTTTTTTGTGAGAGGAGGTGCTGCAAGGACTAGACAGAACAGTGGCTAGTCATGTGAGAGATATTTCTTTACTTTTATATATTGGCTGGGTCCCACGAAAAGATGGTGAACTCCGAGGGGCTAACCACAGGAGATGGCGCAAGCATTAAGTGCTAGCAGTTTGTCAGTCTTCAGTTCTAATAAAGTACTCCCTCCATTTTAAAGAATAAGGCGGCCTCATTTTTCGTGCTTTTTGTTTGACCAAGATTTACTTAAATATATAAAGGTTGTTTATATAAAATTAGCATCATTAGAAACTGATTTTCAATACGAATCCAACGATACTAATTGCATATAATGTAACCAAGGTTTTGTTGCTCAATTTTTATGGTCAAAGTTCATCTTGGAATACATGTGCGCCTTATTCTTTGAAACGGAGGTAGTAGCTAAATTGAAACTCTAGCAGTTCGTCAATTTTTAATTCTAATAAAGTAGCTAAATTGGAAGTCCATATCCACGGGAAATGGTGTAAGCACTAAGTGGAATGAGAGCTGTTTAACTGCTCGGAGAAAAATGTGTTAGTGTTACCAAAATGACTTTCGGTAAGTCATTTATATCAGCAAGAATAGTTAATGGCTCGATGGTGTCGGCTAGTTTATATCACAGTTCCTTATTGATGTTATACATGCTTTCTATGCCTATTTATCAATTTTTTCATGGATTTCCATCTTTTTCTAAATTTTCATAGGGCTCTCTTGTTTTCAAATTTTATCAGTGAGCTTCCCTCATCACATTTTGCTTCAACTCCCTTTTGCTAAACCTTACTACAAATGTTAGCTTTTCGATAGTCTCTTCGTCTGCACACTTGTGAATGCAGGAACTGAATAAAAGCCATAGATAGGTTGTCAGTTTTGGTGCATGTACACATTAAAATAACAAAATGGTGAGCTGAATTTATGTTCCAAGTTTTTTAGAGCATCTCCACCGGTCCTCCCAAAAATCTGTCTGGCAACATCGCAGGCAGACTAGTTTTGGGAGCGCTGGCAGCACATGGGTGGCAAATATTGGTGTAGTGCCCACACTGGTGTCTCCAATAGAGAGGCATGTGAGAGAGAAAAAAGGAGAGGGGGGAGGAGAGTGAAGTAGTGGGGCTGTTGGATATTTGACTGACATGTGGGCCAAATGGGAGAGAATCCAACGTGGCATGCATGTTGGCGCCCCCAATAGCCTCCTCGAGAGCCTGGAGTGAGTTGGGACTGCCGGACAAAGTTTTGTGGTGGGTTAGCTGCCGGCAGTAACTTAGGTGCGCCGGTGGGAGCGCATTTTCAGACGGGGGGACTTGTAGAAGCTCTAGAACCTTGCCACCCACATGTACAGATCAGAGCATACTGTTCTTGTTTGTATGCTCGGACCTGTTATTCTGGTGTGTCTTGGTATAAAGGTTATGATGTATTTATGTAACTCGTTTGGAAACTGTCTTCTTTAGCTGTGCCAATGTTATTGAGATTCTGACCAGCCCACTCCCATGATTGCATAGAGTAGCATTCAGCTCTGAACATGAGATCGAACTCCTGTGAGAACAGACTGATTCTTCATATGAAATCACACAATTTATATGGAACTGTAATTTGCGAAACTTCCAGATTTCTATTTGATATTTAGTTTTTCATAAATAATTTTTATAAGTGCCCAACTAAGTTGAGAGTTAATGTGTAAGGTGGTAAGCCTGCTGATTACAACTTGTGAGTTAAATTTAGCCACGGAAAAGTGCGCCTTGACCTTACTCTGGTTCCATCCTTACGCCAACTGCAGGTCCAAAGAAATTTGCAGCTGAGAATTGAGGAGCAAGGGAAGTGCCTTCAGATTATGATCGAGCAGCAATGCAAACCAGGTGCAGACAAGGTGCTGGATGCTTCGACCTCAGCAGAAGGATCAAAGTTATCTTCTGACCCCAAAGAATCTTCTACGGTGAAGGATGTTCCAAACAACAGTCAAAATGGAACAGCGGCGCAAGCAGGTGCAATCATCGACGAAAGGCTTTTGTATGTTTATTATGATGAGTCATTGTAGATTATTTGATTTTTGACTTTTCGTTCCAGAACCAGGTGATAACGAATGAAGATCTAACCAGGCTCTCCCCAAGGTGTGAACCCCATTGGCCATGAAGTTGGCTTGACAATTCAACTGGCTGCTGTCGGACTAAAATCAAGTCGTCTTTGTTCTTGTGGAGGAAAAAGTTTAGCATTTCTATGAACTAGGTTTAGCTGTACAGTACCCACAGACACGGCAGCGATGATTCCGTGCTATGTGGATGATCTAGGTCTCCAGAAGGCTGCGCGAGCAAATTCGCACTGATTTACTGCTGTGAGGGGGTTGACTTATTGCTTTCCTCGTCGTTAGGAAGTCAATAGCTTCTTAGGCATTTGGTCATGAACTAGTTCAAGTGTCTGTTATATTCTCTGCCACCTCGTGTGTTTGGAACATGCTTTATGGTACCAAATACGGCTAGGAATATATTATTTACCTTTGTTTCTTACTTCTTTTTACAGTGGAATAAAAACTCTCCCAGTTTCTACACCTGCGGGCACATAACATCTATGATCTATGCTAAACAGTGATATTTTTTTCCGCAAAAAAGGGAAGCTAAACTGATACAAATCTTGGTCATGAAGGTCGTGGTATCAAGCACCTGCCGATGCTGCAAGTTGCTGTTGATGTTGATGCTGGGATACATGATGACGACCAGCAATGTCTTTTCCCATGGCCTCGATGCAGACGTATGTGTTAGACCGTGTGACAGCTTTCTTCATGTCATTGCGCTCCGTCTCGTGGTTCTGGAGACGTTGGCGTCGTCACCGGCCGGGCCGGCTGCAGTTCAGGTCGATCCTTCACTCGGCGCCTCCTCATTCTTGAGCTTCTCCATGGTCAGCTCTTCCCTACATGATCTGATTAAATAGGGCGTATGTTTTAGGCGACAAATAACATGGCACCTGATAAAACCTTCATAGATTGCAATATTCTACCGTATATGATCCGACTGCTCCATGTGTCTGTGTCCATCACGACTGGCTATCTTTCTATGAGCACTATTGGATAGCTTTTCTATTAGTTTTCGTGACGATTTGTACGCATATGAAGCAAAACTTTTGGTATCAGCCTAGTCGTGCTTCCAAAAAAATTGGGAGACAATCGTATGATCAAGAGGCATACCTGCACCTAGATCATGTGTGCGTGAGTGCGTGTGCGCTCGTATGCATACATATATCAGGTTGACGGCTTGCATGCTGCGTACATCAGGAAGTCTGGATGTTGGTTGTGTGCCCGCGGGGAACTGGCCCTTGACCAAGCTTTGCAAGGCTCCGGGCTGCTGGCTCAAGATGGAACAGTGAATCATCTCTTCCAATCCCATCCGATCTGGTCGCGGCTGACCTAGGGAAACCATGGCTATGTTGAAAAGAGGCTGGCAGGATTTTTTAATATTTAATTTGACGAAACGTTTTTACACGGAAAGACTAAAAGGTTTACTTTATGTGTGGCAAAGGTGGGTAATTTTATGGAACTGTAATGTCCGGAATTCTATTAGCAAGATCAAGTGGTTGTGATTTGTTGATGTATCTAATTAGATGGTCGGATGTTTCTGATTATTGTGGAATTTCCTAGTTTATTCTCTAATTTCTGGTGACCCCTTAATGTAGGTGAACACCTAAGAGACAAGTGTAGACCAGACGAAGTGAATGTGTGCGAGGTGTCCAGCTTCAACTTATGGCACGGTGCTCCTTTGGCCTACTATGAAGGTGCCAAGTCGTCTACTGAGCCATGTTCACATTTTTGTCAGACTTGACACTTGACGTGTCATAGGCCACAAGTGCGTTGAGTCGAAAATGGATTCCGGCAAATATTCGATTTACTAAGAGATAAAACTTTGTTATCTAAGCTTGTCTAAAGCGAAGAATCAAACTTCTACAGTAGTTGTTGCATCTTGAATGTTTTTTAGGAAACTTGTATCCTGGATAGAGGCTCAGTATTCCTCGTTACGATCTTGATGCTTTGATAAACTCTCCTCAACAAAACAAAGAAAAATTCTTGGGAGCTTACATGCATTAGTGGGCTATATTTAGTGTACTGCAATGTCAGGATACGGTTGCCTTGTAAAAACATTTTTATTCATTGATGATGGTGCATTGCCATCATAGTTTAAAATTTAAAAGGAGTTTTGTATGGTGGTGCATTGTCAAAACATTTTCTTGTGTTTCTTCTCTTATTATCGTGCTCTCGAATCAGGTGGTTCTCGAATACACAATTTTTTTGTTTAAATATGACAAACGTAAGGCATAAAACGTTGATAGGGTTTTGGATGTTGGCTAGATTTACATTGATCCTCCCGCACAATCAACGTAGGGCACAAAACGTTGATAAGCTCGGAACATATGGCTAGATTTATGTTGCGGGAGTTGTTGCTTTGATCCTCCCGCGCAATGACGTAAGCTATATGCTATGCAAACAAATCACAGATGTCTTGTCTGTTTGGGTCGAGTGAAGCATATGTTGATGTAATGACATAGACTTCTTAAGTTATGTGCGTATAAGGTTCGATCTCTTGAATAAGTTCTGCTAGGGGTCTATGATGTGGTTCTCTTTGATCATGTCCAACATGAAATGATCTTATGTTTATCTTGATTGATCAGGCATGTGCATTTCAGTGTACCGCCTCCGATTTCAATGAACCTTAATTTTATATATTGACCATGTAGGAGAAAAGATTTGCAATCGTATGAAATTTCATTAATATATCACTGTGAAACGAATGGCTATATGTGTGTATTGGTGCTTATTCCAAAACCACTGTAATAGTTTGATAAATTTTATATCTAACCTGTGAAATGGGAGGAAATCTGGTTACTGTTAGTGAAACACCTCCCTGCTTTTCTAACTCGCTCTTCGTTTCCTTTGTAACTTGCTCTTCGCTTTGACTATTCAGTAAATTTGTACTAAATGACCAGTCCCGATCTTTCTCCACACAAGCGCAGTACGATATTCAGTTCTAATAGTCACGTTGTCCTGATGTTCTGTTTTACTTTGGAGCTGTCGAAATTCTTGATAACCCTGATGGCTATGGCCGACAATCCTGTCTATCTAGTTTCTGTACTGATAGAGGAGCTTAAAATTGAATTAATGCAAGGGCGCCTGAACTCCATCAGAGAAGAACTCGATATCGCAAGGGCGCTTGGGGGAGAAAGAGCTAGGAAGGAACAGATTCAATTGCTCAGCGATTACATTGATGCCGAAGATGAAAGGCTTCTTGCTATGGCTCGGGCTTCGGTTTCACCACCGGATGCGACCCGTATCCGCCATTCGATTAGATAGAATAGAGTGATCCAGTTTATAAGCAAAAACAGTTTGACACAACATATAAGATGACCGTCAAAGTAAAATATCCTTAGAGTTGACACCGTTAGCCATGAGAAGTTGATGATTCGTCGGCCGGCTCTAGCTTTATCCATTGTACTACTCCTTCATAGTACTAGTACCGTTTAGCATTGTTCTGTTTAAAATGAGCTAAATACACCACTAGTCCTAATAGTTGTACTCTACGTGCACTTTAGTCCCAATAGTTGTAAAATGGGACCAGATAGTCCCAGAAGTTGTCCCAATGTGCAAAATTAGTCCCAACCTATGTAGTACTGACATGTGGCATCGGTCTTTTTGCAAAATAGGCCTTATACATTTTGTGTACTTGCTGATGACTAAAGGATATAGGTCCCACCTTTCAGGTGACAGTAAAGGAATAAAAGGACATTTGCTGCTAATAGGATTCGAACGTGAGACCCACTGAACACACTCCCCAGCCAATAACCAGCAGCTCACACGGTTCTTTTGGTTATGTACGGTACATACTATTTCCATATTGAATCCATCAGAGCTGCTAACCGGTCAGGGAAAAGAAAGAGCTGCTAAACCGTCATGCACTTACGTCACCGATAGAATTGGGAGGTGTAATATGAGTAAAGAAGGAAAAGAATTACATCAGGGAACATTCTCTAGGGCCAGGAATCCTCGTGATAGTAATCTGGATATTGAAAATAAAGCCGCAGTGAATCATATGGTTGAAGTCTTGAAAATTGCTTTTTTGTGTAGTAATCCTTCGTCGGATGATAGACCGTCGATGCGGCATATTTTGTACTCCCTCCGTCCATAAAAGAATATCGGAGATTTATATAAATTCAGATATCTAAATTTAGATAAACTTGCAGCAGTTATGTTATGTTAAATGAGTCTAAAGATAGGGTAGTTGAGCTGGACATGGTGTTTCGGCTCACTGGTGTAGACGCACCTATTATGCAAAATACATTTTTAATTTATGTCGTAGTTTAAAAAATCAGTATAAAATTCCCGTGTGTATCCTTAGACATTCTATATTCAAAAAAATTGTGGTAAAATGATATTGTTTGTGGCCGAAAAAGATAAGAAAATGTTTCGTCAAAAGCTATTTCGAGCACCGAAGAATTGCCTTTTTTATACGGACGACAAAAAAATCATTTTATCAAAATAATTTTTTCTAATTTTTTTGATTTTTCAAAATATGTTTTTGAACAATGGGTGTATCTACACCATATGACGTAAATTAAATATTCCTGGTTGAGCTCTCCATCTTTTTTTGAATGTTAGATTTAGCTCTGGTATTTCTTGGCGTTGAAATCTGAATGTGCTTTTGCTGAAACGTGATACTCTAAACATGCTGATTGAGTCATCGTTTACCTAGAGTGTTAGCTGTAGGTGAGAAAATAAAAAATATGGTATGTGGATTGTTGACTCAATCCAAGCGACGTCCAAGAAATGTTGAGTTTAATCTACGGAATTATATATAAGAAGTAAGTTCTGCACACTTTGATAAAAAGAATCATTGTAGGACCGCACTACACGGCGGCGCCGCATGCAGACCCTGTCCGTGCGACGGTTTTGGATGGGCCCACCCACGTGAATCGGTCGAGCGCGCGCGGGAAGGACGCAAGAAAGCGTGAGGCTTCACCGCATCTCCACCGATAGCTGTACTACCGGGCCCACCACGCCTTGATATTTCTACCCAACAAATCACGTGGACCATACCATGATCCGTCCAGGCCAGACAAAACCACGTGAGACTCTCTTCTTCCCCAAGCTTTTCTAGAACCTGCAGCACTTTCGTGACTCCCATCAGTGCATCTTCTTCTTCCTCACGTTTCCTCCAAAACCAAAACAGAAACAAGATCTGGGAAAGAAAAGAAGAACACAGGAGATAAGAGAAGAACACAGATCCCTGCCAGATGACCTGACCACTTGTCCAGAGGGATAAACTAGCAGATTTCAAAAGAAATTTGCAGATCTAAGCACAGGTATGATCTGGAAAAAACACCATCTCCCCATAAAATTTGTCTGATAGATTCTTGTTGATCACCATGTAGATTCTTGTTGATCAAAACACAGATTTTAGTTCATCCATCAGGACAAAAACCAAAAGAACCCCTGTCATGTTCCTAAAACCAACAGAATTTGCATGATAGATTCTTGTTGATCACCATGTAAACCAACAAAAACTACCATGTTCCTGAAAAATACTTATGGCATACACTTGCCTGGTAGATTCTAGTTGATCACCATGTCCATCATACTATGAAGTATTTTTGAAGCCAGATGCACTTGCCTGCTGGGTTTCTAAAACCAAAAAGTACCACATGCTAACCAGCAAGAAGAAAACACATAACTACACAGCCAGCATCCAAATTGCTTCAGTCTGCACCCATCTTGCTTCACTCTATATTGGTAACTTTTCCTTGCTTCACTGTGCATTCCAAAAACAAGAAGTAGCACACCCCCTACTTCCTGCATTCACAAAATAACAAAAAACAGTATTAGAAACTAATCCAGATTTTGATTTGCAGGTTGCAGAAGATGAACATCACAGAATTTAAAGGGCAGGATGTGCCTAATGCTACTTTATCAGTTCAAGTAGCTTCGGCAAACATAGGTTAGGCACTTAGCAAAAGTTATGCTTTTTGCCATCACATTCTGCAGCAAAAACCATGCCCAAACCTAAAACAGTAACCAGGTTAATTGTAAAAGAACCTACCAAGTTAATTGTAAACAGCAACCAGGTTTACTCCATCATAGTTGACACATTATTTTTTGCAAAAAACCAGGCATGGACAACGCAGGATCCACCTCCAGGGCTATGTCAGCAGACCGAGCGTGCACTGAAATTACACTTCCACAAGCAAGTTCTGCACAAACTCCGCCGGCTGCACAGAATGATGGGAACGAAGGGAATGCAGAGGTAGTTTCGACTCCACAAGCACCTAGATCGGACATGAGATTTGATACACTTGAAGATAGGGGTGGACACAAAGCTCAAGGCTCGAGGCTCGACTCGAGCTCGATAAGGCTCGGCTCGAAGGTTGCACAAGCCAAGCCTAAACCTTCTGACTAAGGCTCGAGGCTCGACAAGCCCGCTCGATGAAGCTCGCAAGCCGGCTCGAAGGCTCGATGTAATTTATTTTTTTGTCATAACCTTTCTTAAAATGGTAACATGTCACTACTATAAACAACAATTGAGCGTGAATAGGTCCATAAGATTGTTTAACAAGTTCAAAAAGTATCAATAAGGAACGAAAATACTAGCATATATCACGAGCTCAACGCACAAATGCATACATTTGGTCCAATAAAGAGTGTCATATCTATCACATACATGAAGCTAGTTCAACAAATTTTAGATAGTTTTATTTACTTACTAATTGTAAGTATTTATTTACTTATTTTATTAGTACTAAAATTGGAGGTACCTAGGAATATCACGTTAATCAATCATCCAATCGCAGTCGTTTAATTATGCTGGATCAAACTTTTACACGCATGTGAGAAGGACTCCTCTCTTCGGTCTATTCATATCTCCTTACTGGATTTTTATCTCCCCATCTCTTCCGCAATAAAATGAACAGAAAATACATCTTATCTCATCGTTGCTTCCTGTCCCGAATTGATTCGCCAGAAAAAGGCCGTAATCCATCTCATTAAGTGATGAGACGAGCAGAGTAGCAGCCGCTCTGGTGGAGAATCAAAAAAAAGAGGCATCAATTGAGAATCTGGGGTTAGAGGAGATGAGCAAGGAATTCAGGGTGGAGGAGACGAGTATTGAATTAAAAGGGCCGGCGACGGAAGGAAGGCTGGCCGGCTGCAGGCGGAGGGCCGCTGGTAATCCTAGATGGCCTGCGCCTCGCGGGATCAAATCCAAGGAGCAGGGGGTAGGGGAGCAATTGAGAAGAAGAAGAGGTCGATGCGATGAGGAGGGATCGTCGCATGCGGGGGGCGGAGCACAGCTAATTTGCCTTTAGTGTCTGGCTCGACGAGCCGTCGAGCCGAGCCTTGAGCTTACCGAGCCGAGCTTCGAGCCTTCTTTTTTGGGAAGTTTGTGGTGCAAGCCGAGCCAGGCTCGGCTCGAAATTCCTCGAGCCTTAACGAGCCGAGCCACGAGCCGGCTCGGCTTGGCTCGATTCCACGCCTACTTGAAGGTGCTCAGAGACACTACTTTGCATTTGCAAAATGGAGCTAGGAATCATGCTAATAACAGCACCTGTAGGAGCTCCATCGGTAGAAAAATGTAGCCCGGGGTTCACATTTTCGCAAAACCTACCTCAAAACCTAGCAGTCCCAAAAAAGCACGTCACCCCGCACACACCCCACCTCGCCGTCAAAAAAATCTCACCATCACCGCCATGCCCAACGAGAAGCTCCAAAATGAGCTTGTCGTGCAGCTAGATTAGTACTTACACTCAAGACTGCCACCATCGTCATAGAGATGTAGTGGGGAGGGAAGAGGAACCTTAGGCAACCAACAGGACAGCCGTGCCCTCCTCATCGAATTCATGCAATTTGTGCCCCAAAACTGTGGCCTCCCCCTCTACGACTTCACAACGACACAGAACACAGCGGTCTTGTGCACAAAAACGACAGGGGGTATCCTCGACGACGGCCTCCCCATCGGTAGAGACATCACCTCGGCGCTTGCCCCCACACGCGAATCCTCGATGGCGTCCTACCCAGCGCTTCCTCGGCGTAGCTAACCTCCCTCAACTGGAAGCTCGATGGCGGCGGCGGTCTCCATCGACGGCTCGACTCTGTCCCGAGCCATCACGGAGGCCGAGCCTTACAGTGCGCCGTCACGGAAGCGCCCTGCCCTCCACCGCAGAAGCTCCACACGAGCACCGCAACGCCGCAAAAAACAAATCCACCCAGCCAAAAACCACCATACCCCGCCGACGACCAGCGATTTCGACGGCGCGCCGACGACTACCAGCATAAAATACACACATATACGGCGACGAGAACAGCTAAAAACCCACCAGCAGATGCGGGAAGGCTCACCGAGTAAGCGCCTGGGGCGGATCTAGTCGCCGATGGCGAGGAATCGGAGAAACACCGGCGGCGAGCGAGCCACCGAGAGAGGAGACCGAGGGGGAATGGGCGGTGCGACAAAAAAAGGGAAATAATTTCAGGTAGCCCGGATCCCGAAATTCAAAATGAAAAAGACACTGACATGTGGGGCCGCAAACCCTGTCCAAAACGGTGTCCCCGAGCGACGTGGCCGGGCTGCCTCTCCCCTTAGATGGCGACGCACGCATCGCGACGCACCGTCGCACCGAGAGGCAGCCCGTGCGGCGCTTTCCATTAGATTTTTTCATCATTGTAACTGGTGGTTGGCCTATCCTTCTTCGGATGTGGTTGCGTGTTCGAAGCCCAGTGCCAACAAGTTTATTTTTACTTCTGTCATCTCACCTTACAGGTGGGACCACATCTGTTAGGGAACAGCAAGGACGATGTGGTATATAAAATGTGTAGGGGTCATTTTGCAAAAATACCAAAGCCACGTGTCATCACCTGAATAATCTGGGACTAGTTTTGCATATTGGGACAACTTCTGGAACTATCTAGTCCCATTTTACAACTATTGGGACTAAAGTGCACGTAGAGTACAACTATTAGGACTAGTAGTGTATTTAGCTCGTTTAAAATCAAGCGGCAAGTACTCCGAAGAGTACGTCTGTTGGAAATAAGCACTCCAGCTCCGGCACGGCGTCATAAGGTGTTCCGTGTACGAGTAAAATACATAGGCATGTATACGTGTAGGACCTGGCTCCGGTTTGGGGTGTAGTAGTTCTACTCGGTTTACAACTGAGCTACTATATAATAACTTAACTACTATATTAAAGAGCAACAAACTTCTTTTTTCTTAGAATTTTGAGACTCCCTGTTATTCTTCTGTGTAAGTTTTGGGGTGCTCCGTAAGATTTTCTAGAGGAGCTAGGAGTTTATCAGGACATATGTAATTTTCTTCTCCTTCCTTGATAGTGCTTCGGTTGTGGCCTTTTTTGTGTGGCTGTAGTATTGCTATACGTGGTCAAAGCGGCGCCCACGTTTCTGAAAAGATCCAAATTTCTACCGCTACGACCAGCCATTTTGCCCCCTCCCTGTTAGGATCCCCCACCTCTCCCATTTCTTCTCTTTCGTCTCCGGGACGGTGCTCTGCCCGGTGCTCCCTCTTCATGGCCACATCCGGCGCCGCCGCACAGCGCCGCGGCTCGGCCGCATCCTCATCTTCTTTTTCCCCACGAAAGCGGCGCTCTGCCTTGGCCCTACGGCGCGGACACGCGAAATCCTAGCCCCAACTTGGGCTTGGTCGCCGGCACTGCTCCGACACCGCCGCACCTCCAGCTCCCCCTCCTCATTGAGCACGACTTCCTCTACGTCGCCTGGACCTCTTCCTCGATATACCAGAGCTCCAGCTCCACAAATCGACCCTGGTGACCACCTCCTGGAACTCCGCCTCGACCACGTCGTGGCGTTGCTTGGGCGACGATATAGAGACGGCGGGGAACATCGGCCTCTGTAGAGGTTGGCTGAATCTTGGCTGGGGCAAGCTACTGATGGGGCGTAGTCAGTACGGACGCGTCCAGTGGCGGCCTCTGCGGGAGTCTGGCGCTCATGTGGTGCCTCCCCTTTCCAAGACTGAGAGCCTCCTCTCTCCTATGGCTGCCTTACCCTCCCCTGTATGAGCTGTTCGCTTCTGTGGTTGTCGCCATGGCAGTACCATCAAGGCGCTCGACCTGTGTGGCCATTCCCGTGGTCAATTCTCTCTATCAAGTGTGCGTGCTAGCCGATGGAGCGGACGAACTGGTGTGGGGGCGACCCTCCAGCCTTCTCCTCTCACCAGCATAGGCGCCCTCCTCTCTCTCTCTCTCCCCTGGTTTTCGAGGAAGCTCCTGTCGGACCGGAAGCGGGAAGGAGGTAGGTGCTCATGGAGATTTTCTGACTATTAGGTTCTCCGCTTTGTGATTTTGGTGCCCACGAAGTGTTTGTTGTTATTCCTACTTCAAGTCAATGTATTTTCAGATTTCTCATTTCATCTGTGTGGTCTAGAGCAATTTATTCAACTGATAACCCATATGCTTAGCATGCAATGTATCTAGGAGTTCTTCTTGCTAGCCTTGATATCTTATGGTTGTTGGGAATGGTCCAATGCTCTGTTTTTTTGCTGTGAGGTTCTGCAATTAGATGTTGGAGCTCATTATATAGCAAAGCATGGAAAAAATGGAATGATTCAAGGGCATCGTTCTAAACTGTGATTTTTCTTGATGACAGCTGTTGGCATTATGCGTTGCAGATTTAGGCCTCAAGGCTAAACTGGATGTTCGAGGTACGATGTCGTGCAGAATTTTCTCCATATGTTTTTTTCTCACTGCACTATTTAGCTTATTTGCAAAGAATGGTGGCAATATGTACAATGGGTTTATTTCTGTTGATTTTGCTAACTGCACTATTCAACACATGCTATAGAAATGTAATGGTTAATTTTGATGATGATTGATGGTTGATATTTTCTGTTGCTTATCCTGGAACTTAATATTCAAAATTAAAGTGCACTCGCTTAAGGTACTGACATTAGTGCATCACGGTTGACGCATATTTCAGTTTCAAGGTGTTTCTTTGAAGGTATTATAGTTTCTCCTTGCTCTTAGCTTCAGGATGAGGCCAGAAACGACAAGCTTTGCATAGTAATTTTATCATGGCCAATGTCACAGCCTTGTAACTATTTAAAGCTTGGCGCTCATGACGTAGTACTCTGCATGCAACTATTTAAAACATGCAACTATCTTTTTGTTGCAGTTTATTGGTTGTGTTTCTCTGTTTTTACTGAAAAAATCATGCCTCCTTAGTTATTTTTGTTGAGAAAGTTGCTGACTTCAGTATGCTGTCAATAGCAGAGTGGTTCTTCAATGCTTTCGATCGATTTTTTTCATTGAGAACACTACCACTACTGCATATTTGTATAAATTCTCAAAGTTTTTTTACTATAGGCGTGTAATTGTTGTTTCAGCTTTATTGCTAAATTTTAATTCCAGTCACAAAGTGATTAGCTAAATGACTGATAATTAGGGTTCATGTAGGTACCTGCGGAGTTCTAAATTCGTATGTTGATTGTACAACATGCCAGTGAAGCTCCTTCGTGGCCGGTGGCGTGATGCCAAGGTGCTCCAGCCATCCTCACTCAGGTTTTTCCACAGCAAATCCTCACCTAGACAGTGGCCCTGCTGCCTGTTCAGTCGGGTGGGCACTCAAAGACAAGCAATGCTTGCGCCTTCTCGGGATCAGGAGCACTACATCACCGAGAAACTACGCCTGATATTCCATATAGGAGTGGAATACGTGAATAATAACATATGGGAAGGACCACCTGTATATTTGAGAGTGGAATTTCAGGTGTGTCGTGATTCACAAGCGAGAAAGTTAGCAAATAGTAATTTCTAGCATTTGTTTCAAGACAACGGAAAATTTGGTTTTTTATGTTTGTACTGTTTCTTCATTATTACAAAAAAAATATTTATGGATATCTAATTCTGCACCGCTTTCTTACTTGAAATGCTTCCATGGGATCTTGATTATTAGTTACCTCAGCTTTTATGAACTCTAGGGAAGGACAATCATGAAGAGATGGACTGGAGCCACGATACCATTCCACACAAACGTCTGAAGCTGGAGTTTGTCAAGTCCTCTGTGGTGCCAAGCAGCATGTGCCGCTGTGGATGTCCCCTCTTGGATAATGTGACAACTTATAGCACATAATTCAGTTTTTAGTGTTCCATTAAACCTTAGGTGTGCAATTTGATATTCTCAGTTTCCTATAGAATATACCTTCAATATTTGGATGATTTATGAGTGTCCATCCAAGACATTGAGTTCCAAATCGGTATATAGTTCCCCTATTTTGATTTTTGATAAAACATGGTTGTTGTATCTGAGTGAGGATTTTTTGCTGTTGAAAATTTAGATGGCCACGACGTTAAATATGTTCGGAAAGTGTGACACAAATCAGAATGCTGAAGTTCCAAAGAAAAGATGCTTTGAAAATGAAAGCCCCAGGTTATATGTAAATCTCCTCTGAAGACTCTGATCATGTTCATTTTAGCATCCCTGGTGTGTCACTGGTATGTTACCTATATTTACTGACAATATGCACTGTCATTTGCCTATGCTCAGCATGTATTAGAGGTATAATTTCTTTCAAAGATCAATCATGAAGGTATGTTACTACTTTGTTACATACTTTTTACTGAAAATATGCATTATCTTTTAGCAGTGTTGAACATGTACTAGAACATTAATTTCAGAGAAGTTTACTGGTAGATATTTTATGATTGTAAAAAAAAAACTTTCATCCCACATTTTAGCTGTATTTTCGTAATACGATCAAAAGAGAAGGGCATGCACTACCATCAAATTAGTTGTCTTCAGATCGACCTCAATACCTCATTGAATGGATATATTATGTGTGAAAATTGGCTATTTGGTGGTGGATAGTTTATCACCAGTCTTATTTTATTTTCTTACCTTGGCAAGCCTACGCATATACATTGCTTTTGAAATGATGCCTCTGAGACAATCGTTAACTTATGAGGCGAGACCTTCTAACAAACATAGCATGCTCTTTCCATCTGTCATTCTAGAGATGGTAGAATTTGTTTTAATGGCCAGTCTTCAAATGTCATAGTTCGTACACATATCACCGCCGTATCATGCACCTCAATCTCGCACCAACCGAGAGTGCCATCACTCTGTATTGAATTAATTTCGGTACGAGCCACCCACAAGTCAAATGGTAGGGCTCCATGTGGCTGTGAGGCGAGCTATTCTTTCGAAGTGTCTGGTAATTTTATTCAGCAATAGGAGCCATCAACAGCAAAATGGTAGGGCTTTGCTGCTGTGAGGCAACGCAACTGATATTATCATTGTGGTTGTTGTGTCCGAAGTGAATTTTGATATCATTGTAAGCTGTTGTAATATCCACATAGTTGCATATGACTTGGGAATTTGTTCAATCTGTTGGGTGATTTAATCTCACACTTACTATCTACAATACAACCGGTAAGTACTTAGCCTTATGATGCAAAGAATGTTGGAAGAAACCTCATCTCTACGACTACACATTTAAAAGCCCTTATAAGTGTCGGTGTCTAAATACAGCAGCAGAGCCAAGTTATTTTTCCTTATAATTATAGTGTTATTCAACAAGTAACCTCGATTTTTTTTTTGCTTTATCGTATTCTTAACTGTACTCAGGCCCTCTACAAATACATTAGACATTGATAGAAATCTTACGGTCTCTTCTGAAGGGTGAAATCCATAGATGATCCAAACTGAGTTGTAGATTTCCATGTAATCGGGCTATAAGGTCCTTGCACTATTAATTGGCAAAATACACATAATAATGTTTTAAAAAGCTGACATACAGTGTTAATTATCTATATGTGGAAGATAGGAAAATGATGGTGCATGGGAGTGTTCTAAGCAATAGTGCTTGCAGGATAGAGGTTCTGGATTGTTCGTAATATACAAGAAAATTATGCCTAAACGTCACTTTAAGTAACATAAAAGTGTGGACTTATTTGGATGATAGAAGGACAGTTCTGGATTTCTTGTGCTCCAGTCTTTTTCTCCCAAGAGCTTTATAGTTATGAATTGCCAACTAAGATTATGCATAAAGAAATGTTTTTGCAAGTAAGCTAGCAAACCATGAAGAATGAAACTATCTCATGAGTATTCAGAAGAACATAAGCATTTAGATATTCATACTGCACTACATGGAAACTATGTACGTTACTTTGCCTCTCTGTCTCAGACCAGTGAGCTGCATTTCATTTCGTTAGAACACATCATTTTACCATTTCTTTCCAGTGATTTAAACTGGGCCAATAGGCCCAAAGTCTCGACTGGCTGACCTTATTCTTACAAATTTCGCCGAGATAAATAGTTGTTCGATTTGAATACAGTTATACTATATCTGAAGAACAAGTTTAGATCAGACATTTTTAGCACTCTTCGAGACTCCAGCTAGGGAAATATTCTATTTGAAATGCAAAATACTATATAGCATGTCAATAGCCACAAAGTAAAACATATACTACTTGATGAACCTGAGCTAATAACTAAATTATAGTGAGACAGGTTATCTATTCTACAAGAATTCACTCATTTTCCCATGATGCGCTGACTAGATTTTTTCCTGAGCAACCGAATATATAGTGAGACAATTAGAGTGTTGCAGAAACATTTGAAACAACAGTTGCTCTGTGCCCAGTGTTCAGCTTTGTGTGGACTATTAAAGAAACCTAGGAAAGACTAATAAAACTTATCTAAACAGTAATTTACAGTACATTTACATCCAAGTAGCTAAATATAGCTGACTTCTCTATATGAGAGTAAACATAATTAAATTAATTGATATTTCAAACTAAAGATAGGTCATATAGTATTACTTAGTTCTATATTTGCTTCAAGGGACTAGAAAGAAACACAGTTGCAGGGTTGCGTTCGTATAGCTCTGTTGCAACACAATACTCACACCATTTATATTTACAATCTTGCCTAGGCCTTTATGTCCCTACCACTTGACATTTCTAGCTATGTACTATGGATTGTTGCTCTTCACATGTTTCCTATGGCTTGCCAGGAGAGTTGAGGGGCGGCGCTGCGGCACCGGCCGGATTGTGGAGAGGGGGAGCAGCCAGCTCGGCGGAGAATCAGGTGCAGCGGGTGAACCTGGCCGGCAATCTGTGAGATAAAAATCACTGCATGAAGGAACTACTACAAGGTCAAAGATAATTTAGGATGTGACAATAATGCTTAACCTGCCCTTCATGTGTTTTTTTTCGTAATTGATCTAGACATGATTCTTGAAAATCCAAAATTTTATTTTCTCACCGCCTACAAAGTAATTTCCCCTAGATTTTTGTTTATGTCAACATACATTAGTCCAGATCCCTTATATGTCTCGATTTAAGACACAAAAATTTAGAGATTTTCGGTTTCCATTAGAACAAGTGAAATGCTGATGGTACTGAAGATGAAAGAATAAAGAAGAAATGTTGGCACCAATGATTTGAGAAGTTTACCAACCGCATTTGAGCTATTTTATGGTTGTAGATTCTCAGCTTCTACATGTAGTTGTTGTCACTTTAAACCAAATTCATATGTTTTTTTTGGCACCTGCTCCTTTCTGATGTGGAATCCCGAGTGGCACTATTCAATTTTAGGGGTTTTCAATGAGTAACTGATTGTGCCTAATAGTGTCCATTTTATCTCTATTTGTTCTTATATTTATGTATCTAAAGGTATAAACGATGCCCCCCATAGGGGGACTCACAGCGATCCTCGATTCTGGATCGTCGGATCTTTCCATCAGCTAATCTCGGCCGTTCATTGTTGGCTCAGAATCTGCTAGCTAACCCCATGCAACGGCCAATTGTTACCCGCCTCCGGCTGCATGTGGGCCCCACCTTTGCCGGACCCGCACGTCAGCCACTGCGGCTATGATCTCTGGCGGTGTGCATTAGCGTCGGGAAGTGGATCTCCACCCCGCAGGGGTATTTTCGGTATTTCAACATTGTGGGTATAAAAGACATCATCCCACGGAGGAACCCTAGCCCACTTTCCCCCTAATCCCCAGCGATGGCGGCGACTGCGGTGGCGAGCGCGTTGCAGACGAACCTCCTCCGATCTGCGGCACGACGGTCATCACAGGCGATGGAGGATTCCTCCTCCTCGTCCATGGAGCGAGAGGGAGCATATCCTCTTCCGTTCCCATCCTCTCACTTTTTCTACCCATCCTCTAGGGTTTCTTGTGGGCGGCGGCGTGAGGAGGCAGAGGTGGGAGCGCAGCGACGGATGGTGACCAGCGGCGACGAGGAGGGGGCCGAGGTGGAGGTGTGCTCGGCCTTTATCCTCATCCCCTATGCAGTTCCAGTCTCGAGCCTCAAACTCTAGACGCCGCCCAGGAGAGGAGGCAAAGGTGATTCCAAGGACGACAGCGGCATGCCCGGTCGCGGCGGCGACCTCCTCTACCCCAGCATCAACACCAGCCGGCCGACCTCGAGCAGCACGGCGGCAGAGCCGGTCTCCTTCTCCACCTCGACCCCAAACCTAACCACGACTCCGAGCGCCCCGGCCTCAACATCTTCCTCTACCCCGACCCCAACTCTGAGTGTGGTGAGTCTGGATCCGCCCAGATCCAGGACTGTGAGGCCACATCCCCTCTCACTCTTGTAGTTTTGATTGATTTTTTTTTAGATACGCAAGTTGTGTGCAGCGGCATTTCTAAAGCATCCAAAGACTCCTAATGTCCTACAAGTGCACCTGCCATTTACTTATCAATTTGTATATTCTGAACATATGATGAAAAGAATTTGCATGGGCTAGCCAGAATTTCTTCGCAGGTAGTCTTATCAGATGGTTCTTAGCCTTTTTGTATAGAATGGAATAGGCACCAACTCTGCTTCTGGATCTTCTATGTTACTGTGTGATCTAATTTTAGATAACTTGATCTGGACTTTTTGAGGAAGCAAGTCTGGACCAGAACCATGATATGTCTCTTTTGGAAGAAGTTGGTTCCTCTGCATAAATTCTCTCTTGCTTCACATATCATGGGGCATGGTATAAATTTCACTCCTGCGTTCAGTTAGTTTATAATAGGTAAGTTAATTTTTTTCTTCAATATGGGGTAGCCCCCTGCTTCTGCATCAATCGATGCATATGACTCTTTATTAAAATGAGTTTGTAAATTGGCCTTGTATAACTTCCCATAAGCTACACCATATGAAGTTGGATCATGCTGAACTACTATTTGTTCTTAGCTAGATTTCAGTATGCTCTTGTATATATTGTAGTGTTGTTTACATAGTTCAGCACTTCAGCTACCGGAAGAATGTGGAATACAAAGCTGTTTCGTTTTACCTCACATACTGCTCTTTTTACAGGTATGTTCACCAGGGCAAAGGAATGCTTCAGCGCCACCAGTTGCTCAATGAGTTTGAAGCCTTGTTTGAGTCTGACAAGGAGAGATATGCAAATTTTGAAGACATTCTCCGTGCTGCCAAGGTAACATTGGCCACATGCCTAACCCAAGTGCTTGCCAGTTGAAATTTATATACCAGCTAATCTAATTTTCTTCCTTGAGTTCAATGTAGGAAGCAATTGTGCTGCCCCATGGGTTTCCCTGGACATCAGGCCTAGGCGTGGTGTCTGGGACTATGTACGGGTGAATGTTAGCGAGTTGCCAAGTTTGTGCTTGAGCTTGATTTTGAGCCTTTCAATGCCTCCTTCCCACGTCCTTCCATGACCCATTGGAAATGGGGTGCAGTTCCTTAACCGTCACCTATCTACCAACCTGTTCCAGGACAGGGAGAGCCTCTACCCACTACTGAACTTCCTGAAAGCCCATAACCACAAGGGCACGGTAAGCTTCCAATACACAGAACCTGCTAAGTGATATACACATCATAAGTTTTCATTGTGATAATTGCTTGAAATCACCTATGGGCCATGAATTCCTTTAAATAACCACTTTATGAGTTGATCCATGCTTCTTCAGTAACAAAATGCCGTTTTCAATTACAGACAATGATGCTAAACAACAGAATTCAGAGCCTTCGTGGGCTCCAATCAGCCCTTAGAAAGGCAGACGAGTATCTAATGAGCATCCCTGAAGACACCCCGTCCTCTGAGTTCAACCACAGGTTATTTCTTTTTATAAATTACCTTCACCATGTAGCTTAGGTTGAACTACAAATGGAAATAGTTTCTCAAGATTTCGTCATGATTTGAGTGCAGGTTCCAAGAGCTATATGTACTGTGCGTAGCTATTTTGCTTTTGTTGGTTTGTGAAATGACTGTGTCCTGATGATTACTACTTTCAGGGTTACATGGAGGACGAGAGTTTGTACCTTGCCAACGATTCAGATGAGCAGTCGTTGCTTTGTGACACCTTGATGCTTAGCATTTCAGAACATGTATAGAGTCTAGGGATCTTTGTCTTTAGTTAGATTACCTTGCTCACTGGAGTATTCAATATTATAGGATGGGGAGTGGCTAATTGGTAAACAAATAAAAGGACAAGAAATAAAGAGGTTGGTTGGTGTTTTCTTATTTTCGTCGATTCTTGTTATGAGAAATTAAATTATATTTTTTTGACTCTGCAATTATTCCATCTACAGATTATACTGTTGTCTAACCATCATATATTTGCAGGATGGTCAATGTGGTGGATAGCGTCAAGGAGGTTGCCAATACGATCGAGATAGTGGATGCGGTTCGGCAGAACAAGAAGTTGTGTCATCATATTAGAGGTCGCATGGACTGTCCTTATGCCACGCTGTCAAAACTTGATGATGCTGGTGCGAGGAAGGACCCCATAGATTGAATTACCATGTCGGTGTGATTGTGAGAGTGCAATGCCTATATTCGTATTGGAGAGGGAAACTATTTGTTTCCTATTCGGCCATCTCCATTCCTCCCCGGCTAACCGCCGCTTGGGGAGTGTTCTCTCCATCTCCTCTAGTGAGGGGTTGAGGGCAACAAGCTTCAGCGGCTTCAGTTACTCATGTAGCATGGTAATTCCATCTCATCCCTGTCCTTTTGCTATTACTTTTCTATTGCAGCTCATTAATTTCGAGAATGCTCCTAGCTAGAATGTGTATTCTCTGTCATGTTCCATGTTGGATGTGTGTATGTATGCATGGAGATACTTGGTGTACGTTTGGTCTACTTTCTTTTAATGACCGGTGTATTGTGTGTGATATCATGTAAAGATAATGTCCATCGTCGTCTATATGCACATATAGCAGGGGGTTTGGTTCAGCAATGCTCGAGCTTTTTGACATGGTTTGAGGAGTAACCAGTAGATGGGTCTTCTTTTTCTTGCACACAGTAGAATCTAATATTGTTAGTTCATAATTTGGCTTTGCAATCACACTTCTGTTGGGTATAAAAACATTTTTGCCGGAGTAGGGTCAGCAAACTCCCTCGATCTTTTTCTTTAGTTTAATTAGTTGCAAGGTTGTGACCATTACTCATAGCAGAACTAGGATTTCCTAAAATGGCCTTGATGTACTATGGTTAATTTGAGGTTAGTCTTAGTAATATTCTTTTATCCTTTCCATTTTCTCCTTTCAAATTATTAACTTTCATGTGTTATTTGCATGACCTGCTGTTTTACTATGTTGGTAGATGCATGACTTGCTGTTAGAAAGGCATGACTTGTTGTTTTAAAGGAACACATGGACGACTCTCAGTCCTCCGCTGGAGAAGGAGCGCAAGGCTGCCGCTGCACCGCGCAACATCGAACTGATTCACAAGGTGCAGGTCCTAATTTCATATTTATCCTTGTTCTTTCATTTGGTCTGTATTTTTTGCACTTGTTGCTGCCAACAGTCAGGTCAAATTGGAACAATTTTTGTGTCTTCACATCGAGTTGCTAAGCTTAACCTTGACCATGTTTTATTTCTGTAGATTTTGTTTCTAAGCTGACAGGGCTGAGCTTTTCCTGCAATCGTTAGGTTCAACACTTGATCCATGTTGACTGTTTCTTGTTATATCATATAAGAAATAATCCATGAGTTATTTCAGCTATATACATCCCATGATTTTGCTCTTGGAGTTACTTTTAGTTCTTTCTGAGTAAATCTTATGGAAAATTCAGGCATGCATCATAGAGAAATAATAACTATAAGTGTGTGTTATCCAGTAGTCCAGAGAAATTTTTTGTTCATTAGGAAATTTTGCAGCTACGAATGTGTCTTCAAGTTATAAGCTTTATTATCTTAGGTAAAGTTGTTGATGGGAGACAAGTTTCTTTTCTATGCCGCGGAGGGTGCGCAGCTGTGAATATGGTGCATGGCATCAGTAACCAAAGGTAAACAATCTATCTCAAGGATTTTACCACTATCGATGTAATGAGCACACTTCTGCTTGGTAGAGGCAAAGCTCATCTATAAAACATTTATTTTCTCATTAACGAATACCTGTAGGGCAGGATAAGGTCTTTGTTCAACGAGGAACTTTTTTTTGGTTCTATACGTTTTTTCAAAGACGCTAATATTAAAAGAAAAAGATAATTGTATTTTGGTTTAGTATATCTGTATGTTATAGATATTTTTGTGAATTCAGCTTCTAGAATCCTCACAATTTCCAGTTAATGTTGAACATCTTCTTAATTTTGCATTTAATTCTATTTTTCTTTGCAGTATGTCTATTGATAGAAATGTGATGTAGAACACCTTACATTACCCTTTGTTTGCATCAGAGTCTCGATTAAATCCCAGCTTCACTGCTCAGGTAAAGGACTATTTTTCTCTTTTTCTATTTCATGTTTTTCTCTGTTGGTCACAGTACACCACTCTGAACGTGGTCCACCTAAATACTTAGTTGTTGCTTTTAGCTTGGTTATAGCTATACCCGTCAAGTAATGTGTGGTTTATATTTAGCTTTCCAATCATGTTCATGTTCCTTGATGGCACAGACCCTTCAGGACCAGATGTTATGCAGTAATGGCTACTCAGTGATTCAGTTTTACTACGCTTTGTGCTTCACCGAAGATATCTGTAGTTAAACACATACATCCCTAATTCATGCTTTGGATGTATTCACCTTTACCTTGTGGGCAGCGAGTATTGTCCATTCAGTATTTTTTTCTGTATCATTTCATTTCTGACATGCCTCGAGTTTTATTCACCTTTACTGGTGACAATGCCAGGTGAACCTATTGAATCTTCTAAGAAAATTGCATTTTAATTTCATGGATCTGTTGGCGTATAATTCATGGTCAATTATCCCTATAGATTAGAGAGTATAGAGTATGCACTGTCTTATTTACAAGGCATGCACATACTTCAGCTGGCCTCTCCTAAGAGTCATATTCCGGTACTTGAGGAGAAATAAGCTCTTGGCGATCCCTGAATCCCTGGTTTTATTAAAGTGTGAATTCATTGTTGCAGTACTACTTCTGATTTTGGTAGCAAGTTGCTGTACATACCCATCACGGTACAATCCTATTGTAGTGTTCCTGAAATGTTGCGTTCTAGGTTTTGGAATGGGCAAACCATAGAGATAATTTCCATGCTGAAAGTTGGGGAGCGGCTATGTGGGTTTCTAAAATGCTTTGATCTAAGGAAGTGTTGGAGTTACATTCCATATGCACTGATACCGCTCGATGGGGACTGTTTGCCAGGGTGCTTTATGTGGTCTACATGTCCTGATGTTTTTATAGCAGTCCTGATCCATCTGAAAATGTCATCAGCATGTTATTGTCTGTTTTCCTATATGCAGATTGTTGCACCGAAAAAGTGTGAATCAGATGCTTGGTGCTAATGTTGTTAAAGCTCACGAAAGGTAATACACTTTGGGACTTGATCCAGTTTTCTTTCCTGACTTGATGCAGTTGATATGTTGTCATCATGAATATTTTTGGGAGGTATTCCATTTGGTAGATCGTCATAATTATGCACCCATCTTTCCAGTTTTAGCACAGATATACAACATGTGATTCAGATCAATATGACTCAATCAATTGGGACTGTGAGGTTGTGTGTGATTAGTTAAGTGCCTTGGTATACTTATTTCTTTTATTTCTCTTATATGTAATTTTGCTTGTTATTTATGCAGAGAAGATCAGATTTTGATCATCAATTGCCCAAGTGCCATTCAATTCTTCTTATGTTTATCACTATCAATTGAAACCTAAACGATTTTTTTAGCCTGGCCTTACATGCCCAAATGGTACTTTAGTTTAGTGATTTGTGACATGGTCTCTATAGACCATGCGGCAACAATAGCCAATGCAACTTAGGTGTATGTTTCTGTTAATGTTCTTTCTACACTTCTATTGCTCTTGAGTTTTGATAGAACCTTGAGCATTGGTTATTACAATATGTTATCCTATTTTCCTGATTGTATGTAAGAGTTTGCTACTCCATTAATAATATATGCGATTTATCCATATTTGATCTTATCGACTTTGTTTTTTAACCTAAAAAAATTTATTATTATTTTCACTTCTAAATTTTTTTGTCTTTATATAAAATGTAAACCGATGCAAATTTCACGGGCCGTGCGCTAAGGCGCACATCTATTACTTGATTAGCTGTGTTAGTGCTTAACATGCACACCATTATTTTCTATACATTTACCTAGCAAATGACTAAATTACAGAACTATCAGCCTTTGTCTACTGGCCTTACATTTAATCTTGATAGTAATATGTACGATGTTTAAATTTGTGCAAAGTATAACGGTGTATGGCAGATGTATTCTCTATGTAAACTTCCACTGATATTTCTTCTACCATGTACAAGATCAACCCTGAAAAACTATTAGTCAATTTTATCTTTCACAAGCTCATTAGATAACATTTTCAACCTAAAGTGAAAAATGCTAGAAATAGCAGGTCTTTTATGCTTTCTATTGTTCCTAATGTTAAGTATTTAACTAGATATATTTTTGTGCTTCAAAATCATAATGTTAAGTATCAATTGGCCAACCATTTTTTTTTTCATCATGAGTGGTTGTTGATGCGGATTGCTCGATGTTGAGTCCACCTGCTGAGGGGCGAGACAAGATGAAGGGGATCATGTGCCAAGTCGTGCACCAAGATTCATATTGCAACTACATATATACCCAAGGTTTTTTTGGGGTGCAAATTAGGATAGAGCTGTACTGTATATATTCCGAACAAGATCCATATTACAATTGTACACTGATTCGTAGAAAATTGATTACTTAAATAATTCCAGTCTCAACCAAAATTATTCTTCGAAGTTGATTTTTTTATCTTTGGATAATGGATCATATTGTATGAGATATACCTATACCAAATGTTTTTAATGTATATGTACTCCTAAATATTATCGACTTGAATAAATACTAATTTAATTTGTGTAGTGTACCGGTTTTATATTTGGCCGTAGATTTGAATTTGCTGAGAGATCCAAATATTTGATTCATTCATTTGTTTTAGAGTCCAATGTCTTGGCCTGTGATATAAGGGATCTGCTTAAACACCAAATAGGGTCTTTTGGTGGCCGACAGTACTTGTGAGTGTTGTAGAGAGCTACAAGTGTGCCCTTAGATTAATAGTGTACATTTAATATATGTGGTTTTTTTTCAAACGTGTAGCAGAATCAAGAATTGTTAGTTGCTATAATATTTTTTTTTTGGTTGTATAAATGTTTTTCCTTTGTAATTTACTATGGTTCGCTACATGTTTTGTAAAACCTAAGAAGATTATTATTATTATTTCATCTATACATGAGTCTCACGGGATCGTGCGCCAAGGCGCACATCTAAATCTAGTCTTTACAGTGCTTACATGCATATGGACTATACAAGTACAACATGGCCCGTCTACAGGCTACGCAACAGCAGGCTGCCCCCTAAAATATGCTGCCTTGGTCACTCAAACTTTGCAAAGTTTTAGAATTATCTTTTATTTTTCAAACGCACAGCTATCTTGAGGGCGCGGCGTGCCGCCGCGCCTTTCTTTGCTAGTCTATGTAATAGCTAGGTTTGTAAGACCACGGTGGAGTTGAGCAATACAATTGACAAGGTCCGATACGAGCCTTTGGCCATAGATCGTTTTCTGTGGCGCGTGTGTTGAGCTGATCGATCTAGCTAGCTGCTACGTAACTAGTCAGCTTAGCTACAGGCGGAAGTATACGGTAATTGCGTGTAATTGCGTGTGGCTCGTTGGAAATCGTTTCGTCGTCTACGTCGGAAAGTACTCGACGTATAGGGGCTGTTTTTGGTATCATCAGCTCGGCGAGAGTACTACCGGGTCTGGGCCAACAATTGGTATCAGAGCCTTGTGGAGGATCTCCTAGTAACGGGAGGTCGTGACGAAGGAGATGGGCGAGTATTCCGGCGTCGCGGCGCCGGTGTCGACGCAGTATCCGCAGTACATCCGCGACAACTACACGGTGTGGGCGACCACGATGATGTGGGCGCTCGAGTCCAACGAAATCTGGGAGGCTGTTGATCCGGGCGGCGACGAGTTCATGAAGGGCGCGCCGAAGTACCGCAAGGATCGACAGGCACTCACGGCCATCTGCTCGGTGATGCCGATAGACGTGAAGCAGCACCTGATCTCGAAGAAATCTGCAAAGGAGGCGTGGGAGACGATCAAGACACTAAATCTTGGTCACGAGCGCGTCCGCGAGGCGGCCATACAAACCTTGCAGAAGAAGTACGAGAATCTGAAGATGGGAGAAGATGAGACACTGGACGCCTTCGCTTCGAGGGTCGCAACATTGATCAATGGGATTCGCG
>CM061749.1:60626201-60750000 GCA_030979885.1 Lolium multiflorum | reverse complement strand
AGAATCGATGTAACTGATATCTTCTTGATGTTAATATTTTTTTATGAAAAATAGATAACCTTCCATGCAAATTATTTTTGCCGAAAAAAATGGACGAGATGTTTTTGCACTCAAAGGGAGCATATGCTCCCAATTCTTTAGATAAATTTTAAACATCGTTCAAAATAAATAAAAAAGTTAAGCAAAAAATTGTATCGTACATCTCGATATTATATGTGCTCATAAAGTTGTTTCGCAAAAATCCGACATTTTTTGTGTCTTATGTAAAGAAGACAACGCAAGACACATAAAATATTAATTTTTCGTGAAACTTGACATGAAGCAAGTAGGTGTTCAATGGCAGCATACATCGGGATTCGGAAGATGGTAGAAAGGAGCTGCACCAACGAGCCAACTGCATCTCAAAAACAAACAAAAAAACGAGCCAACTGTGCGCATGTGAGCCTGTGGTACCAGTACCACCACCAAAACCCCCACACCTCCCATTTCTCGCATCTGCAGAAGAGTGTAGACCTTTTTTTTTTCTTTTTCTTTTCAGGGGTTTGTACGAGCCCATCAATGGGTTCACTGTATCCGCCCCGACTGGTTTCGGCCCAGCCACAGAAGAACCCCCGGCAGCATTCTAAACAGGCCAGGTAGACTTACACACATATCCTCAAAATCCGCATGAAGCACCACATTTCCTACTGCTTGGCCGTACAATGCATAGCAGATAGCCTTAAGCAGGTACCACAAGTACATTTCCTAAGCTTCCACTACCCGTATTATACACAAATAAAACATACTACCGCTAAAACGTCTCCTATGCTCCAGCTTTTTCAACGACGAGGGCTAGCTTGTCCCAGAATGTGAACTCCGCGCCTTCCGAATGCTAGCTCCAGGAGACGCCGTGTCTTGCCGAAAAATCCAATCGGCATGCACCAGTGGCGGAGCCAGCACAGCAACCATGTGTAGTCAATTTGAAACTGTCTAGTCAAATACATGTATTTGTACATATTTTTCAGTATTTCTTGCATGCGTATAGCATGTGCTGCCAAAAAACAGTGTAGTCAATTGACTACACTGCTTGAACGTGGCTCCGCCACTGGCATGCACAAGTTACAGCATAACACATGGCATCATGCAACCACGCGTGTAATGCAAGATCGGTTTGTACGCCGATGAACAATGACGATGATGCATAAGCATAACACATGAGTATCGTTTCCCAAATTCAGAGTTCCGGAAATGTGTTTCCCAAACGAGCAAAGCCAACGAGCCAGCACGGCAACAAACCGGCTTCGATGCGGAATACAAGCCAGGCGACCCAACCCAAACTTCCAGTGAAACTTGGTCCAGGAAGCAAGACCGGGAGAGTTCAGTTCGGGCCTGACCGAGCGTCCGGACTGCAAGCCAAGGATTCGTAGGCCGCTCCAACACGGCCCAACAAAAATGGTACTGCGTTTTCTTTCCATTTTCTTATTTCTGTTTAAATTTAAAATTTTGTTTAAACTTGAAAATATTCAATTTTAAAATAGTTCAAACTTATTTTTTAAAAATAAATAATGTTAAAACTTGAAAAGTTCAATTTTTTTTGTTCAAACATGGAAATGATTAAAATTTGAAAAAGTTCAAAAAACTGACTGCAAAAACAAAAAACCAGCAAAAAAATTGAAGAAAACTAGAAAAACCAGAGAAAATAGCAAAAAGCCGAAAAAACAGCACCCCCCTGTTAAATGGGCTTGCCCAGTGCATGATTGCTACGTCGGCCCCAATGATTGGGCACGTAGTGAGTAGTGAATAAGGTTGGCCGTTGAATGATGCTTTGGGACCCTGATCTTCCGAGGCACCCGAACTTTCCGGTTTTCATCAGCAATGTTAGGCACATTCAGGTAGGAGAGTTGCGACAACGACTCACTTTGGCGAAAGTAGTGGTCGTTAGCTAGTCCAATGAGCTCGATGTAATTTTTATTATGTGCCGGGTGCTTTGTATTTCTTATGGACTTCTATAATATATTTGGAGTTTCTCGCAAAAAAAGAAGCAAGCATGTTGTGCACGTGAGGTGAGAAGATGTGGATAGACTAGACGAAGAGGGGGGCGGCGACTCCCTCTCCCGAATCACATCCTTCTTAGAACCTAAGTTAGATCAATTGATCCATCCAATGAATTTTGAGCTACTTTGTATCGAGATCTTAACAATTGGGTGCCAAATTAGCCATCTCCACCCACCTATTTTTTTTTTGGGTACCAGAGTCATCTCCACCCAAATTATGGCCCGTAAATCCCCTTTGATCGTCCTCACACGCTAAAACAAGGCGATGGACCAAAATGAAGTCATAAATGAAGACCAAGGATAAAGAAAATAATAAAATAGGAATACTGGCGCTGTATTGACCCAAACCAAAGTTACCAAACCGCTATCAATCACACGAAACTGGCATACCCTCAAAAGTAAACGAAACCGACGTTGCATTGCATATATGCCTTTCTTGCAAACAAAAACGAATCCGACACTGTTTCGCAATCCAAATCAGATCGTAGGCCGTGCGTCTCTCCATATACACACGAGCCGAAGCACAAGCAGCAAGACTGGACACCGAACGATCTGTACGTCAGTCCGGCTCCTGCCTTTGCTTGCCAGGGACCTGTTGCCTGCGCGACGATGATGGCCGGACCGAGCAAGAAGCCGCGTCAGTCCGCTGCCGGCCTAGCGGGGCTCGCCGCGCGCCTCACCAAGCGCCTGGCCGACGAGAACCCGCGCGCCAACCTCGTCTTCTCCCCGCTGTCCATCTACGCGGCCGTCTCGCTCCTGGCGCCCGGCGCCCGGGGAGACACCCTGGCCGAGATCCTCCGCTTCCTGGGCGCGCGGTCCCGCGACGAGCTCGAGGAATCCATCTCTACCACGGTGGCCGACGCGGTGAAGGACCGGTCCGGTTCCGGCGGGCCGAGCGTCGCGTTCGCGTGCGGCGTGTGGAACGACAGGACGCGCCCTCTCAAGCCGGCGTACCGCGAGGCCGTCGTCGGCACGTACATGGCGGAGGCGCGCGCGGCGGACTTCCACGAGAACGCGGGGGAGGCGGCGGAGCAGATCAACGCCTGGGTCGAGGAGGTCACGAGGAACCTCATCGGCAACATCGTGTCCGCCAAGTCCTTTGACACTGAGACCGACGCCGTGCTCGCCAATGCCATTTACTTCAGAGGGAAGTGGGACTTGCCGTTCTACGAGCGGAGCACGACGGACAGGCTGTTCCAGCTGCTCGACGGCGCCACCGTCGACGCGCCCTTCATGTGCAACTCGAACCGCCACTTCGTCGCCGCGTACGACGGGTTCAAGGTGCTCAAGCTGCAGTACAAGATGCAGCAACAACAAACAGACCCTTGGTCGTCGAAGGCCAGCTTGAAGAAAGACACGCAGTACTCGATGTGCATCTTCTTACCGGACGCGTACGACGGCCTGCGCACCCTCCTGGACGAGATAACCTCCCGACCAGGGTTCGTGCACGACCACCTGCCGTCTAGCAAGGTCAAGGTCTGCCATTTCGGTGTCCCCAAGTTCAAGCTTGAGTTCCTCAGCAACGTCACCCAAATTCTCAAAGACTTGGGACTTGTGCTGCCGTTCTGCATGGGGGCCGACCTGTCGGACATGATGGAGGCCGACCGCAGCGGTTTGCCCTTGGTGGTACAAGACGTCTTCCACAAGGCTGTTGTTGAGGTCAACGAGGAAGGCACCGTAGCTGCGGCGGTCACCATCATGCGGATCGCTCCTGGATGTGCGCCGGGGATGATTGCGGAGCCGACGGTGGATTTTGTCGCCGACCATCCGTTTGCGTATTTCATTGTCGAGGAGACTTCAGGGGCGATCCTCTTTGCAGGGCATGTCGTGGATCCTACCGATGGCAAAGCCGGATAGCCTGCTGCGGCCACGGCTAGATGATTCGAGTTGCCGCTCATGACCAGACATCCGCTGACGAGGAATGCCCTTAGACAGTGATATCACAACTTTTTATTATTTTGAATTTTTAACAATTATTTAAATAAACATCAATGGTTAAGTAATAGTAATCTTTATGCATGATGCAATTATTAATTTTTTTATTAAAAATAAAATATAAAATCCTGAATTTGTTAATACTATAAGAAAATACCCGATGTTGTATGCAAAAGATAATGCCATTCAGTTGAAACTTAAAAAGACGATCCATGGAGGGGGGTGTGTGTCGAGGGAAAAAAAATTCAAGGCTACGCCGAGGGTGGCCCTCGGCATAGATTTTTGAAAAAAGGGAGGAGGCTATGCTAGGGCAGCCCTCTGCGTAGCTCTAACGCCGTAACAACACCGTCACAGCCTGGCTTTGGAGGTGCCCAAGCCTACGCCAACAGGCCAGAGTACGTTAAGGGTAGCCGTCGGTTTATCGTTGCCTAAGCGGAGGACGTCACTACGCCGACAGCTCTCTTGGCGGGCTGGCCTGGCCGGGCCATACGCCAACGGCCCCGACTTGTGGCCGTTGTATACAGGCTGTCGACGCCTTGCGGCCTTCCTGTAGTTGGCAGTTAGTAGTGACGTATCAGCAGGCTGTCTACTTAGTTTGCTTGGAAATTTTGATCTAGCTATTAATGTTGCCTGTTTGGTATGTCATATTGCAAATACAACCGGAATACTTTAGTCTACTTGTTTTGCCGGCATCCGTAATGAGATGCTGTGCAGCCCAACAGAAAAAGCAATATATTGGTGAATGCAGATAAGAAAATGATCTTTCAACTTCGAATGAAAATTTCACGCATCGACTAAATCGTCATTATCCACCAATCATTGCTTCAAATGAAAATTTCACGCATCGACTAAGCAGTGGCTACGCATCAATCTGCTCCAATCCATGGATGGACTTCCACGAGAACGCCGGGGAGGCGGCAGAGCAGATCAACGCGTGGGTCGCGGAGGTCACGAGGAACCTCATCGACAACATCGTCTCCGCCAAGCGCCAAGTCCTTTGACACTGACACTAACGCCGTGCTCGCCAACGCCATATACTTCAGAGGGAAGTGGGACTTGCCGTTCTACGAGCGGAGCACGACGGACATGCCGTTCCAACTGCTCGACGGCGCCACGGTCGACGCGCCCTTCATGTGCAACTCGAACCGCCACTTCGTCGCCGTGTACGACGGGTTCAAGGTGCTTAAGCTGCAGTACAAGATGCAGCAGCAACAAAGAAATCCTTGGTCGTCGACGGCCAGCTTGAAGAAAGACCCGCAGTACTCCATGTGCATCTTCTTACCGGACGCGTACGACGGCCTGCGCACCCTCCTCCACGAGATAACCTCCCGACCAGGGTTCGTGCACGACCACCTGCCGTCTAGCAAGGTCAAGGTCTGCCATTTCGGTGTTCCCAAGTTCAAGCTTGAGTTCCTCAGCAACGTCACCCAAATTCTCAAAGACTTGGGACTTGTGCTGCCGTTCTGCATGGGTGCTGACCTGTCGGACATGATGGAGGCCGACCGCAGCGGTTTGCCCTTGGTGGTGCAAGACGTCTTCCACAAGGCTGTTGTTGAGGTCAACGAGGAAGGCACCGTAGCTGCGGCGGTCACCATCATGCGGATCGCTCCTGGATGTGCGCCGGGGATGATGGGGGAGCCGACGGTGGATTTTGCCGCTGACCATCCGTTTGCGTATTTCATTGTCGAAGAGACTTCAGGGGTGATCCTCTTTGCAGGGCATGTCGTGGATCCTACCGATGGCAAAGCCCCTTGCGTACAGGACAGCCTGCTGCGGCCACGGCTAGAGGATTCGAGTTGCCGTTCATGATCAGACATTCGCTGACGAGGAATGCTAGCTCCACTGGTCTGGGAACCCTCGTTGCGGGCTCGCGAAGCACCTCTCGCCGAGGAGAGGGCGGATAAGAACATGATATGCAATTCTGTCCCCACCCGCACCGAGCCGCCGCCTCTCTCCCCACCCGACCCCTCCCTGCAGCGCCGCCCCTCCACCCTCCACCACCGTCCCCTCCCTCCCCCTCTCCTCCCTCCCCACCCGATCTTCACCCCGGGTTGTCTCGCGCGAGGCGGCTCCGGACGACGACCCAAAACCTAGAAAAAGGCAGGCGATCTTCGTCTTCCCGGCCGCTGCCGCCGTCGGGGTCGGAGGTGGCGCGCCCATGGACTCCCCTTCGCGCGGAGGCGGGGTCTTTCAGGGGTGGCGACGGTGGACGGCGGGTCTGGTGGTGGTGGCATTCGGGCTACATCACTTGGATCATGGCGGGGGACGCGGTAGTGTGGCGGAACTCGGCGAGGCGAAAGGACGGTAGCGGGACCGGGCGGCAGTGGCAAGGTACATGGTCGTGAGGCGGCAGCAATGAGGCTCGGCCAGGCTGTCCTGGCAGGCAGCAGCCGGCCATCTCCGCATCGTGGGCGTGCGTAGCCGCTATCCCGACGGCTGCCGGCCTCCGCCGGCCGAGTTGGAGGAGGAAGATGGACCGTGGTTCCCAGTCATGGCGGCGGTGTGGGGGGCGTCAGTTCCGTCTTTCATGGTGGTGGTCCTAGGGTTCTTCTTTCGTGAAGATGAAGACATTTCGGATGCCAATCTTTCTTCATCTAGCCGGAGTGATGAGTTCCGGAAGGCTCCGATAGCGAATGGAACAGTGCATCTTTTGCTTGGAGTTCACATGTTCGGGTGGTATTCGGTCGCGCGCACCCACGCTCTTATTCCGACCGTTTGGTTTCGGAGGGAGCGGCTTGAAGGTCTGCTCTGAGTTGACATCAAGTGACTTTTGGTCCATGGTGAAGTCAGAAGCAGAGAGTATCATGAAGGCGGGATTGGAGGATTAGCTAAAGAAGGTGCAAGTCTTCGCGATGTTGAGAAACTTGCTTGGTGTTCCGGGATTCGCATAAGTGGTATGAAAATGAGGGTGGTAGCACAAGTGAAGTTCAGAGTCGTAGCTTTCAGGGTGAAAACCCAAGGTCTAGGCTTAACTGGTTGTGTCTGGCAATGACCTTGTTGGAGACATTTGTTTTGAGAGCGGGGACTATCTTCAGGGTGAAAACTTAAGATCTTTGATCGGGCGATGACAACGCTGGTGCACTGTTCCCTTCTTGGAGGCATCGCTTTTAGAGAGTCTGTATTTTAGGTGTTGTCTTGATGGTGGATGTATTGCTGTTGCTGGACCTGGCAGGACTTTTATTTCTTAGTTTTATTTTCTCCTTTTTGATTGTGTGCATCCATAATACCATTAGAATGTTGCGTTGTTGCAGAAATTAGGTGTAATTGGTATCTTTTAATATTAATATATTCTCTTTATCGGAAAAAAAGAACATGATATGCTCGCCACTGTTCCAGTCACGGGGCGAGCTGGAGGAGTTTGTCTCGTGCACAGCGGCAGACGCGCTCAAGGACCGCCCAAAATTTGGCGGGCCAAGCGTGTAGTTCGCGTGCGTGCGGCGTGTGGAGTGACCTGACGCGGCCGCTGAAACCAGCCTTCCGCCATGCCGTTATGGGCACGTACAAGGCCGAGGCCAGCGTCGTCGACTTCCGCCACGCGCCGGAGGAAGCACGGTGCCAGATCAACGCATGGGCGGCGCGGGCGACGAGGAACCTGATCAAATCCGTCCTCCATCCGGGATCAATAAAGCCGACGAGCCGCGTCGTGCTCGACAACGCCGTGTACTTCAAGGGCGTATGGGAGGACCAGCCGTTCGACACGAGAGACACCGAGCTCAAGCCCTTCCACCGTCTAGACGGCAGCCACTTCGATGTGCCCTTCATGTCAAGCGGGAAGGAGCAGTTCGTAGCCGTGCACGACGGGTTCAAGGTGCTTAAACTCCGGTACATGATGGCGGCGCCGGATCACACTAGTAGCAAGACACCACCACCCGCTCCTTTTGGCCGTGCTGAGCTTGGTCCGTACTTCCTTCCTCGTCCAAGTGCTCCTGCATTCGGTCCGTTTCCAGTGCCACAACACTTTAGCGGCTTCTACAGACCTCCTCCTCCGCCGTTGGCTTATCCTTGGCCATATCGTGAAATTGTATCTAGCCATGGCTATCCTCCTAATGCATATGCACCCCATCCTCATGTTGTTGCGCCTCATGGCTACGCGCCTGAAATGTGGGCACGCAGGTACGTTTCTTCACCCCAACCCGCAGATGACCCGACGCAGTTCTCGATGTGCATCTTCCTCCCGGATGCCCACGACGGCCTGCGAGGACTGCTCGACACGATAGTCCCGGCCTGGATACCTGTAAGCCACCTGCCGAAGCGGCGAGTCGACATCCGGGAGCTCCGAGTGCCGAGGTTCAAGCTTTCCTTCGACAGCAACATCATCAGGGTTCTCAAGAAGCTAGGTCTGGAGCTGCCGTTCAGTGCGCAGGCCGACCTGTTAGACACATAGTTTAAAATAGCCGGCTATCTCATTTAGCCGTGAATTTTTTAGAGGCTATAAAAGGCTATAGCCGGGTTATAACGGGCTATTTCATTTAGCCTTTTTTCAAAAATTTAAAATATTTCAGTCATATCTCACCAAAAGAAGAGGAAAACTATGACTCAAATATGATTCGTGATACAACTTATTCAACTATTCAAGGCAAACAAGTATTCAATTATTCAACTCACAAGTTTTATCTAATTATATTGAACGCAAATTCGGAAAATCAGAAATAAAGAATGAAAAGAGAAGAGAATTTCAAAATGCCGGAGGTTTAGCGGCTAAATTAGAGTCTAAATATGGGCTAAATAGGGCTATAGCTAGATATTAGCGATTTTTTCTCATTTAGCCTATAAATGGCATAGCCGCAGCGGCGGGTCTCCCGAAAGGCTATAGCCGGGCTATAGCCAGGCTATAGCCAGCTATTTAAAACTTTGGTTAGACATGGTGGAGGGTGACGACTTGATTGTGGTGGACGACATCATACACAAGGCGGTGATCGAGGTGAACGAGGAAGGTACCGAAGCTGTGGCCGTCACCATGGTTATCGACACTGAAGGATGCGCAATGGACAGTGCAGAGAGATCACCTCCGCAAGTGAATTTCGTCGCCGACCATCCGTTTGCGTTCTACATAGTGGAGGAGGCAACTGGCGCGGTTGTCTTCGCCGGGCACGTCCTCGACCCCTCCAAGGAGGAGTAGCTGTTGAGCCGTCTATTTGGATTTCGGAACTGATATTCATACTAGCCATACTTATTTGATTACTATGTACTTTTGTGCCCGTTGCTTTGGAAATTTGAGTGTGTTTGTATCAAAGATGTGTATTTCTTTTATCTTATGAAATTCTGCACTGCTTTCAGATTATTACTTTTGATTGCGCTTCAGTTTGATTATTTTTACTATTACATTACAACACGCCCAAAGATGACGGTCGTGGAACATGACAATCTGCAAGGTTCTTAAGGCAAAAATAAAAGCGAAGCATAGGACACTTCGAAATAGACTTTTGTTCAGCTTTTTGAATAAACCGACCATAACCATACATAGTGTAGTACGAGATTAAGTCACAAGCGAAAACAAAGGTCTGCTGGGGTCATAACACAAACATGCCCAAAGTAAAACCAAAGAAAAACAAGTGGGACCCGGTCAGTGGTTGGAAGAAGTAGAAAGACGGCGTGCCGCCTCCAGCGGGTGGCAAAGCATGCAACCAATCGCTCTTTGTACTCTACACAGCGGGTACCACTGCTAATAAAAGATCATGAATTAGAAGATAGTGTCACTCGCATGTCGAAGAAAGACATTTTCAACCATCATCTTACTTGCAAACAATTTAAAGGATCCAAGATATGGTAGCGAACACCAAACAAAAGAGTCGTCTCTTCTTCCTGGTGCCCGGTTCTCCAAGAACTCGTTGGAATCATTTTTTCTATCTTTGGAACACAATATGTAGTTTTTTTTTACAATAACACAATATGTACCTAGGTCAACGGCTTTGGATATGGCGTGTGCAACCGTTAGAAGAAGCCCACCCGCTACCGTGCCAGAACAATCTAGACCGCTGGAAGATTCAATGGTCCAGATTAGTTGTCCACACGGTGGCGAGTGGTCGTGCAAAACAATTTAAAGTAATGCCCTTCTTCTCCCTAAGCACTTCATCAGCCTCCGCCTGCCCGCCTGCCAGAACCAAGCCTCCCTTCTTCCGCGTCTTAGATCTAGAGCCACCTCGCCAACTTTCATCAAAAAAGTTCTTACCTTCCCTTTCTTCTCCTTCCTATCTCCTATGCCCACCAAAATTGATTTTTCAAGCGCAAAGCTAAGGCCATTTCTTGTATCTACCCGGGCAAAATGTCCGGCATCATCGCCATCCACAACTACGTCTTGGGGTGTGCTGCGCCGCCCATGCAAAACCCCCGCCAGGTCCAAAAGTTAGCCAAACCTTATGAAAAATTGCGCTTAGGAAGATCCAAGGTGGTTTTCTTTTATACTAAACTTTTATGCTTAATTATATTTTTCTATCATACCATGGTTTTAACAAACATATGTTGTATACTTAGTTGGTTTGCTAACCATATAATAATGTCTCTTGGTATTTAACATATTCCTTATATAGGTGCAATGTATATCATTGAAAATACATCTGAGTTACCCAATAAAAATCTTTTCTGGGACTTTGCCCTTAATAATATACAAAGCCACCTTAAATGTGAAAACTAGAAAGAAAAAAACGCACGCCTCCTCTATTTTTCTTTGCAAACGAAGAATTATGTATTGTATATGTATATTATTGTGTGAATGTTCTTTTCTGTTTTCAATATTATTAAATATATTGGTGGAGATTATTTCAAATAACACGTTCTAAAAAATATCTTAATAAAGGTGTGTAGTGTATGGTTAGGTAAACAAATATATAGATACTTCAGTAGTATAAATTAAAACGTTGGCATGATCATTCCATCGTCAAATGTATCTTATGAGCTACAATGGGCTCAGTAGTAAAGTGACGATGAGATCACTCCTAGCTCATCAGAACTGAGAAAAAAAATCCGCCGAGGCCACGAAGGTGTTTGTCACGAGAGAAGAGAAGGAGAAGGAGGTGATGCGTGTCGTGGGTGGATTTGAGCAGCGAATGACATACCTAACGGGTAGCGACCATGGACCGGTAAGCTAGACCAACATGCCACTATAGTACTTGGTCCGTGGAGCAGCAGGCCAACAACACGACGGGAGGAGAAGGAGATCTAAGACTAGTCATAATGCATAGTATCATATAGAAGTATCATGCATATGATACTATTACATGTTACTATATTCACAATGCATAGTATCATGTGCTAGTATCATAGTTTTTTTGCAAACAGAGCCAAGCTCTGGTGGTTAGGTCCCTTGTGGTGGAACCAGCCCACCCAGGTTTAAGTCCTAGACTTGACATGGGTGTTTGCATTTACCTGGATTTATTTCAGGATTTAACCGGCGCTATGCTTTCAGTGGTAGGTGACGTGCCCGTCAACAGCGAGGCGCCAGTGGTGACTTCGTCAACCTCAAAATATGTCGGTTCAGTCCCTCGGAGGTGCTCATAGGGGTAGGGTGTGCGTGCGTTCATAGGGGTGTTTGTACGTGCGTGTTTGTGAGCGTCTGCGTTGTACTGTGTTCTAAAAAAAGTATCATAGTTTTTTTATATTAATTGATTTGTAGAATCTCAATGTAAATCTATGTACAAGATGTATTTGACATTAAGTTTTCTAGTACTACGTGTTATGATACAGTATCTACCTATGATAATACAATCCTCTCTCTCATACATCAGCGTTTTGCATGCATGAGATGCATGATACTACCTATGATACTCTCATTGTGGGTAGTCTAAGAGTGAAAACTGAAATGCATCGACTTGGAAAATGATCTAACATGGTCCCCAATCCCGTTCAATACGTTCATGTATGGTCCAAATTCCGAAACGGGGTTGCCACCCATTTTTTTGGAGACATGTCGATGTATTGGCTCAAACATAAAATGCTTTAAACTTTAAAATACATTTTTTAAATTATGTTTATCCAAAGTTTACAAATTATGCCTTTGTGGGAACCATGGGAAGACTCGATACATTGACACCCTTACTTTTAAATTTTGATAAAGTTGAGATTATTCAAGTTTCATATGAGGATTTGAGATTTTGAGTATTTTATTGTATATTTCATTCTATTTCCTTTAAAACTGATTATTTTTGCAAATTGCAACTAAGGATCATATCTTTGTGTTAATACCAATAAAATATATTTTTACCTAGGTTTAAAAATCCTCAAAGAGGTAATGGACTAAAAAAAAACTAAAATGATTTTCCAAATATTACAAGGTGTATATTTACTGGTACACATTGGTAATGGGTGGTTAGCAGTGGCACAGGTGCTTTTGTGTAATATCCCAGGTTTAGAGGCAATAAAATGAGAGAACACCAAAGTGTGCATTGCATTCATGCATAAAAAAATCCGGGGAATTTTCGCGCTTTCAAATAAAACTTACCACAGTAACTGAAGTTTCACTTGACTTGCTGGAATTGAAGTAGATCATCAAGTCAAGCGCTATAAACTTCATTGTGGTCTTTACTAAAACCATGTTTTGGGTAGAGATGATTTGATCTATGGGCTAGATCAAATAGAAGTAGATTTACAACAAACAACACCTTAAGTAAGGACCAACTACAAGATCTTATAAAAGGATCTCAACATGCCATTCCTTACAACAACACATGAATAATTATTCAATCCTAAATCAAAGAACTCAATTAATTAAGAAACTATTCTTTACTTATCTTATCCATGTCTTCTACTAAATAAATGTTCCTAACATGAGTCACATGGTATATCTTTTCAACTACAATATTGGAACCAAGTCAAGAACACTCATATTCCTTCCTCATTAACTTTTGATCATTCCAACCTTGTTTCCCAACTCATACCAATAAACCCAGATAAAGGAGAGAATCATTCATGTGCTTATATTATCCATTGGGTAGAACCTAGTTTAATATTCAACCTATCTATGTGAGGTAAACCATTAATGTTAATCAATGCTATAAGGAGTACAAGTCAAGTATTAAACCCTACTTGACCTAGCTAATACTTGATGGTAAGTAAGAACCTATTCTTCTAGTAATTATAGAGAGGCAAGTGTTGTGATCATTACAACTTGGGTAATGATCATAAACCCTAGAGGAACCCTACCTATTCAGAAGAGCTCAACCTAAAGAGGTATACTCAAGTATATGGACTTATACTTGATCTTGGAGAGAGAACCATAATTTACCAATGAATTGTTATGAGGCCAATACTTTGATCATTACAATTGGGTGATGATCATAAACCCTAAGAGTCTAAGTAAATGTATTGAGAGAAGTATTAAAGAGATTAGTGAGGAATTAGTTAATCATGTCTAATGCATGATCTTACTTTATAAATTGAGCTGATAAGTTAAACCTATATATGTGATGTATAGATCTATTCTTCTCATGAAATAATAAGTAACTCATTAGTAGTTAACCAAACCAATACTCATGCCTTATGTAGAGTAGTTATGATATTAGTTTTAAACCCTGCTTATCCAAACACTTGAGACAAACCTAGCATTGCCTTGATACAATAATTCTACCTAAGTGAGGAGGATAAGCCTAGCTACTAAAACATGATCAAGCTTATGCTCATACCTAATCTTAGTGGTGTATCACATTGGTGATCACTACTTAAACCCTAGACCATATTTGAATTCCAATCCAAGCATCACTTTGGATTATAAGTAGAACCCTGCCATGCCTCATGCCTATTTTATACTTCAAAAAAGTGAAGTATCCCCAAAACCCTAAACCTTGTCATATAGGATCCATCCCACATAAAATAACATGTCCTAACTTGTGTATTATGGATCACAAGTATTAACCAAGCCATATATAATTAAGGACTAAAGGCCATTTAGTGAGTAGAGTGAATCAATATTCTATTCCACTTTGCTTTCCAAATATCTTGCTTAGTGAAACCAAATGTAATAGTATTTTCTAAAATAGCACCACCTCAACAAGAGAGTTAATCATGATGAGTTTAGAATTCATTGTAAATAATTCAAACAAGAGTTGCTAAGCAAGAGTAGTGAATATAGAGTTGATCCAACCACTTTGCTTAAACCTTTAGAAACCATTCTCCACATAAAATCATAAACCAATTCCATTCTCTTTACTATTTGTTAAACCCTAGCCATAATTAATTTTTATGTGAATAATCAATATGGTTAAGCACTTGCAAAATATAATATGTTCACCATTCACATGTTATCAATTTTAGATCTTTTAAAACAGAATTGATTCCTAAATTTAAAGTAATTGAATTGAACCCTAAAATTCATATCTATTTGAATTTTAACTTGTGCTTTATAAGAACTAAAGTTAATCCATTATAAATGGTTGTTTAAAAACAAAACAATGCAGTGGGTATTATCATAAAATGATATTGATATTCAAATAGTTTTGAACCTACAAAACAAAGCAGAAATCAAATTTGAATTCAAACCAGAAAATAGAAAACAAAATAGAATTCAAAACAGAAAATTTAAAAGAGAATTGGAGGGAAACTTACCTGGTGGACCTCAGCACCGCAGCAGCCCATCACCACCACGTCCACGCAAGCCCACCAGTAGCCCACCACGAACCAAGCACCAGCCCACCGTACCGATTCGCTTTAAGAATCGTGCGAAGAAGAAAGCCACCTTCTTCTTCTTCCCCGGCGTCGACAGACGCCTGCGCCAGTAGGCCACGACCCCGGCGGCGATAAGGACGACCCGGACGTCGCAGGACATCTCAGAACCGTGCCCAACTCCTCCCGCGTCCGTCCTATCCAACTACGTCAAGATTCACGCCCAGAACTAGCGCCGCCATTGCCGTGCATCTCGGCCAGACGCCGCCGTCGCGTCGTCAATCCTGATCGCCTCGAGCTCTATAAATAGGTCAAGAGCTTCCCCTGGAAACCCTAAAGCTTCGCCGCCCATCCATTCCTTCCCAGATCCTTTATATCTCTCGCAATCAAGAAACATCACCGACGGCCGTTCTCCGGCTAGCCATCGATTGAGAGCACCCCGGAGACCGTCGAGTGGCTTGGAGGATGCGCCAGAGCCTGCAGATCATCCTCATGGAAGGAATCGAGTAGGGGAGCCCAGGGTGATGCCAATTTGAGTTTTTCCCCTTGCAGCACATCGCCGGGAATGGCGAGCTAGAGCTCGTCTCCGTCCTCCATCCACCCCGTCGAGCACATCATCATCATCAGAGTGAGATTCCGCACCTCTGGAGCCTTTTATCTCGATTTATCTTTCATCCTAGCTTCATTTTGCGTTTTGGCCGGAGCTCGCCGCCGCAGACCTCGTTGCCGGAGCTAGCTCCGGTGACCATTTCGAGGGGGCGCTGCCACCAGTAGATTCGCCATCGTCTTCTCGTTCAAACGCAACAAGCCGCTCTTCCCGGGGAGCTCTAGATCGCCAGAAACACCGTCGCCGTCGATCGCCGGAGACCTTCCGGCGAGGTGACGTGGCCGGTGGGGTTTGTTTCTCTTGTTGACTCGGTCCAAGCCCAGCTGGCAGCCTACGTGTCCATTGGCCCCACGGGTCAGTCTCTGTAGCTAGGGTGCGAAGCGGTAGCTTTAGTATTTCTCTTTAATTTTAAAACCAGTAAATAGATGAAACTTTGCAAAATCATAGAAATTTCATTTCAACTCAGAAAAATATGAATAATATATCAAAATGCTCACAAAAATAAACTCTATTCAAATAAAATATAAAACAAAAATGTGTGTCAAAATAAAAATTCACTTATTTTTAACCTTATTAATTATGCCATTTCAATTATTTAAAATGCAAATTGAATTCAACAATTAGTGAAGTTTTAAAATTAAATTTTAACTATCCAGTAACTAAGTAAAATGTTTAGATTAATTTTATTTATCATATTTGCATTAACTTAATTATTAGTGGTAATTCATAAACCCTAATTTGCAAATTACTATTTTCTATTTTCTTTAAATAGTAATAACTCAAGAAAATATTATAAGTCAATATTATTTTGGTAAATCAAAACTTATTTACTTAAACATCTTTAGTTAACAAGTTAATTATTTTAAACCCTAATAACAATTATTAAACCCTGATTCTTAATTAAACCAAAATAGGAGTACTCTAATTATTAAATCTTGTGAAGATTAATAAAATATCAAACCATCACTAATTTTTATTCAAAGTAATTAGTAACCACAACTATATTACCAATTATCATTTTAGGAGTTGTATCATAGTTTAGAAACCCTAGTTTCAATTTGAGTAAGACCTGATCCCATTATTTCATGTGATCATTCCACCTTAGAAGCAACTCTAAAACCCTAGTGATATGCCACATGTGATCATGTGAGAATTACTTGACATATAGAACCCTAATAAGCAACAATTGAATGCATGTTCATGATCCACCAACATAAAACCAATTCACATGAATTTATCATTTCATGTCTTTATTTTTAATTAATACTTATATGATCCACTAGTGCCACTTAGGAACAAACCCTAGCTTGCTAACCTCATATTAGCACCATTTGATCACCATTCTTAATATTACACCATTGGAATCAATCCAAACCATCATATTTTAGTAGAACCATATAATGAGCCCTAACACCAATTTTGTGAAGTAATACACATAACCTGCTCCTATCCCACTAAACCTTACTTAGAAAGTAATAAGCCACTTAGCTTAGGAACCATTAGAAGTTATTTAATGAAGCAAATGAGAAACCATAGTAAACCTAATAGCTATTTTATGGAACCATCTTGACCATCATCCTTTGATATGATGCTTAGAAGAAACTATAGCAATAAACCTACCAATACTTGCTATATAGAAACCCATTCCAAGTTAAGAACCAACTAGTTCCTATTAGTGAAATTAAATGAACCCAATAGTAAACCCTAGAGTTACATAGCTCCTATGTATAGTAGTTCATATCCTTATTTAACCTGTTCTTCAAGAGTTATTCTTTTGAAGTACAAATGTCAATCAAACCATAGAAGCCCTAATCCTTCTTTGAAATACTAAATATTTCTTAAACAACATGTTCTTCAAAAGTTATTCTTTTGAAGTATAGTAGAAGTAATCATCAACCATGTTCTGTAGAACTTAAAATTGACAACTGTTCTTTACATATTATTCCACCACTATTCTTTATGTGTAAGATTGTTATGATGTCTTATATCACTTGGATAGGATGTTAATATAACCAAACCTTAATAAGAACCTTGTTTGAGAACCATTCTAAAAGTACAACCAACCCTAAAGAAATCTTTACAACTCATACATCCTAAATCATCAAGGTTAGGTTACGCTCGGGACGATTGCATCTCATACTATGCATTATAGCATCTTTGCCAGTTCTTTAAACATTGTCCTTACCGGACAATGATGGTATTTCAGAATTTGGAGTTCTCACGTATCGAAGCTTTTGCCTGCATAATCTTGCAGTCAAGAAAGGCAAGTTCATCGCTTGCTCATGTCATTTGATTATTTTTATCAAATTATATGCAAAGTACTATACTTATCATTCCTGCATTGAAAAGCAAAGTATTATTTTACAATTATGAATATGACTATGTGGTGGGCAATGGAACCATGGTATGTGTTGATATGGTGGAGGTTCCATTGCACGGGTACTATTCATCTAGGACTAAGTACCAATGCCGTCTAGTGATTCTAGCGCCGTACATACCGCGTTGACCATAAGATCTATAATGGCTCTGGGGAAATCAGCTGTATCTTTTCCCTCTCGCATGCCAACGGACTGGTAATAAGGGTTGCCCGTATCAGTCTATCTTTGGTAAAGGTGGGGACATGTGGTCCTGCACACCATTAGATACAGGAGAGGGTAGACTTATTATTGGTCTATGAAGGATTGTAAGGGTTGTCCGGATCAGTCTATCTATGGTGTATAGGACAGGGCACATAAGTTGTTCGGATCAGTCTACCTTAACGGTATAGGAGAGAACAAGTGCCTGTGTTAGTCTACCCATAGATATAGGAGAGGACAGACTTACAAAAGGGTGGGTCTGCGAGGTCGCGGAGAAGGCAGTGATTGGCTCTGTGAAGACTGACGGGTGATGTCTACGGGTGCTTCTATTCTTGTAGACAGTGTTGGGCCTCCAAGAGCAGAGGTTTGTAGAACAGCAGCAAGTTTCCTTAAGTGGATTACCCAAGGTTTATCGAACTCGGGGAGGAAGAGGTCAAAGATATCCCTCTCATGCAACCCTGCAACCACAAAGCAAGAAGTCTCTTGTGTCCCCAACACACCTAATAGGTGCACTAGTTCGGCGAAGAGATAGTGAAATACAAGTGGTATGAATGAATATGAGCAGTAGTACGGCGCCAGAAAATAGCTTGCTGGCGTGCAGTTGATGGTAGTAATATTGTAGGAAGTAAACAAGCAGTAGTAACGCAGTAAAACAGTAAACAAGCAGCGATAGCAGTATTTAGGAACAAGGCCTAGGGATTAGACTTTCACTAGTGGACACTCTCAACTTTGATCACATAACAGAATAGATAAATGCATACTCTACACTTTCTTGTTGGATGATGAACACATTGCGTAGGATTACACGAACCCTCAATGCCGGAGTTAACAAGCTCCACAATTAAATGTTCATATTTAAGTAACCTTAGAGTGTAAGATAGATCAATACGACTAAACCAAGTACTAACGTAGCATGCACACTGTCACCTTCATGCTTATGTAGGAGGAATAATACACATCAATACTATCATAGCAATAGTTAACTTCGCAATCTACAAGAGATCATGATCATAGCATAAACCAAGTACTAACACGGATGCACACACTGTCACCATTACATCGTGCAGGAGGAATAAAACTACTTTAATAACATTGCTAGAGTAGCACATAGATTAATTGTGATACAAAACATATTGCAATCATAAAGAGATATAAATAAGCACTTCACTACGCCATTCATAACAGTGAATAAGTATTCTGTGAAATATAGCCTAAGAGACCCACACGGTGCACACACTGTCACCTTTACACACGTGGGACAAGGAGTCTCCGGAGATCACATAAGTAAAACTCACTTGACTAGCATAATGACATCTAGATTACAAGCATCATCATATGAATCTCAATCATGTAAGGCAGCTCATGAGATTATTGTATTGAAGCACATAGGAGAGAGATGAACCACATAGCTACCGGTACAGCCCCGAGCCTCGATGGAGAACTACTCCCTCTTCATGGGAGCAGCAGCGGTGATGAAGATGGCGGTGGAGATGGCAGCGGTGTCGATGGAGAAGCCTTCCGGGGCACTTCCCCGTCCGGCAGGGTGCCGGAACAGAGACTCCTGTCCCCCAGATCTTGGCTTCGCGATGGCGGCGGCTGGATGGTTTCGTGGGTTTCCTCCGTAATAGGGTTTCGCGACGAGGCTTTAAATAGGCGAAAGGGCAGCCTCGGAGGGGGCCTGGGCCACCACACCATAGGGCGGCGCCCCCTCTGGCCGCGCCAGGGTGTGGTGTGGGGCCCCCAGGGCTTCCCTCTGGCGGCTCTCGGGTGTTCTGGAAAAATAGGAACCTGGGCGTTGATTTCGTCCGATTCCGAGAATATTTCGTTACTAGGATTTCGAAACCAAAAACAGAAAACAGAACTGGCACTTCGGCATCTTGTTAATAGGTTAGTTCCAGAAAATGCACAAATACGACATGTAATGTGTATAAAACATGTAGATATCATCAATAAAGTAGCATGGAACATAAGAAATTATCGATACGTTGGAGACGTATCAGCATCCCCAAGCTTAGTTCTGCTCGTCCCGAGCAGGTAAAACGATAACAAAGATAATTTCTTAAGTGACATGCCATCATAATCTTGATCATACTATTTGTAAGCATATGAGATGAATGTAGCGATCAAAACAATGGTAATGACATGAGTAAACAACTGAATCATAAAGCAAAGACTTTTCATGAATAGTACTTCAAGACAAGCATCAATAAGTCTTGCATAAGAGTTAACTCATAAAGCAATAAATCAAAGTAAAGGTATTGAAGCAACACAAAGGAAGATTAAGTTTCAGCGGTTGCTTTCAACTTATAACATGTATATCTCATGGATAATTGTCAATATAGAGTAATATAATAAGTGCAATATGCAAGTATGTAGGAATCAATGCATAGTTCACACAAGTGTTTGCTTCTTAAGGTGGAGAGAGATAGGTAACTGACTCAACAATAAAAGTAAAAGAATGGTCCTTCAAAGAGAAAAGCATCGATTGCTGTATTTGTGCTAGAGCTTTTATTTTGAAAACATAAAGAGAGCATAAAAGTAAAGTTTTGAGAGGTGTTTGTTGTTGTCAACGAATGGTAGCGGGTACTCTAACCCCCTTGCCAGACAAACCTTCAAAGAGCGGCTCCCATTTTATTTTATTTTTGGGTGGCACTCCTTCCAACCTTTCTTTCACAAACCATGGCTAACCGAATCCTCGGGTGCCTGCCAACAATCTCATACCATGAAGGAGTGCCTTTTATTTTAGTTTTATTATGATGACACTCCTCCCCACCTTTGCTTTCTCAAGCCATGGCTAACCGAATCCTTCGGGTGCCGTCCAACAATCACATACCATGGAGGAGTGTCTATTTTTGTTAATTAATTTGGGACTGGGAATCCCATTGCCAGCTCTTTTTGCAAAGTTATTGGATAAGCGGATGAAGCCACTAGTCCATTGGTGAAAGTTGCCCAACAAGATTGAAAGATAAACACCACATACTTCCTCATGAGCTATAAAACATTGACACAAATAAGAGGTAATAACTTTTGAATTGTTTAAAGGTAGCACTCAAGCAATTTACTTTGGAATGGCGGAGAAATACCATGTAGTAGGTAGGTATGGTGGACACAAATGGCATAGTGGTTGGCTCAAGGATTTTGGATGCATGAGAAGTATTCCCTCTCGATACAAGGTTTAGGCTAGCAAGGTTATTTGAAGCAAACTCAAGGATGAACCGGTGCAGCAAAACTCACATAAAATACATATTGTAAACATTATAAGACTCTACACCGTCTTCCTCGTTGTTCAAAACTCAATACTAGATATTATCTAGACCTTAGAGAGACCAAATATGCAAACCAAATTTTAGCAAGCTCTATGTATTTCTTCATTAATGGGTGCAAAGTATATGATGCAAGAGCTTAAACATGAGCACAACAATTGGCAAGTATCACATTATCCAAGACATTTTACCAATTACTACATGTAGCATTTCCCAATTCCAACCATATAACAATTTAACGAAGAAAAACTTCGCCTTGAATATTATGAGCTAAGAACACATGTGTTCATACGAACCAGCGGAGCGTGTCTCTCTCCCACACAAGGATGAACTTATTCAGAGAACTAAGATAACAAAACAAAAATAAAAGCACACAAACGCTCCAAGTAAAGTACATAAGATGTGACCGAATAAAAATATAGTTTCAAGAGAAGGAACCTGATACTTTGTCGATGAAGAAGGGGATGCCTTGGGCATCCCCAAGCTTAGACGCTTGAGTCTTCTTAAAATATGCAGGGATGAACCACGGGGGCATCCCCAAGCTTAGAGCTTTCACTCCTCTTGATCATAGTATATCATACTCCTCTCTTGACCCTTGAAAACTTCCTTCACACCAAACTTCAAGCAAACTCATTAGAGGGTTAGTGCACAATTAAAATTCACATATTCAGAGGTGACACAATCATTCTTAACACTTCTGGACATTGCACAAAGCTACTGGACATTAATGGATCAAAGGAATTCATCCAACATAGCAAATACGGCAATGCGAAATAAAAGGCAGAATCTGTCAAAAACAGAACAGTCCGTAAAGACGAACCTGAAAGGGGCACTAGACTTGCTCAAATGGAAAAACTCAAAACTAATGAAAGTTGTGTACATATCTGAGGATCACGCTCGTAATTTTGCAGATTTTTTCGAATTTTTTGAGACTTATGCCAGAATTCGTGACAGACAGCAATGCTGTTTCTGCGCAGCGATCCCAAATATAACATCAACTTTAGCATAGAAACTTTACTTGGCACAAAAACATGATAAGGAGAGGTTGCTACAGTAGTAAACAACTTCCAAGACTCAAAAAAAAAAAAATTGATGTAGTAAAATAAACACATGGGTTATCTCCCAAGAAGTTCTTTCTTTATAGCCATTAAGATGGGCTCAATAAGAGTTGAAGCAAAAGAGAGCATCAAGAAGCAAATTCAAAACACATTTAAGCCTAACCCACTTCCTATGAAAAGGAATCTTGTACACAAATAGATTCATGAAGAACAAAGTGGCAAGCATAGAAAAGCAACACAAGTGCAATTTCAAGATTCTCAACATAAAGAGGGGAAACTTAATATTATTAAGATGCATATAACCATGTTTCCCTCTCTCATAATAACTTTCAGTAGCATCATGAACAAACTCAACAATATAACTATCACATACAACATTCTTGTCATGAGCTACATGCATAAAATTATTACTCTCCACATAAGCATAATCAATTTTATTAGTTGTAGTGGGAGCAAATTCAATAAAATAGCTATCATTATTATTCTCATCACCATAATCATCATACATAGGAGGCATATTGTAATCATAATTAATTTTCTCCTCAATAGTAGGTGGACTGAAAATATCATATTCATCATTGCAAGCATCATATATAGGAGGTAAAGTATCATCAAAGTAAATTTTCTCCTCCATGCTTGGGGGACTAAAAATATCACAACCAGCTTCCCCAAGCTTAAATTCTTCCATAGCTTTAGCAATAATGGTGTTCAAAGAGTTCATGCTAATAACCTTGCTACAACTATTTTGCAAACAAAGTTCCATGGGTTTTTTAATTTTCTCTTCAAACACATCATGTCCTAATTCAAGATAAATTTCATAAAGATCTCTAATTTTGTTGTTGTTTTCCATTATGCCTAACTAGTGAAAATAAAAGCAAGTACAGGACTAGACATGATAACAAAATAAATTAAATGCAAGTAACTATTTTTTTTTGTTTTTGTTTAGGTGCATGATACGTCCAAAACGTATCTACTTTCCCGAACACTTTTGCTATTGTTTTGCCTCTAATTTGTGTATTTTGGATACAACTAACACGGACTAACGCTGTTTTCAGCAGAATGGTGTCTCGTTTTTGTGCAGAAATCCAACTTTCGGGAAAATCCTCGGAATTTATGCAGAAGGCCCTATTTTACCAGAATATTGACGGAGCCAGAAGGGCAAGAGAGGTGGAGGCCCGAGGGCCCCACACCAGCGGCCCAGGGGGGGCCCGCGCGGCCATGTGGTGTGGCCCCCTCGGCTGGCCTCCGACGCCCCCCTTCGGACTACTTATCGGGTTCGACCTAAAAACGCACGGGGAGAAGTCGAAGTCGCCAGAAACCCTCCAGAGCCGCCACATCGCGAAACTCCGTCGGGAGCCAGAAGTCTCCGTTCTGGCACTCCGCGGGACGGGGAATTGGAGGAGATCTTCACCGCCATCACCACCAACGCCTCTCCATCGACCAGCCATGTTTCCCCCATCCATGTGTGAGTAATTCCCCCGCTGTAGGCTAAAGGGGATGGTAGGGATTGGATGAGATTGGTCATGTAATAGTCATAAGATTGTTAGGGCATAGTGCCTAGTATCCGTAGATGTCACTTTTATGATATTGTTGCAACTTGTTATGCTTAATGCTTGTCACTAGGGCCCGAGTGCCATGATCTCAGATCTGAACATGTTATTGATTCATGAAGATATTCGTTGTTTATGATCTTACATGCAAGTTGTATACACATGTCGCTGTCCGGAACCAATGGCCCCGAAGTGACAGAAATCGGGACAACCGGAGGGAATGGTAGCGATGTGAGGATCACATGTGTTCACGGAGTGTTAATGCTTTGCTCCGGTACTCTATTAAAAGGAGTACCTTAATATCCAGTAGTTTCCCTAGAGGCCCGGCTGCCACCGGCTGGTAGGACAGAAGATGTTGTGCAAGTTTCTCATTGCGAGCACGTACGACTATATATGGAACACATGCCTATTGATTGATTAGTACTTGGATACCGTTTTATTATTATCTGCAAATGCCCTGCTTTGATTGTTACATGAGTTTCTCTCATCCATGCAACGCCCGTTAAATCCGTCCCTGTGCCTACAGTATTTTAATCCTGTTTACTATAATCACTACTGCTGTCTTTATTTCACCGCTCTGTTATTTCACTATTCCTACTGCCATAAAACTGTTACTACGATAAACTCTTGCGAGCAAGTCTGTTTCCAGGTGCAGCTGAATTGACAACTCCGCTGTTAAGGCTTACAAGTATTCTTTGTCTCCCCTTGTGTCGAATCAATAAATTGGGTAATACTTCCCTCGAAGACTGTTGCGATCCCCTATACTTGTGGGTAATCAAGACTATTTTCTGGCGCCGTTGCCGGGGAGCATAGCTTTATTTGGAAGTTCACTTGGATTGATATTGTTCGCTGCAAATTCTCCATCATGGGTAAACCTCGCGATACTAAGATCGCCATATTACCATCCACTACAAGAAAAGGTACAACTCTTAGTACCTCTGCTGCTCTTGATTCACCATCTGTGATAAGTAAACTTGTTTCACCACCACAAGCTTCAAATGCTGGTACTTCTGCTGAATCTGAAAATTCCTCTCATAATTGTGATGATGCTTCTGCTGTGCTTGATAATGATGGTTCGTTAGGATCTTTTCTAGATGCTACAATTGCTAAGTCTAGACAAATTGAAAATACTGAAACTCCTAATGAAAATGCTGCTACACCTGTTAATTCACCTGAGTCTGTTGAATATTCTAGTGATGATCTTGATGAAGATTATGTAGAGCTTGATGATGATTTTATTGAAAAATGCAATGCTACTACTGATGCAAGAAAAATTAAAAAGTTGCTTGCAGAACATGCTGTTAGATATAAATTATCTCCTGATCCTAAATTTGCCACATCTCCTATAAACATTAGGGATAAAGATTATGATTTTTCTCTTGATTTATCTCATATAGCTATTGTTGAGAAAACACCCTTTTGTGGTACTGAAAAAGAAAGTGCTGTTGAACACATGACTGAGTTATCTACTCTTAGTGGCTTGTTTTCTGATGATATTAAGATGCGTACTTATTTTGTCGCTAAAATTTTTCCTTTCTCATTAAAGGATGATGCTAAAACTTGGTATAATAATTTGCCTCCTGGTTCTATTAAAAGTCCAAAAGAATTGCTTGATGTTTTCTTCCGTAAATACTTTCCTGCTAGTGCTCAACATGCTGCTTTGCAGAGAATTTATAATTTTGACCAGGAAGATGGAGAGAAATTGCCTGAGGCTTGGGCGAGATTTTGCTCTCTTATTAGAGCTCAGCCTGACCATGATTTGGAAAAGCATGATTTACTTGATATATTTTATAGTGGACTAACCATTGAGTCTAGGGCATACCTGGATAGTTGTGCTGGTTGTGTTTTCAGGAAAAGAACTCCAGACGACGCTGAAGAATTATTGGCTAAAATAGGCCGGAATCATGATGATTGGTCTACACCTGAACCAACCCCGACACCGATAGTGAAGAAGAGGGGTATGATTAAATTAAATGATGAAGATATGAGGGAAGCCAAGAAGTCTCTTAAAGAGAAGGGTATTAAACCTGAAGATGTGAAGAATTTACCTCCTATAGAAGATTTATGTGAGATAACTCCCCCTTCATCCATGATTGAGGTACACTCTCTTCAACGCTTTACTAGGGAAGATATTCCATATTCAAAACCTCCTGCTCAATGCTTAGATGAGTTTGATAATTATATTGTTAAGCAACAAAACTTTAATATGAGAGTAGAGAATCATTTAATGGAAAATTCTCGAGCTATTAGTGAATTGCATGGTATTGTGGAGAGAACCTCCAATGATGTTAAGATACTTGTTAAACATTTTCAAATGGTTCAAACTCAAATTGATCAACTTACTAAAGTGCAAAATGACTTGTTGGGAAATAATTCTAAAGAAAAACATGCTTATGAAGTAACAACTAGAGGTGGTGTTTCTACCCAGGATCCTCTATATCCTGAAGGGCATCCCAAAAGAGTTGAACAAGATTCTCAACTAACTAAAACTAGTGCTCCATCTAAGAAAAAGAAAAAGAAACATAAGAATGTTGTAGAATCCTCTGAACCTGTTAATGATCCTAATAGTATTTCTATTTCTGATGCTGAAACTGAAAGTGGTAATGAACATGAGGAAGATAATGATAAGAATGATACTCCTGATAAAGAAGAAATTGAAAAAGAACCTGAAAAGCATGCTAAAAATAAAAAGTACACTAAAGAAGATTTTATTACTGAGAAACATGGTAATGAAAGAGAACCTTGGGTTCAAAAGCAAATGCCTTTTCCTGTTAAGAAACTAAAATCAAAGGAGGAGGAACATTATAATAAATTTTGTGATTGGATGAAACCTTTATTTTTGCAAATTCCTTTGACTGATGCTATTAAATTGCCTCCTTATTCAAAGTATATGAAAGATATTGTTACTAACAAAAGGAAAGTCCCCAATGAGGAAATTTCTACTATGCTCGCTAATTACTCCTTCAATGGTAAGATTCCAAAGAAGTTGGGCGACCCAGGTATACCTACTATTCCTTGTTCCATAAAGAATAATTATGTTAGAACTGCTCTATGTGATTTGGGAGCGGGAGTTAGTGTAATGCCCTTTTCTCTTTATAAGAGACTTGATTTAGATAAGTTAATACCAACTGATATATCTTTGCAAATGGCTGATAAATCTACTGCTATTCCTGTTGGTTTATGTGAAAATGTTCCTGTTCAAGTTACTCAGCATTGCTTGATATTAACTGATTTTGTTGTGTTGGAAATGCCTGAAGATGATAATATGTCCATTATTCTTGGAAGACCCTTTCTTAATACTGCAGGGGCTGTTATTGATTGCAATAAAGGCATGGTTACTTTCAATGTTGATGATAAGGAACACACTGTCTATTTTCCCAAGAGGATTGATAAAGTATGTGGAGTCAATACAATTTTTAATGTGAAAACTATCAAAGTGGGATCCATTGATTGTCCTATATATGAGCCTAAAGAAGAATATCAAACTCTTGTGATTGGATCCATATCAATTCAATATAAGGTAACATGATTGATTTGAGGTTTATTTCTTCTTATGTCATATAAAATTTATTTGGTAGCAAGACTTGATCAACCTTGTTAACAAGTATATTTTATTGCATAAAAGAGCTAAACAACATTTCTTTCTTTCTTTCTCCCTCCACTTATTTTACTTGCTGTAGCACTTTTGTTTTGCAATATGCTTTAGTTGTTTAAGATTTTGGAAATCATTTTCCTGCGCAGTAATCATTAATTTAATACCCAGAAATGTGCATTTTTCGAAGTTCTCTAAAAATTACAAAAATTACACCGTTGGTCCTATTTTTCGACGAGGCACCTGGGAGCACCAGAGGATGACCTGTGGGGCACCAGGAGGTGCCACACCACAGGCCGGCGCGGCCAAGGAGGTGGGCGCGCCACCCTGTGGTGTGGGCCCCTCCTTGCCCCACTACATCATCTCTTCCTCCCAGCATCTTCTCTCTCCCGAAAAAACTCGTACCAAGTTCCTCTCACTCGTGTTTCTGCTCAAGAACTCGCGATTTTTCGATCTCCTTGCTCAGCCCAGATTTCTGTTTGAAATTTGGCACATTTACTCCTTGGTATGTGACTCCTTTGATTGTCCAATTAGAATTTCATTTGGTTGAGTATATCTTGAATATTTTGCTGCTGTAGATAACATGTTTAGTGAGCTTGCATGCTTGTTCTAAGAGGAAGAAACTAGTTTTGATGCATGTTTAGTACTCTAGCAAGTTCCTATAGTAGTTCCCTTCAATTATATACCTTGAAATCAAATTTTATAATGATTGTTGAAAATTTCAGAAGGGGAAGATGAAGAAATTCAAATTTGGAGAATTGTTCAAGAAAGCAACAACCAGCACCGGTAGGCCCTCGAGGGCGTCTACTCAGATTAGGCGATCCTACAATGAGGATGTCATCGCGCCTAGCTTCGCGCCCGAGGAGGACAATGGGGCTCCTAATGCTTCATCCTTCCCATGTTATGATTTTCTGACAAATGCAGGGATATTGGATGATTTCTTCACCCTTGTCAACAGGGCAGGCTTAGCCACCTACGTGGGAGATGAAAGGGAACAATACTACAGGCTCACCAAAGTTTTCGTTGAGAGCTTCAAGTTCCACAACGCGCAATTTGAGCCGACAGTTGCATTCAAGATCTATGATATTCCTGTTACTATGAAATTGGAAGAATTTTGTCGTGCATTGGATATTGCCCCTGTAGGTACAGCAAGGAGGATTGATGACAACCCCCGGGACCTGTTGGAGCTCTACCGAGGGATCACCGAGGATGATTGCCGCACCATCCAGCGAGGGAAGATAAGAAACATTCAACTCCCCGCTATTAAATATTTCGCATATTACATTGCTACTAGCATTTTGGGTAGAGAAAATACTAGCAATATCTCTAGCTACCATCTTGCTTTCTTGAATGCTGCACTTACTGGAGAGACATCTTATCATCTTGGTTCTCTTATTGCTCGCCGCCTGTCTAGCAGGGGGCCTATTTTTGGAGGAACTATTGCACTGCGCATTTTAACACATCTAGAGATTCCTCTTGATTCTAATGATGTGCCATTAACCCCTAGGAGACTAGATATTGCTGCTATGAAGAGCCATCATTTTGTTACTACTGACTCCACTATAGATAATATGGTCTATAGAATGTTGTTTGCTGATGGGAATGAGAAGGAAATTCCTCTTCCCCAGCCAGGTTTGTTCAATATTGACAGGCAATCATGGTCGCTCACTAAGGAGGCGGTGGAGGAACATATGAAGATACAAGAATTCCACCAGCAACATGACTCCGAGAACGCCGAGCCCTCCTACGACTACACCGTCACATACCCCGACGTTTCCTCCAGCACATACCTGGAACCGGGTCGTTCTTCGTCGTACTACGGAGACACCACTTCATGGGGACCGTGGGAATGAACTCCACTTAGGCCAAAAGCCTAAGCTTGGGGGAGGTATACCGGCATCACTCATTCTTTGCATATTATGGTTGCTGGATACTTGTACATACTTGTTTAGTCTCTAGAGTGGTTTTCTAATGAGAGGGAGATGATATTTGGGGAAGTGCTGTCCAAAAACAGATTCTGGGCTGTTACCAAAAAAATTCGTACGCACAGCCAGAACGTTATTTTGAGTTGCCAATTTTTGAGCATGTTCCCCAGGTTGTTATCTAACTTTCATTAGTTGAACACTTTTTGGTCTGAGCAATGGAAGATTTTTGTTAATTTCGATTTCTGTACTGCTGTCAGGATTTGGCAGATTTCTGTCATCCTGCTTTTCTGTGTTTCTGTTAGTTTGCATTCTTTTGTTTTCACTTTGTTTCTTTCCTAAAACACAAAAAGACCAAAAATATTTCTGTTGTTTCTCTTCACCATTTGTTTATTTGGTTCCTTGCTCTTAGTTTGCTTTATTTGCTATCATTGGTTTGCTACAAGAAAACCCAAAAAGATTTTGCTTTGTTTGCTTGTTTTCTTTTGTTCTTGTTTCTAATTCGAAAACACCAAAAATATTTGCTGTTCTTCTTTGGTTTGTAAAGTTCATCATGAGTTCAATGGTCTTCGGTGGCTGGAGCGTGGTTTTCATTTCATATTATCCAAGCTACACAAGTGAAAAGGCAATAATGACGATCTACGACAATCTGATTGTGGTGAGAGGCTGGTATGAACTCTATTTGCTTTCATTTTTGTACATATACTCATCCATATGAGCATGCTTAGTTGGTTCATGTGAGGTATATGTTATTTGAGAAAGTCTAGTAGTTCATGATCTCTCATGTTTAGCTCCAATTTATTAATATGAGTAGCATGTCATGGATGTTTGCTTGCATTGTTTTATTCATAAGTAAGTATGACATTGTGGTATCCTCCTCTGAATAATTCATTTATATCGACTTGGCACATGCTCACGCATGCATATGACTGAACAAAAAGTCAATTAAGCCTCGATGATTTATATTGCTTCAGAGTTATTGTATCACTTTTATGCCTCCGTTAATTTATTTTGCCGCAAGCATGATTATGACAGTTACTGCTCTCTTGATTTGTCGCTCCCTAGTCTTTTGCTAGCCTTCACTTGTACTGAGCGGGAACGCCGCTCGTGCTTCCAAACACCTGAAACCAAGTTGTTCCAAAGTGTCCACCATAAATACCTATGCATGGCATTTCAAACCATTCCAAGTAAATTCTCATGCGCTACCTTTAAAACTTTCAAAATGCTTCTCAATTTGTGTTAATGTTTCATAGCTCATGAGGAAGTATGTGGTGTTTAGCTTTCAACCTTGTCATTTACTTTTGACGGACTCTCATATGGACTAGTGGCACATCCGCTTATCCAATAATTTTGCAAAAAGAGCTGGCAATGGGATTCCCAGTCCCGAATTAATTAACTTAAATAGACACTCCTCCATGGTTTGTGATTGTTGGACGGCACCCGAAGGATTCGGTTAGCCATGGCTTGTGTGAGCAAAGGTTGGGGGGAGTGTCATCATCATAATAAAACTTAAATAAAAAGGCACTCCTTCATGGTATGTGATTGTTGGCAGGCACCCGAGGATTCGGTTAGCCATGGTTTGTGAAAGAAAGGTTGGAAGGAGTGCCAACCAAAAATAAATAAAATGGGAGCCGCTCTTGTGAGTCCGGTTGATGAGGTAGTTAGTGTACCCATTACCATTCGTTGACAACAACAAACACCTCTCAAAATAATTTTACTCCTGCTTTACAAATGAAAAGCTCTAGCGCATGTTAATCCCTGCTTCCCTCTGCGAAGGGTCAATCTTTTACTTTTATGTTGTGTCTCCATTCTTTCTTTGAGCACTATCTTGAGAGCACAACTGTCATTCTTAGTATAATATGCTTGTCTCAAAATATGATTGATTGTAGTATAACTTTGATGCTTTTATCTTTGACAATCACTACTTCTAGTCTTTCTATGAACTCCAGAGGTGCCTCGGCATTTATGTTTTGCCGATCAAATACGGGCAAGCGAGATACCACTTTATCATATTCTCTTATGAACATTGCAATCCTGCTTATATACATGATTCATGGTGCTTATTATTAATTGTTGGTACCTCTCCATGATTGACATAGCTGTTGGATGATCTTATTTGCATGTATCTCATTATGAACTGCTTAAGTATTAGCCATAGCATGAGAATATATACATCATATGAGCAAATGTGTTCGTGAAAGTTCTTTTATCGCTCAGTTGTTAACTGAATTGCTTGAGGACAAGCAATAAGCTAAGCTTGGGGGAGTTGATACGTCCAAAATCTACTTTCCCGAACACTTTTGCTATTGTTTTGCCTCTAATTTGTGTATTTTGGATACAACTAACACGGACTAACGCTGTTTTCAGCAGAACTCTGGTGTCTCGTTTTTGTGCAGAAATCCAACTTTCGGGAAAATCCTCGGAATTTATGCAGAAGGCCCTATTTTACCAGAATATTGACGGAGCCAGAAGGGCAAGAGAGGTGGAGGCCCGAGGGCCCCACCATAGGGCGGCGCGGCCCAGGGGGGGCCCGCGCGGCCATGTGGTGTGGCCCCCTCGGCTGGCCTCCGACGCCCCCCTTCGGACTACTTATCGGGTTCGACCTAAAAACGCACGGGAAGAAGTCGAAGTCGCCAGAAACCCTCCAGAGAGCCGCCACATCGCGAAACTCCGTCGCGGGAGCCAGAAGTCTCCGTTCTGGCACTCCGCCGGGACGGGGAATTGGAGGAGATCTTCACCGCCATCACCGCCAACGCCTCTCCATCGACCAGCCATGTTTCCCCCATCCATGTGTGAGTAATTCCCCCGCTGTAGGCTAAAGGGGATGGTAGGGATTGGATGAGATTGGTCATGTAATAGTCATAAGATTGTTAGGGCATAGTGCCTAGTATCCGTAGATGTCACTTTTATGATATTGTTGCAACTTGTTATGCTTAATGCTTGTCACTAGGGCCCGAGTGCCATGATCTCAGATCTGAACATGTTATTGATTCATGAAGATATTCGTTGTTTATGATCTTACCTGCAAGTTGTATACACATGTCGCTGTCCGGAACCAATGGCCCCGAAGTGACAGAAATCGGGACAACCGGAGGGAATGGTAGCGATGTGAGGATCACATGTGTTCACGGAGTGTTAATGCTTTGCTCCGGTACTCTATTAAAAGGAGTACCTTAATATCCAGTAGTTTCCCTAGAGGCCCGGCTGCCACCGGCTGGTAGGACAGAAGATGTTGTGCAAGTTTCTCATTGCGAGCACGTACGACTATATATGGAACACATGCCTATTGATTGATTAGTACTTGGATACCGTTTTATTATTATCTGCAAATGCCCCTGCTTTGATTGTTACATGAGTTTCTCTCATCCATGCAACGCCCGTTAAATCCGTCCCTGTGCCTACAGTATTTTAATCCTGCTGTTTACTATAATCACTACTGCTGTCTTTATTTCACCGCTGTTGTTATTTCACTATTCCTACTGCCATAAAACTGTTACTCTGATAAACTCTTGCGAGAGCTTCAGGTGAATTGACAACTCCGTGTTAAGGCTTACAAGTATTCTTTGTCTCCCCTTGTGTCGAATCAATAAATTGGGTAATACTTCCCTCGAAGACTGTTGCGATCCCCTATACTTGTGGGTAATCAGTGCAGCAAACAAAGTAGTAAATAAAATAAAGCAAGACAAAAACAAAGTAATGAGATTGGGAAGTGGAGACTCCCCTTGCAGCGTGTCTTGATCTCCCCGGCAACGGCGCAGAAAAAGAGCTTGATGGCGTGTAACTCACACGTTCGTTGGGAACCCCAAGAGGAAGGTATGATGCGCACAGTAGCAAGTTTTCCCTCAGAAAGAAACCAAGGTTTAATCGAACCAGGAGGAGCCAAGAAGCACGTTGAAGGTTGATGGTGGCGAAATGTGATGCGGCGCAACAACAGGGATTCCGACGCCAACGTGGAACCTGCACAACACAACCAAGTACTTTGTCCCAACGAAACAGTGAGGTTGTCAATCTCACCGGCTTGCTGTAACAAAGGATTAACCGTATTGTGTGGAAGATGATTGTTTGCAAGAAAACAGTAAAACAAGTATTGCAGTAGATTGTATGCTATGTAAAGAATAGGACCGGGGTCCACAGTTCACTAGAGGTGTCTCTCCCATAAGATAAAAGCATGTTGGGTGAACAAATTACAGTCGGGCAATTGACAAATAGAGAAGGGCATAACAATGCATATACATGATATGATAAATATAGTGAGATTTAATCCGGGCATTACGACAAAGTACATAGACCGCCATCCAACTGCATCTATGCCTAAAAAGTCCACCTTCAGGTTATCATCCGAACCCCATTCAGTATTAAGTTGCAAAGCAACAGACAATTGCATTAAGTATGGTGCGTAATGTAATCGACAACTACATCCTTAGACATAGAATCAATGTTTTATCCCTAGTGGCAACAGCACATCACAACCTTAGAACTTTCTGTCACTGTCCCAGGTGTCAATGAAGGCATGAACCCACTATCGAGCATAAATACTCCCTCTTGGAGTTAAGAGTAAAAACTTGGCCAGAGCCTCTACTAATAACGGAGAGCATGCAAGATCATAAACAACACATAAACAATAGATTGATAATCATCATAACATAGCATTCTCTATCCATCGGATCCCGACAAACACAACATATAGTATTACAGATAGATGATCTTGATCATGTTAGGCAGCTCACAAGATCCAACAATGAAGCACAATTAGGAGAAGACGACCATCTAGCTACTGCTATGGACCCATAGTCCAGGGGTGAACTACTCATCACTCCGGAGGCGACCATGGCGGTGTAGAGTCCTCCGGGAGATGAATCCCCTCTCCGGCAGGGTGCCGGAGGCGATCTCCTGAATCCCCCGAGATGGGATCCCCGGCAACGGCGCCAGAAAAGTGCTTGATGTCTACGGGTGCTTCTATTCTTGTAGACAGTGTTGGGCCTCCAAGAGCAGAGGTTTGTAGAACAGCAGCAAGTTTCCTTAAGTGGATTACCCAAGGTTTATCGAACTCGGGGAGGAAGAGGTCAAAGATATCCCTCTCATGCAACCCTGCAACCACAAAGCAAGAAGTCTCTTGTGTCCCCAACACACCTAATAGGTGCACTAGTTCGGCGAAGAGATAGTGAAATACAAGTGGTATGAATGAATATGAGCAGTAGTACGGCGCCAGAAAATAGCTTACTGGCGTGCAGTTGATGGTAGTAATATTGTAGGAAGTAAACAAGCAGTAACGCAGCAGTAGTAACGCAGTAAAACAGTAAACAAGCAGCGATAGCAGTATTTAGGAACAAGGCCTAGGGATTAGACTTTCACTAGTGGACACTCTCAACTTTGATCACATAACAGAATAGATAAATGCATACTCTACACTTTCTTGTTGGATGATGAACACATTGCGTAGGATTACACGAACCCTCAATGCCGGAGTTAACAAGCTCCACAATTAAATGTTCATATTTAAGTAACCTTAGAGTGTAAGATAGATCAATACGACTAAACCAAGTACTAACGTAGCATGCACACTGTCACCTTCATGCTTATGTAGGAGGAATAATACACATCAATACTATCATAGCAATAGTTAACTTCACAATCTACAAGAGATCATGATCATAGCATAAACCAAGTACTAACACGGATGCACACACTGTCACCATTACATCGTGCAGGAGGAATAAAACTACTTTAATAACATTGCTAGAGTAGCACATAGATTAATTGTGATACAAAACATATTGCAATCATAAAGAGATATAAATAAGCACTTCACTACGCCATTCATAACAGTGAATAAGTATTCTGTGAAATATAGCCTAAGAGACCCACACGGTGCACACACTGTCACCTTTACACACGTGGGACAAGGAGTCTCCGGAGATCACATAAGTAAAACTCACTTGACTAGCATAATGACATCTAGATTACAAGCATCATCATATGAATCTCAATCATGTAAGGCAGCTCATGAGATTATTGTATTGAAGCACATAGGAGAGAGATGAACCACATAGCTACCGGTACAGCCCCGAGCCTCGATGGAGAACTACTCCCTCTTCATGGGAGCAGCAGCGGTGATGAAGATGGCGGTGGAGATGGCAGCGGTGTCGATGGAGAAGCCTTGGGGGCACTTCCCCGTCCGGCAGGGTGCCGGAACAGAGACTCCTGTCCCCAGATCTTGGCTTCGCGATGGCGGCGGCTCTGGATGGTTTCGTGGGTTTCGTCCTCCGTAATAGGGTTTTCGCGACGGAGGCTTTAAATAGGCGAAAGGGAAGCCTCGGAGGGCCTGGGGCCACCACACCATAGGCGGCGCGGCCCCCTCGGCCGCGCCGGTGTGGTGTGGGGCCCCAGGGCTTCCCTCTGGCGGGTGTTCTGGATGGTTCCGGGAAAAATAGGAACTGGGCGTTGATTTCGTCCGATTCGAGAATATTTCATTACTAGGATTTCTGAAACCAAAAACAGCAGAAAATAGGAACTGGCACTTCGGCATCTTGTTAATAGGTTAGTTCCAGAAAATGCACAAATACGACATGTAATGTGTATAAAACATGTAGATATCATCAATAAAGTAGCATGGAACATAAGAAATTATCGATACGTTGGAGACGTATCAGCATAGTTTTCAGAATAAAATAAACCTTTTGAAGAAATGTTTACGAAAACTTGCATTCGCCTATGACTTTCTGGTCTGTGGCTGTAGCTAGTGCATGATACACCTATTTCCCTAATATGAACTTGCTGAGTATGCTCGTACTCATCCCACTCTTAAATCCCTTAGCTATGGAGGCATGATACGTCTCCAACGTATCGATAATTTCTTATGTTCCATGCTACTTTATTGATGATACCTACATGTTTTATGCACATTATATGTCATATTTATGCATTTTCTGGAACTAACCTATTAACAAGATGCCGAAGAGCCAGTTTGTTTTCTGTGTTTTTGGTTTCAATCCTAGTAAAAATATTCTCGGAATTGGACGAAACTTTCGCCCGGGTCCTATTTTGCACGAAGCTTCCGAAGGAAGAGATAACGAAGTGGGGCCACGAGGCGGCCGGAGGGTGGCCGGCGCGGCCCAAGCCCTGGCCGCGCCGACCTACCCCCTAGGCCCCTCGTGTGGCCCCTCGCGTTGACCCTCCGCCTACTTAAAGCCTCCGTCGCGAAACCCCCAGGACCGAGAGCCACGATACGGAAAACCTTACTGAGACACCGCCGCCGCGAATCCCATCTCGGGGGATTCTAGAGATCGCCTCCGGCACCTGCCGGAGAGGGGATCTCCCGGAGGACTCTACACCGCCATGGTCGCCTCCGGAGTGATGAGTGAGTAGTTCACCCTGGACCATGGGTCCATAGCAGTAGCTAGATGGTCGTCTTCTCCTTGTTGTGCTTCATTGTTGGATCTTGTGAGCTGCCTAACATGATCAAGATCATCTATATGTAATTCTATATGTTGTGTTTGTCGGGATCCGATGGATAGAGAGTACTATGATTATGGTGATTATCAATCTATTGTTTATGTGTTGTTTATGATCTTGCATGCTCTCCGTTACTAGTAGAGGCTCTGGCCAAGTTTTTACTTTTAACTCCAAGAGGGAGTATTTATGCTCGATAGTGGGTTCATGCCTCCATTGAATCTGGGACAGTGACAGAAAGTTCTAAGGTTGTGGATGTGCTGTTGCCACTAGGGATAAAACATTGATGCTATGTCTAAGGATGTAGTTGTTGATTACATTACGCACCATACTTAATGCAATTGTCTGTTGCTTTGCAACTTAATACTGGAGGGGGTTCGGATGATAACCTGAAGGTGGACTTTTTAGGCATAGATGCAGTTGGATGGTGGTCTATGTACTTTGTCGTAATGCCCAATTAAATCTCACTATATTTATCATATCATGTATATGCATTGTTATGCCTTTCTCTATTTGTCAATTGCCCGACTGTAATTTGTTTACCCAACATGCTTTTATCTTATGGGAGAGACACCTCTAGTGAACTGTGGACCCCGGTCCTATTCTTTACATAGCATACAATCTACTGCAATTGTGTTTTACTATTTTCTTTGCAAACATCTTCCACTCGATACGTTTAATCCTTTGTTACAGCAAGCCGGTGAGATTGACAACCTCACTGTTTCGTTGGGGCAAAGTACTTGGGTTGTGTTGTGCAGGTTCCGCGTTGGCGCCGGAATCCCTGGTGTTGCGCCGCATCACATTTCGCGACCATCAACCTTCAACGTGCTTCTTGGCTCCTACTGGTTCGATTAAACCTTGGTTTCTTTCTGAGGGAAAACTTGCCACTGTGCGCATCATACCTTCCTCTTGGGGTTCCCAACGGACGTGTACATCTACGCGCATCAAGCACTTTTTCTGGCGCCGTTGCCGGGGAGATCAAGACACGCTGCAAGGGGAGTCTCCACTTCTCAATCTCTTTACTTTGTTTTTGTCTTGCTTTATTTTATTTACTACTTTGTTTGCTGCACCTAAACAAAACACAAAAAAATTAGTTACTTGCATTTAATTTATTTTGTTATCATGTCTAGTCCTGTACTTGTTTTTATTTTCACTAGTTAGGCTTAATGGAAAACAACAAAAAAATTAGAGATCTTTATGAACTATATCTTGAATTAGGACATGATGTGTTTGAAGAGAAAATTAAAAAACCCATGGAACTTTGTTTGCAAAATAGTTGTAGCAATGTTATTAGCATGAACTCTTTGAACACTATTATTGCTAAAGCTATGGAAGAATTTAAGCTTGGGGAAGCTGGTTGTGATATTTTTAGTCCCCCAAGCATGGAGGAGAAAATTTACTTTGATGATACTTTACCTCCTATATATGATGCTTGCAATGATGAATATGATATTTTCAGTCCACCTACTATTGAGGAGAAAATTAATTATGATTCCAATATGCCTCCTATATATGATGATTATGGTGATGAGAATAATAGTGATAGCTATTTTGTTGAATTTGCTCCCACTACAACTAATAAAATTGATTATGCTTATGTGGAGAGTAATAATTTTATGCATGTGGCTCATGACAAGAATGTTATATGTGATAGTTATATTGTTGAATTTGTTCATGATGCTACTGAAAGTTATTATGAGAGAGGGAAACATGGTTATATGCATCTTAATAATATTAAGTTTCCCCTCTTTATGTTGAGAATCTTGAAATTGCACTTGTGTTGCTTTTCTATGCTTACCACTTTGTTCTTCATTAATTTATTTGTGTACAAGATTCCTTTTCATAGGAAGTGGGTTAGGCTTAAATGTGTTTTGAATTTGCTTCTTGATGTTCTCTTTTGCTTCATTGTCTATTTTCATGAGAGCATCATCATTAAAACTGCTGAGCCCATCTTAATGGCTATAAAGAAAGCACTTCTTGGGAGATAACCCATGTGTTTATTTTACTACAGCAATTTTTGTTTTGTTGAGTCTTGGAAGTTGTTTACTACTGTAGCAACCTCTCCTTATCATGTTTTTGTGCCAAGTAAAGTTTCCATGTCAAAGTTGATGTTATATTTGGGATTGCTGCGCAGAAACAGCATTGCTGTCTGTCACGAATCTGGGCACAATTCTCTGTAGAAAATTCGAAAAAATCTGCCAATTTACGAGCGTGATCCTCAGATATGTACGCAACTTTCATTAGTTTTGAGTTTTTCCATTTGAGCAAGTCTGGTGCCATCTCTAAATTCGTCTTTACGGACTGTTCTGTTTTTGACAGATTCTGCCTTTTATTTCGCATTGCCTCTTTTGCTATGTTGGATTTATTTCTTTGATCCATTAATGTCCAGTAGCATTATGCAATGTCCAGAAGTGAAAATAATGATTGTGTCACCTCTGAATGAGTGAATTATTAATTGTGCACTAACCCTCTAATGAGTTTGCTTGAAGTTTGGTGTGAAGGAAGTTTTCAAGGGTCAAGAGAGGAGTATGATATACTATGATCAAGAGGAGTGAAAGCTCTAAGCTTGGGGATGCCCCGTGGTTCACCCCTGCATATTTTAAGAAGACTCAAGCGTCTAAGCTTGGGGATGCCCAAGGCATCCCCTTCTTCATCGACAACATCATCAGGTTCCTCCCCTGAAACTATATTTTTATTCAGTCACATCTTGTGTTCTTTACTTGGAGCGTCGGTTTGTTTTTGTTTTTGTTTTTGTTTGAATAAAATGGATCCTAGCATTCACTTTGTGGGAGAGAGACACGCTCCGCTGTTGCATATGGACACATGTGTCCTTAGGCTTTACTCATAATGTTCAAGGCGAAGTTTCTTCTTCGTTAAATTGTTATATGGTTGGAATTGGAAAATGCTACATGTAGTAATTCTAAAATGTCTTGGATAATGTGATACTTGGCAATTGTTGTGCTCATGTTTAAGCTCTTGCATCATATACTTTGCACCCATTAATGAAGAAATACATAGAGCTTGCTAAAATTTGATTTGCATATTTGGTTTCTCTAAGGTCTAGATAATATCTAGTATTGAGTTTTGAACAACAAGGAAGACGGTGTAGAGTCTTATAATGTTTACAATATGTCTTTTATGTGAGTCTTGCTGCACTTGTTCATCCTTGAGTTTGCTTCAAATAACCTTGCTAGCCTAAACCTTGTATCGAGAGGGAATACTTCTCATGCATCCAAAATCCTTGAGCCAACTACTATGCCATTCGTGTCCACCATACCTACCTACTACATGGTATTTCTCCGCCATTCCAAAGTAAATTGCTTGAGTGCTACCTTTAAAATTCCATCATTCACCTTTGCAATATATAGCTCATGGGACAAAATAGCCTTAAAAACTATCGTAGTATTGAATATGTACTTATGCACTTTATATTTTATTAAGTTGCTTGTTGTGCGATAACCATGCTTCTGGGGAACGCCATCAACTATTGTTGAATATCATGTGAGTTGCTATGCATGTCCGTCTTGTCTGAAGGATCTATCATTTTAGTGGTTGGAGCATGCAAAATTGTTAGAGAAGAACATTGGGCCGCTAACTAAAGCCATGAATCATGGTTGAAGTTTCAGTTTTGGACATATATCCTCAATCTCATATGAGAATAATAATTGTTGCTACATGCTTATGCATTTAAGAGGAGTCCATTATCTGTTGTCCATGTTGTCCCGGTATGGATGTCTAAGTTGAGAATAATCAAAAGCGAGAAATCCGAAATGCGAGCTTTCTCCTTAGACCTTTGTACAGGCGGCATGGAGGTACCCCTTTGTGACACTTGGTTGAAACATGGCATGCAAAGATCCGGTAGTCCAAGCTAAGTAGGACGAGGTGCGGGCACTATTAGTATACTATGCATGAGGCTTGCAACTTGTAAGATATAATTTTCATAACTCATATGCTTTATTACTACCGTTGACAAAATTGTTTCATGTTTTCAAAATAAAAGCTCTAGCACAAATACAGCAATCGATGCTTTCCTCTTTGAAGGACCATTCTTTTACTTTTATTGTTGAGTCAGTTTACCTATCTCCTTCCACCTTAAGAAGCAAACACTTGTGTGAACTGTGCATTGATTCCTACATACTTGCATATTGCACTTGTTATATTACTTTATGTTGACAATATCCATGAGATATACATGTTATAAGTTGAAAGCAACCGCTGAAACTTAATCTTCCTTTGTGTTGCTTCAACACCTTTACTTTGATTTATTGCTTTATGAGTTAACTCTTATGCAAGACTTATTGATGCTTGTCTTGAAGTACTATTCATGAAAAGTCTTTGCCATATGATTCACTTGTTTACTCATGTCATTACCTTTGCTTTGATCGCTGCATTCATTACATATGTTTACAAATAGTATGATCAAGATTATGATGGCATGTCACTTCAGAAATTATCTTTGTTATCGTTTTACCTGCTCGGGACGAGCAGAACTAAGCTTGGGGATGCTGATACGTCTCCAACGTATCGATAATTTCTTATGTTCCATGCTACTTTATTGATGATACCTACATGTTTTATGCACATTATATGTCATATTTATGCATTTTCTGGAACTAACCTATTAACAAGATGCCGAAGAAGATTCTGTTTTCTGCTGTTTTGGTTTCAGAAATCCTAGTAAAGAAATATTCTCGGAATTGGACGAAACTTTCGCCCAGGGTCCTATTTTTGCACGAAGCTTCCAGAAGACCGAAGAGATAACGAAGTGGGGCCACGAGGCGGCCAGAGGGGTGGCCGCGGCAAGCCCTGGCCGCGCCGACCTACCCCCTGGGCCCCTCGTGTGGCCCCTCGCGTTGACCCTCCGCCTACTTAAAGCCTCCGTCGCGAAACCCCCAGACCGAGAGCCACGATACGGAAAACCTTCGAGACGCCGCCGCCGCGAATCCCATCTCGGGGGATTCGGAGATCGCCTCCGGCAGAGGGGATTCATCTCCCGGAGGACTCTACACCGCCATGGTCGCCTCCGGAGTGATGAGTGAGTAGTTCACCCCTGGACCATGGGTCCATAGCAGTAGCTAGATGGTCGTCTTCTCCTTGTTGTGCTTCATTGTTGGATCTTGTGAGCTGCCTAACATGATCAAGATCATCTATATGTAATTCTATATGTTGTGTTTGTCGGGATCCGATGGATAGAGAGTACTATGATTATGGTGATTATCAATCTATTGTTTATGTGTTGTTTATGATCTTGCATGCTCTCCGTTACTAGTAGAGGCTCTGGCCAAGTTTTTACTTTTAACTCCAAGAGGGAGTATTTATGCTCGATAGTGGGTTCATGCCTCCATTGAATCTGGGACAGTGACAGAAAGTTCTAAGGTTGTGGATGTGCTGTTGCCACTAGGGATAAAACATTGATGCTATGTCTAAGGATGTAGTTGTTGATTACATTACGCACCATACTTAATGCAATTGTCTGTTGCTTTGCAACTTAATATACTGGAGGGGGTTCGGATGATAACCTGAAGGTGGACTTTTTAGGCATAGATGCAGTTGGATGGCGGTCTATGTACTTTGTCGTAATGCCCAATTAAATCTCACTATATTTATCATATCATGTATATGCATTGTTATGCCTTTCTCTATTTGTCAATTGCCCGACTGTAATTTGTTTACCCAACATGCTTTTATCTTATGGGAGAGACACCTCTAGTGAGCTGTGGACCCCGGTCCTATTCTTTACATAGCATACAATCTACTGCAATTGTGTTTTACTATTTTCTTTGCAAACATCTTCCACTCGATACGTTTAATCCTTTGTTACACAAGCCGGTGAGATTGACAACCTCACTGTTTCGTTGGGGCAAAGTACTTGGTTGTGTTGTGCAGGTTCCGCGTTGGCGCGGAATCCCTGGTGTTGCGCCGCATCACATTTCGCGACCATCAACCTTCAACGTGCTTCTTGGCTCCTACTGGTTCGATTAAACCTTGGTTTCTTTCTGAGGGAAAACTTGCCACTGTGCGCATCATACCTTCCTCTTGGGGTTCCCAACGGACGTGTACATCTACGCGCATCAGCACCGGAGGATAAACTACCGTGGAACTCGAAGACAAAGGAGTCAACTGCAACAAGATGAAGAATCCAAGCAAAGAAGTCAATGAAGTCAACTGCTGCAGCAACTAGAGTGGAAACTTAGACTAGTAATAGAAGGGAGCCTTTCCCTAATCCTAGCACCTAAGTAGCTAGAGTTCTATAGCAAGCCAAGTAGCTCTTAAGCTTGAGTTAGCAATAAGTTAGACTACGAGTCGTTCTTCTGGAGCTTTATTTGAAGTTTTACCTCACTGTAAAGTAGGAGGCTGTGTTGATCTTCTGTAAACAGCTTGTGTATCCTTCTATAGACATACCTTGGACTCGCATATGTTTCTGTTGTACCACTCTGAGGGATGTAATATGAGTGGAACGGTGTTTCACTTGTGTTATGTCAACGACTTGTGTACTACACCATGCAGTGGTACGCTGGGTCACCACAGCTGGTATCAGAGCAAATGCTTTGACCCTAGGATTAAAACCCTTTAAAGGAGACCTATAGGTTTGGTAGTGTCTATAGGAAGTTGTATTAGCTAAGTCAACTATGCTAAACCAACTATTCTTATGACTTGAGATGGGTATTCACTTGAGAATAATCCTGACACACTTGAGTCAATCTTTCTTATCTATCTTTCTTAAGTAAAGTTGATTAGTTATCTTGCTTCATTCCAAATAATTAGAACACCATTGAAGCTTAAGATAATGGGTGGTAGTAGACCACAGTTGGTATACAATACATGGTAGTCCAAAGAGAGGATACAACCACAAGGAAGATATCCTATTGGAAGAAGTATACCAATGCAAGTTATGGTTAAGTAAGAGTCATTTAAAATGTCAAATGACTGATGTTAAGTAATGTAGATAAGTAATATGAGGTAGTATATACCTATGATGAGTCAATCATAGGAGGTAAGGAAGAGTGATAGGAATCATATAAGTCTACTTTTCATGGTAAAGTTGGTAATCATATATGATTCAATTGAGAGTCATGATGTGATAGAGTAGAACATCATAAGTACGATAACAGAAGTATGATAAGGAGTAGGATTTAAGGAATAGTTCGAAAGCTTAGGCCTTAAAATCCTAATAACGGTACTAAGTATGTTAGAACCATAGTCCTTAGTTTAAAGAAGGCTTATTTAGAGCATATCACATAGAGAAATCCTAGAGTTATAGGTGGTATATTCTAAACAATCATGTGTTTAGAGTAGACATGTTAGAACTAATTGTATTATAGGAAGTAGTCCTCAATAGCACATATATATGGTATCCTATTTTGTTAGTACTTCCAAAGAAAACTAGGTTAACTTCAACTATCCCAAGCCATTTTGTTTCAAGTTTGTCTCATTGCAAATGTGCAATTAAGATAAATGTTGAGACAAATAGTAGAAATTCACGTATTTGTGCTAAGTATCACAACCTAAACCTATCTTATGTGGTGTTATATACTACACATCTGAGCCTGATGTTTAGGGATGTCTTACCCAACTATTATATTCAGGCATATAAAGATGTGTATTATAAGCACAAAGCTGGATCTTCTTGGATTTTATTGGATTTTCATTGTTTGACTAGATCCATACATGAAGTTTGACTTTGATATGCAAATGCATGTTGCAATATCAAGCTCTTACTTGATGTTATAGGTCTAGAGGGTAAAGGTATTCGTGTGAGGAAGTGACGAATTCTGAAGATTTTGAAGACAAGATGAAGGTTCACTAGAAGAAGGAAGTAAAGTTGTGGGAAGTAACCACAATACTTCAAAGTAAGGACCAATCAAAACTCACTTTTATCCTCAATTGAGGAGTACTTCAACATGGAAGTACCATGGAAGTGAGAAAAATAGTGAATATGGAGCAGTAGAAGTGGAGCCATATTCATTATGGAAGAAGGGAATGCAAGTGAAGTCACTTACAATACTATTTTCATAGTGTCAACAAGTGGTTTTCTTGCAAAACAAACCTTAGAAGAAGGAAAATAGACAAGTGAAGTCGCAGCTGGTATCATCAGACCGCAGCTGATATAGGATAATCATGAAGAGAAAGTATGTGAAGTGAGGTATATCTTAACTAAAACTATAAAAGTAGCCACAACTGGTAGGTAGATGTGGACTAGAACCATAACATAGCCACAGCTGGTATCCAATAAGCCACATCTTGTGTTAGATAGTCTGCAGCTGGTAACAAATAGTCCACAGCTTAATCGTTCTTTCACTCTAAAGGAAAGAGGGATTCCGTAGCTGGTATTCCGTAGCTAATAAATATTTAGTCGGAGGATTCACATCGGATACCCACAACTGTGTGGATACACCGCAAAGAATTCTTCGTGAGACTTTAGAAAGGTACAAAATATAAACCAGACTTAAACCAATCTTCTACCTTGGAGTTTAATGATTAGAAGAAAAGGAGTTTGAAGATCATTAGTAAACTCCAAGGGGGAGAGGAAGATTGAAGGAGAAGTATTAAGATATGATTTGGAGTATGAAAGACGAAGAAGAAGGTCTGAACTGAGAGGAAGTCCGATCCTATTTTCATAAGATTGGTGGAAGTATCCATATAATAGTACTCTCAGGAGGTTGTCAGACCAGAAGCCGAGGTTCATATCTCGAGGAAGTAAGGGTTATACCTTAACTTGAGTGGGTAATTGATAATTACTCAGAAGCAGAAGAGCTCAAGTAAGTCTAAGATAATGAAGTTGGATGAAGAAGATGTCGGAGGACAATCAAAGTCTAAGAAAACAAAAGACCGAAGGGTTTGACCATACCAAAACATAAGCCTATTAGAAAGATTCCTTTCATGGAACCTAAAGAAACCAAAAGGAAGATAACTAGTATGAACTAGAAGCCATGATTGGATGGACTAAATGAGTCTAATCCATTCGTAGGACTAAACAACCAGGACCATGCCTATTATAAATACCTTACGAAGTACCATTACATTCGTTATGGTAGTAAGGGAAAAACAATACCTTACTTTAAACCAATCCTTTAGACTTAAGGTTTGGGCACCGCAGCTGGATTACCGCAGCTGGTAGAACCAAGCTTTGAGTACCCAAATAGGAAGATGTCACCACAACCATTAGTAAAGTCCATTAGCATAAGAAGATGTCCTAATCCAAGAATCTTTGGAGAGTAAGCCTATAAGCTTAGAGTGTTGGAAGAAATCATAGAATTGAAGAAAGTATCAGTGCCAGACATCAGAAGACTTCATGAAGGATCGAGACAAGGGATATATTCAATTATATCTAATGAGATCACTAGGGAGTTTGAAAGGATTGTGATCTGTTTAAGTCAGTTCAACATTCCGAAACATGAGAGCGTTCGAACTTCGGGACGAAGTTCAGTTTAAGGGGGAGAGGCTGTAATATCCCAGGTTTAGAGGCAATAAAATGAGAGAACACCAAAGTGTGCATTGCATTCATGCATAGAAAATCCGGGGAATTTTCGCGCTTTCAAATAAAACTTACCACAGTAACTGAAGTTTCACTTGACTTGCTGGAATTGAAGTAGATCATCAAGTCAAGCGCTATAAACTTCATTGTGATCTTTACTAAAACCATGTTTTGGGTAGAGATGATTTGATCTATGGGCTAGATCAAATAGAAGTAGATTTACAACAAACAACACCTTAAGTAAGGATCAACTACAAGATCTTATAAAAGGATCTCAACATGCCATTCCTTACAACAACACATGAATAATTATTCAATCCTAAATCAAAGAACTCAATTAATTAAGAAACTATTCTTTACTTATCTTATCCATGTCTTCTACTAAATAAATGTTCCTAACATGAGTCACATGGTATATCTTTTCAACTACAATACTTGAACCAAGTCAAGAACACTCATATTCCTTCCTCATTAACTTTTGATCATTCCAACCTTGTTTCCCAACTCATACCAATAAACCCAGATAAAGGAGAGAATCATTCATGTGCTTATATTATCCATTGGGTAGAACCTAGATGAATATTCAACCTATCTATGTGAGGTAAACCATTAATGTTAATCAATGCTATAAGGAGTACAAGTCAAGTATTAAACCCTACTTGACCTAGCTAATACTTGATGGTAAGTAAGAACCTATTCTTCTAGTAATTATAGAGAGGCAAGTGTTGTGATCATTACAACTTGGCACTACAAGAAAAGTTGCCATGGCCGACGAAGTTGAAGTCGCGCCGTGGTTGCTGGTGTACCATGGCCGACGATTTTGGTCCCTCCGTGGTGCATGTCAAAACTTTTTTTTCTCGTTTTTGAGGCCACCTAGCCCGACGAAAGCGGCCAAAACGTCGCGTATGGTGGCCCGGGACGTGGTGCATCTCGAAATCTCGGGTTCGCCGGCCGAGTCAACGCAAATCCGCACCGCCGAGGGATGTAGGGCCCAGATGGCAGCCTCTCTGGCATTGTTTTTTTCTAGATCGCGCCATCTCGTTCAACGTTCTCCGATCGAGCCGTTTACGATGCAGGATCATGGGTCCCGCATGTCATCCTCTATGAACCAAAATTCTTTCTATTCTTGGATTTTTTGACCCCCTGATTTCTGGCTACTTCCTTTTTCTTTTGATCCCTTGCCGCCTTGGAAACGTTGAGACCGCTGCTGCTAAATGGGACCCGCATGTCATCCTCTATGTGCAATCAACTTTCTTTTCTTGGTTTTTTTGGCACCTCAAATTTGGTCACTTGCCTTTTTCTTTCGATCCCCTGCCGCCTCTCAAACGGTGATACCGCTGCTGCTATCTGGGACCCGCATGTCATCCTCTATGTACTATAAAACTTTCTTTTCTTGAATTATTTTTGGCACCTCATATTTGGTCACTTACCTTTTTTTTCGATCCCTGCCGCCTCTCAAACGGTGATACCGCTGCTGCTAAATGTGACCCGCATGTCATCCTCTATGTACTATAAAACTTTCTTTTCTTGGATTTTTTGGCACCTCATATTTGGTCACTTGACTTTTTCTTTCGATCACCTGCTGCCTCTCAACAGTGATACCGCTGCTGCTAAATGGGACCCGCATGTCATCCTCTATGTACTATAAAACTTTCTTTTCTTGGATTTTTTTGGCACCTCATATTTGGTCACTTGACTTTTTCTTTCGATCCCTTTGCCTCTCAAACGGTGATACCGCTGCTGCTAAATGGGACCCGCATGTCATCCACTATGTACTATAAAACTTTCTTTTCTTGGATTTTTTTGGCACCTCATATTTGGTAACTTGACTTTTCTTTCGATCCCCTGCTGCCTCTCAAACGGTGATACCGCTGCTAAATGGGACCCGCATGTCATCCTCTATGTACTATAAAACTTTCATTTTTTGGATTATTTTTGGCACCTCATATTTGGTCACTTGACTTTTTCTTTCGATCCCCTGCCGCCTCTCAAACGGTGAGACCGCTGCTGCTAAATGGGACCCGCATGTCATCCTCTATGAGCAATCAACTTTCTTTTCTTGGAGTTTTTTTGGCACCTCATATTTGGTAACTTGACTTTTTCTTTCGATCTCATGCCACGTTTGAAACGTTGAGGAACCTGCTGGCTCATGGGACCCGCATGTCATCCTCTGTGTGCTATAAAAGTTTCCTTTGTTGGTTTTTTTCACCCTCTGATTTTTTTGCCTTTTTCTTTTGATGCCCCCTTTGAAACGTTGAGTAAGCTGTTGGTTCAAGGGACCCGCATGTCATCCTCTATGTCCATCAACTTTCTTTTCTTGGATTTTTTTCACCCCCTAATTACTAGCTACTTTCTTTTTCTTTTGATCTCAAGCCGCATTACAAACATTGAGACCGCTGCTGCAAAATGGGACCCACATGTCATCCTCTATGTACAATAAATCTTGGATTATTTTTGGCTCCTGATATTTGGTCACTTGCCTTTTTCTTCGATCTCATGCCGCCTTTGAAACGTTGAGTAAGGCTGGCTCATGGGTCCCGCATGTCATCCTCTACGAACAATAAAAGTTTCCTTTCTTGGAGTTATTTTTACCCCTAATTTCTGGCTATTTGCCTTTTTCTTTTGATCCCCTGCCCCCGTTGAAACGATGAGGACGCTGTTGGCAGGTCGGTCCCACATGTCATCCTCTATGAACAATAAAAGTTTCCTTTGGTGGATTTATTTTTGACCCCTAATTAATTTCTGGCTATTTCCTTTATTTTTCTTTTGATTCCCTGCCGCCTTGGAATTGTTGAGAATGCTGCTGCCTCATTTTTCTTTTGGTCCTGTGCCGCCTTGGAAACGTTGAGACCGCTGCTACAAAATGGGACCCGCATGTCATCCTCTATGTACAATAAACTTTCTTTTCTTGGATTATTTTTGGCTCCTGATATTATGTCACTTGCCTTTTTCTTTCGATCTCATGCCGACTTTGAAACGTTGAGGATGCTGCTGCCTCATGGGTCCCGCATGTCATCCTCTCAGAACGATAAATGTTTTCTTTTCTTGTATTTTTTTACCAACTGATTTTTGGCTTTTTTATTTTCGATCCCCTGCCGCCTTTGAAATGTTGACTCCGCTGCTGGCTCATGGGTCCCCGATGTCAGCCTCCCCGTACAAGAAACATGTGATATTTTATTTTGCAGACAATAAACGTTGTATTTCGCTCTGAGCTATTGCAAACGGATAAATTAAATCTTTATATCTACATAAACAAACTTATATGTTGAATCTCCTTGTTTTTTGTTTTTGCGAAGCATAGGACTTTCCTGTTTTTTTTTGAGAAAAATCCGACCTTTCCTGTTTTGGAGTGGGCTGAAATTGTACGAGTCAAAAGGCCCAGCAGGATAGTTCGAAGGCCCAGATGTCCAGATACAGCCCAATTGAAATCTTTCTTTTCTTGGATTTTTTTCACACCCTGATTTCTGGCTACTTCATTTTTCTTTCGGTCCTGTGCCGCCTTGGAAGCGTTGAGACGCTGCTACAAAATGGGACCCGCATGTCATCCTCTATGTACAATAAAGTTTCTTTTCTTGGATTATTTTTGGCTCCTGATATTATGTCACTTGACTTTTTCTTTCAATCTCATGCCGACTTTGAAACGTTGAGGAAGCTGCTGGCTCATGGGTCCCGCATGTCATCCTCTATGAACAATAAAAGTTTTCTTTGTTGGATTTATTTTTTCCCCTAATTTCTGGCTATTTGTCTTTTTCTTTTGATCCCCTGCCCCCTTTGAAACGATGACGACGCAGCTGGCAAGTCGGTCCCACATGTCATCCTCTATGAACAATAAAAGTTTCCTTTGATGGATTTATTTTTGACCCTAATTAATTTCTGGCTATTTCCTTTTTTATTTTGATCCCCTGCCGCCTTGAAATAGTTGAGGATGCTGCTGCCTCATGGGTCCCGCATGTCATCCTCTCAGAAAGGTAAATGTTTCTTTTCTTGAATTTGTTTACCAACTGATTTTTGGCTTATTTTTTCTTTCGATCTCCTGCCACCTTTAAAACGTTGACGACGCTGCTGGCTCATGGGTCCCCAATGTCAGCCTCCCCATACTGCAAATCCTCTTTCTGCAAAGGTTGTATTTCTAGATAGATAAGGTGGATTCGAATCTGCCATGGTTCAGGCAGCTCAGGTAAGCCTTCTTGCACTAATTAATGGAAGTAGTGTATCGCAAGGTCAAGACATGTGGCTCGGTGTAATGAATCTATATGAATCATGTTGTGGGTTCAATCTGATAGTTCTCTAACAGGTCAGCCAAAATAGAAATTAAGTTTTTTTCTAAAAGGGAAATGCAAATTAAGATGAACACAAACATTAGTTATCATAATAGCTGATCATACATACATACTTGCTAAGAGCAAAAGCTTGCCAGAGTTTTACCACCCATACAATTAATTAGCAGTTCAGATAAGATAACCTTATATAAGTATAACTACAAATGCATTTGCTAAGGGCTCATGGGACAACAGAACTAGACAACCGCGAACTTTATGACCAGCATGTCACAGCGGCATCGAAAGATCTTGACCTTCAACTTTGATCCAATGCGAAGTTTGGCACCGTCAATGAACTTTTTCCACCTGGAAGTAACAGCCAAGCGGCCATCTGTGGGACTGACAGAGTACCGTCCCTCCACGGTGAGACCTTCACTCTCCATGACGAGGGATATCTTGCCCCTTCGGCCAGCATTGAGATCCTTGGAGATACTTTTAGGCAATTTCTGATTCAAAGCAAGAGATACCACCAAAAATTAGTCAATGGCACCAATGCACTGAACCATGTGAGACTTTGAGCAGAGAAGACATCAAGATAAGAGCAGTTATGTTGTCATATACTCACGAACATAGCCTTCAGATGCGTCCTGGTCACCACACGGGTGGCCACAGCAATGAGCTGAGACCTCGGTGATCTGGCTGGGGCAGGTGCATGAGCCTGGGCTGGTACACGAGCTGGTGCTGATGCAGGAGACTGCTGGGCAGGTGCAGTAAACGGTGCCTCTAGAGGAACCGGTGCTGATGCAGGAGACTGTTGGGCAGGTGCAGTAAACGGTGCAGCTAGAGGAACCAGTGCTGATGCAGGAGCCTGCTGGGCATGTGTAGTATATGGGGCCTCTACAGGAACCAATGCTGATGTAGGGGACTGCTGGGTAGATGCAGTAAACGGAGCTGGTACAGGAACCGGTGCTGATGCAGGAGAGTGGGAAGCCGGTGCCGGTGCTGGTGTGGTTGCCCTTTGTGACATCCGCTCCTGTTCCATCAGGGGATCTGCAGCTTTGATCATGTTAAACCCAGCAAGCTAGAACAGAGGGAATGGTTTAGAACAACTGCTCAGAATGCAGTTATCAAAAGATATGAGTAGAAAAAAGTTACATATTATATATTTGGAAGTGTCTCCAACTCTGTAAGCAGTTACGTATATCTGCCCGTTTGAGTTTCTGATCCTCAGCTCGTCGCCCTTCTTCAGACCGTAGTCAAAAGCAAACTTTCTCCAATCATGTCCATACAAATATGTGATGGCCTGCGTCTTGTAGACATACACCTCATAGACCGTGTAGGTGTTCATCAATTTGCCATTGCCATGCATAGTGAAAGATCCTTCATGCGGACACATCTGGTTAATCATTGGACGAAGTTCACAAGGTACAGTCTGCATGTGAAAATTGATACAAATGTAAGAAGCAGGAAGACTAAAAACAAGACTTTACTATATGCCAATTCATGCTAAACCACTGAGAATACATACCTGTAACTCTGTGAAGGAGCTACTAGAAAGGTAGATAGAGCCATAGGAGGTGTTATATGCGGGGTATGTACATGGGCCCGCCATATTCCCGCAAGCTCGGCATCGGGATGGTGAAGGAAACATGGGAGGTACTACTGGTGCGTAGCGCTGAACGTAAGTGGAAGAATTAGGTTGTGTAAAGTGCATAGTTCAGAGCAATGCAAATGTTGACAAGCAAGTGCATAACACTATGTTACAAACTGAACAGTGAAAAATTAGTGTATGATGAATATAAGCATGCTAATTTGGTGTTTCCGAATTCCAAAAAGCATTAGACAGAGCCAGTGATAATATCAGACATAAATCATGGCATGTATATGTGGCTTAAGAAAATATACCCGAACCCTTGGATGGTTACGGCCCGGCTGATCCTTGGACTTGAGCTTATATAAGCATCCAGAAGGTGGGGCTGACAGTAACTTGGTGGCAGCCTCTGCAGATGCCTCATCAGCAGCAGTTGCAATCCTTTTGACCAATGAAGGCTTAGCAGTTTCAGTCTGCATATAAAAATTGAAGAGCAACAGACATCAGCAGTGATATATAAAATGAATCTATGAGACACTGATGCATATAGTGCTGGATGTAAGTGGAAGAATAGGTGTGTGTGTTTCTGAACTATTGGTAAGCATTAGACAAAGCCGGCAATAAACAGACAAAAATCAAATCATGTATGAGGATTAAGAAAATATACCTGCTTACTGAAAAGGGTACCACCCAGCTGGCCCGTGGCCTTGTGCTTGAGGAGGTTTTCAGAAGATGGTGGCAGCACCATCGTCTTCACAGCAGCCTCATCAGGATCATTTTTTATCCATTTGAGTAGAGGAACAGAAGTTTCATCCTGCATATGAATAGCAACAGAACTCATCATTGATATTTAATAAATCTATGAGATAGACTGATGCAAATAGTGCGGGTGTAAGTGGAAGAATAGGGTTGTGCATAGAGAACAGTTGACAACAATGCAAATGATTACAAAAGAAGCCAATGGAAATCAACAGTTTATATACTGGATGAGACAGACTGAAAAGTGAAAAATTAGTGTATGATGATTGTAAGCAAACGCAGTGTTTCTGAACTTTTGGTAAGCATTAGACAAAGCCAACAGTAATTAAACAGATAATAATGAAATCATGTATGTGGATTAAGAAAATATACCAGATTCATTAAAAGGTCACCACCCAGCTGGCCCATGGCCTCGTGCTTGTAGAGGTTTTCGGAAGATGGTGCCGGCACCATCGTCCTCACAGCAGCCTCATTAGCCCCATTTTGCATCCACTTGAGTAAAGGCGCAGCAGTTTCAGCCTGCATAAGAATGGGAACAGATCTCAGCAGTGATATTGAATGACTCTGAGACAGACTGATGCATATAGTGCTAGATGTAAGTGGAAGGGTATGGCCGTGTATGGACAACAGTTCACAACAATGCAAGGGTGTGTTCGGTTCTGAAACAGCGTGGAATGGAATGGAATGGTTCCATTTCAGAGGAATGGAATGGTTACATTTTTGTTCGGTTGGGAAAAATGGAGAGCAGAAGAGATCGAGGTTAAACTAACCAATTGTCTCAAAATTGTAATTAACAATTGCAAATGACATTTTAATCTCAAAGTCGTAATTAACAGCGCCTAATGGTGCTCTTTTAATCTAAAAATCGAAATTAACATCATTTTATGTTGGGTTAGGGGAACTGGAGTAGATGAACATTACTGTATGATGATTGTAAGCAAACGAATTTGGTGTTTCTAAACTTTTGGCTTCGAGATCTTATGGGTTTCAACTCTAGCCTACCCCAACTTGTTTGGGACTGAAAGGCTTGGTTGTTGTTGTTGTTGTAAACTTTTGGCAAGCATAGAAAAAACCGACAATAAACAGAGAAAAATCAAGGCATGTTTTGTGGATTAAGAAAATATACCATATTCATTAAAAGATCACCACCCAGCTGGTGCGTGGCCTTGTGCTTGTAGAGGCATTTAGAAGATGGGGGCGGCATCAACATACTGGCAGCCTGATCAGCCGCAGTTTTGATCTTCCTTTTGAGTAAAGGCCCTAAAGTTTCAGTCTGCATATGAATAGCAAAACAAAAGGCAGACCTCAGCAGTGATATTGAATTACTGTATGAGATAGACTGATGCATATAGTGGATGCTCTTAGCCTTTTGCAGCGTGAACACTAGCTATGGACAGACAAAAAAACTAGTTAACTCAGCTTTGTCTAGATATGAATGTACTACCACCATCCAAAAGCTTAAGCCTTATTTATTTTTGAGAAATCAAAACAAGCAAAGTTTGACCAAAATTTTAGAACATTCTATCAACAAATATAATACTGTGTAGATACCGTAGGAAAATATATTTTATTATCTATTTAATGATATTAATTTTGTATTTTGCATGTTACTGATTTTTGGTAAAAGCTTAGTCAAACATGGTATAGTTTGACTTTCTAAAAATAATATAAGCCCAAAGCTTTGGGATGGAGGTAGTAGTATCTAGAGCTAAAACACATCTAGATACATCCGTATCTACAGATAGTTGAGTCAATTAATTTGGATCTGAGGGAGTATCAGATTCAGACTACATCATGGTAAGTTGGTTAAAAAAAATTACCCCTGGGCGGTCCCTGCCCAGCTCGGCAGTGGCATTTCGCTTCTTGTGCTGCAGATCGGGCCATGCTCCTGCAGCAGGTGGGGCGCTATTCTCGTTCCCCATAGCCTCAGCACGGAACCTGGAGGTACCAACCTGATACAGAGAATATAGAGCATGGTGTCACAGAGGCTTTACGCACAAACAGCTGAAGACATGTGCTACTTTAAGCATATTCCAGAACAGGAACAGATTGAGGATGCAGAGACCAGAGAGACACTTAAAAGGTAAAGAGTGGATAAGCAAACGGAGTACCTGCTTCGCGGGGCTGGGGACGCAGCTCAGGCTCAGCCAACTGCCCACATGCGTGGTGGCCTTACGCTCCATTGCCCCCACCGCCGAGGTCTTACCTTTCCTGTACAAGCTGACAAAAGATACAGTGAGGATCAGCAGAAACTACAAAGGTTGCAAATGTCGACAAATAAAGGAAGAACACCCCAATCCAAGCAAAGGTAGCCCCCGCCCCCACCCCCATCAATCACTCCCAGCTCGAGGGTGACCAGAAAGACACCCCTTTGCCCAGAATAGGAAAGAGATGCGCAAGATATCGAGGAGAGGAAAAAAGAACCGATCTCGAGAAAGGAGAGAACATTACTAGTCCTACCTAATCCGCTTGGGCTAGATGCAGCTTGCCCCTCCAAGCTGGATGCCTGGACGGTGGAGGCGAAAGGAGGGGATCGAGCTAGCGGCTTGCATCCGTCGGCAATCGGCACTCGATCGGGAGAGAAGGGGTGCTACATAAAGGGGAGGGGTAACATATTTTATTACACAGTGAACTTACTGATGTGACTAGTCATTACATGTCTCACTGAAACTAGGGCCCATAGTGTGGCACCCCAAATTTACTTGAAGCTGCCCGGCGGGACGCATTGGCGCGTCAAGAAACCCCCGAATTGTAGCGGGGAAATGAAACATTTCACAAAAATTCGAAATTCAAGCACACCGCCACGCGCCAAGCACGCGGCTGTTCCTTCCTCTTCCTCGGTTCCTCCTCCCCTATCCGAAAAAACCCCAAATCCCAAGCTCAAACCAAAAAAAAAACAAAAAACAAATCCCCTGGCCGCCATGCATGTCCTCGTTAACCCGCTGGAGATCGTTCCCGGACGATGCGGACCACCCGCCCTGAGATCCAGAATTCCGTCCACCTCGAGGCACTGCGTGCTGTCTCGCAGCAGCGGCTTGAGGGCGCTGAAGAGGAAGTTCCGCCGGAAAGTGCTCATGGCAACCGTGCAAGCTCACCGGCGTGCTGTATCCCGAGAGGAACTGGTCAAAGCTTTGCTATTCGCCACACAAAAAATTGCGGGCCAAGATCTGGTCAAAGCTTCGTCGATGGCTTGCCGCGAGAGGCTTGGAGTCCAGAGTCAATAAACTAGCTGCTCGAGGACTTGGGCGGTTTACACGGATTCATATTAACTGACTCAAGTTTGTTAGTCTAGTTAACAAATGCATCTAGATACATCCATATCTAGACAGAATTGAGTCAATTAATATGAATCAGAGGGGAGTACCTGAAAGTGTTTCATGCTACCAACTAATGCGCTGGCAGGAATCGCTGTAGAAGTAATTGTGCTACTCGTACGATGAACTGATTGTGTGGGTGTCGAATTTTGCAACGCGATCATCCACTGAATGCTTAATCTAGCGCCAAAGGCGTACAAATCATAACATACTACAGCACCAGAACATAAGAGTACGAATCATAAAGTAGCTCAACATTTTGCATCAGGGCTGGGTGGTCCTGAGACTACCGGGACGCCCCTGATGATCTCCGGGTGTGCATCCTCTTCAACGCAAAGCTGTGTACTCGGTCCACGGCCTCCTTCTGTAGGCTGGATAATCTCAGGTGCAGGACCTTCGTCTATGAGAGGCTCGTCATCAGTACCATCCACAGGTGCATCAGGGCTGGGTGGTCTTGAGACTACCCGGACGCCCGTGATGATCTCCGGGCGTGCATCCACTTCAACGCAAAGCTGTGTACTCGGTCCACGGCCTCCTTCTGTAGGCTGGATAATCTCAGGTGCAGGACCTTCGTCTATGAAAGGCTCGTCATCAGTACCATCCACAGGTGCATCAAACTGAGATTCATCTTCAAATCTCCCATCAAACTGAGAGACCTCTTTAACTCTATGCTTCTGCAATTAGTACATCAACCGATTAGACAAACATCTAAGGGATGCAACCTGAACAAATGCCGTTTTACATATTTACCTTCTCATCTGGCACAGCACATGTCCCAGAGCTGAAACCCGTTTCCTGAAGCAAGCGCTTTTTCTCTCCTTCCCGTCCATCCATCTGCAACAAGTTAAATTTGAGTACAGAACCTTGCACAGCAATGCAAACTATTGATTGAAACAGCGGCATCAATATAAATAATTAACTACATATGCCAGCACACATACAGTGTGAGCAAGATCTGCTTCTCCTGCTAAAGGATCATTATATGGTTCACCATGCTAAACCCGCCTAACATATGTGCGGTCCATCCCAAAAATGTGTAAATGATCTGCCACTACAGGGTGAGGCCTCTTCTCACCATTCATACATGTGCAGCGCGGGCAATACACGTCCAGGTTGTGACCATCATGAGCTCTAATAAACCCCATAAAGGGTTGAACACCATTTATATATGAAGGGGAACATAAGTGTCCATGCAGTTTCCAAGTTCTGTCCATCTGTTTAATTATGAGATACAGTGGTTGGTGATTAATTTAAGGCGAAGTAGGAAATGTATATCCATCGAGTACAAAACTATACTACATGATTATGCATTTCAGCAATCATGTCGAGTACAAAACAAAAAATGCCCATCGACATTTTAGCAAACAGATCGTGTACAAAACTCTGCCATGGCATTTCAGCAAATTAACGGATCGAGTGCAGAACTGACTCTATATGCCCACGCAAATGAACAAATTGATCGATGACAAATCGAGCGGAAAACTATAAAGTGCCAATTAGTTCGAGCATACTGACGAATTTTTTTAGCAGCATCAAGAAAATATAAATCGTTAGGCTGTCTTGCCCGATACATGATTGAGCTAGAGATAGCAGCCCTACCGTGGATCAACTTGACCGCCGGTGCGTCTCGAGAAGAACGACGGGGAGGGAAGCTTCTTCTTCGCACGGACGGGACGGGGAGGGGAAGCTCTTCGCACGGACGGGGATAAGTTGTGTACGGGTGGGTGGGGGGTCATGCGGCCGGGCCGCCGGGGTGATAATTAAGGTCGGTAGGTGGCGTTTAATGGAGTTGCGTGTGTAATTTGCCGTGCACAAGGTTGAGGAATAGGCGGTTCCCTTTGCCGCGCGCACAATTCAAACTATCCCGCCCATGTAGTTTAAATTCGCCATATTTTCGTTAAATCGACATAAAGTCATGTGAGTGGGGGAAAATTAGCAAAGTTGCTTGAAAAATAGTAAAACTCTGGAATTATCCTTTAAATATGCTCTACTTCGTGTGAAAATCGGGGTGTGGAAGCATGTTGAGCTGTTTTATTTGTACTTTCTTCATTAAAACTCCCATTTTATGCACTTTGGATGGAAAGAAATCATTTGTACATAAATTTTGACAACGCCATTTGCAAACACTAATTGTTTACATGCCAAGATGCACCCATCCACCAAATATATATGTGGCAAAAGTTTATCACAATCTAGCAGATATGCATAATTAGTGAGGGACCCCTTTTGATTTTGTGCAATTTCCACTAATTAGGTAGAGATCGAGAAGGGTTAATTAATTAGGCCATGTTAGGGGTTATGTGTTTTAGATTAGGTTGTGTGGATTCAAATACAACTTCTTTATTTGTGTGCTATGATTAATCAAAACTAGATCGATCGACTGCGCACACATTATTAGAGGCGCATGCCTTTGCGCACAAAGTGCATGTGTGTGTTGTTGGCCACCAAGAGAGAGAGAGAGAGAGAGAGAGAGAGAGAGGTAGAGAGAGCTACATACGAGAGAGCGATTGAAATCCCCAAATTAAACACATATATATGCATGGCACATTTAATTTAATTAGAGGACCGCGAGGCACCCCTGGCCTGCTTGATGCATAATTAAGTGTCATTGGCCTATATATAGGGTTTAATTAGGGTTTAGGGTTTAGGGTTAGGAGGTTAGGGTTTAGGGTCTAGGGTTTAGGGTTTAATGTTTATGGTGTTTAGGGTTTAGGGATTAGGGATTAGGGTTTATTTAGGGTTTAAGGTTTAGGGATCATCGATCGAGTGCGCACACACACATTATTAGAGGCACACGCGCCTTTGCGCATAAAGTGCATGCGTATATGTGTGTGTTTTTTGGCCACCAATGACATATAGATGATCGAGAGAGAGAGATTGAAATCCCCAAGAATATGTTCAAATATATATTAAAATATATGCACGAATTAATGCATGCATGGTAGGCCATGCATGCACACTAATTATATATATATTATGAGGAAACTTAATCAAATGTGTTTTCATTCGAGAGAACTTGTCAAAATTCAAGTTAATTAATTTATCATCGATAATTATATAATTAATTAATGAATCTCAGGGAGATGTTATACAACATATGATCGATATATAGGCCATGTATATATTAATTGGTTTTAATCTACCGTTTAATTTGCTAGCTAGCTGCATGCTATATATAGAGCATGTTTTTATTAGATCGGGTTATAGCTAGTATAGTTTAGGGTTATGTGTTTTAATTAACTAGGGTTTGATTAGCTAGGGGTTAGTTATATATATATGGTTTAGGGTTAATGCATGTCACATTTAATTTAACTAGAGGCACCCCTGGCCTGCTTGATGCACAATTAAGTGTCGTTGGCCTATATATATAGGGTTTAATTAGGGTTTAGGGTTAGCTAGCTGGGTTTAGGGTTTAGTGTTTTGGGTGTTTAGCTAGGGTCTAGGGTTTAGGGTTTAGTGTTTACGGTGTTTAGAGGGTCTAGGGTTTAGTGTTTAGGGTGTTTAGGGTCTAGGGTTTAGGGTCTAGTGTTTAGGGTCTATGGTTTAGGGTTTAATTAGTGTTTAGGGTGTTTAGGGTTTAGGGTTTAGTGTTTACGGTGTTTAGGGTCTAGGGTTTAGGGTTTAGTGTTTAGGGTCTAGGGTTTAGGGTTTAATTAGTGTTTAGGGTGTTTATAGGGTTTAGGGTTTAGGGTTTAGGGTTTAGGGTTTAGGGTTTTAGGGTTTAGGGTTTAGGGTTTAGGGTTTAGGGTTTAGGGTTTAGGGTTTAGGGTTTAGGGTTTAGGGTTTACGGTGTTTAGGGTCTAGGGTTTAGGGTTTAGTGTTTAGGGTGTTTAGGGTCTAGGGTTTAGTGTGTTTAGGGTGTTTAGGGTTTAGGGGATTAGGGATTAGGGTTTTAGGGTTGTTTAAGGTTTAGGGATCATCGATCGAGTGCGCACACACATTATTAGAGGCACCCGCGCCTTTACGCATCAAGTGCATGCGTATATATGTGTGTTTTTGGGCCACCAACGATATATAGATGATCGAGAGAGAGAGAGATTGAAATCCCCAAGAATATGTTCAAATATACATTAAAATATATGCACGAATGCATTGTAGGCCATGCATGCACACTAATTATATATATATTATGAGGCAACTTAATCAAATGTGTTTTCATTCGAGAGAACTTGTCAAAGTTCAAGTTAATTAATTTATCACGATAATTATATAATTAATTAATGAATCTCAGGGATATGTTATACAACATGATCGATATAGGCCATGTATATTTTAATTGGTGTTAATCTACGGTTTGCTAGCTAGCTGCTATATATAGAGCATGTTTTTATTAGATCGGGTTATAGCTAGCTAGTATAGTTTAGGGTTATGTGTTTTAATTAAGTAGGGTTGATTAGCTAGGGTTAGTTACATATATATGGTTTAGGGTTAATGCATGGCACATTTAATTTTATTAGAGGATCACGAGGCACCCATGACCCGCTCGATCGATGCACAATTAAGTGTCGTTGGCCTATACATAGGGTTTAATTGGGGTTTAGGATTAGCTAGGGTTTAGGGTTAGGGTTAGGGTTAGGGTTAGGTACGTTTAGGGTCTAGGGTTTAGGGTTTAGTGTTTAGGGTGTTTAGGGTTTAGGGATTAGGGATTTAAGGTTTTAGGGTTGTTTAAGGTTTAGGGATCATCGATCGAGTGCGCACACACATTATTAGAGGCACCCGCGCCTTTACGCATAAATTGCATGCATATATATGTGTGTTTTTTGGGCCACCAACGATATATAGATGATCGAGAGAGAGAGATTGAAATCCCCAAGAATATGTTCAAATATACATTAAAATATATGCACGAATGCATTGTAGGCCATGCATGCACACTAATTATATATATATTATGAGGCAACTTAATCAAATGTGTTTTCATTCGAGAGAACTTGTCAAAGTTCAAGTTAATTAATTTATCACGATAATTATATAATTAATTAATGAATCTCAGGGATATGTTATACAACATGATCGATATAGGCCATGTATATTTTAATTGGTGTTAATCTACGGTTTGCTAGCTAGCTGCTATATATAGAGCATGTTTTTATTAGATCGGGTTATAGCTAGCTAGTATAGTTTAGGGTTATGTGTTTTAATTAAGTAGGGTTGATTAGCTAGGGTTAGTTACATATATATGGTTTAGGGTTAATGCATGGCACATTTAATTTTATTAGAGGATCACGAGGCACCCATGACCCGCTCGATCGATGCACAATTAAGTGTCGTTGGCCTATACATAGGGTTTAATTGGGGTTTAGGATTAGCTAGGGTTTAGGGTTAGGGTTAGGGTTAGGGTTAGGGTACGTTTAGGGTCTAGGGTTTAGGGTTTAGTGTTTAGGGTGTTTAGGGTTTAGGGATTAGGGATTTAAGGTTTTAGGGTTGTTTAAGGTTTAGGGATCATCGATCGAGTGCGCACACACATTATTAGAGGCACCCGCGCCTTTACGCATAAATTGCATGCATATATATGTGTGTTTTTTGGGCCACCAACGATATATAGATGATCGAGAGAGAGAGATTGAAATCCCCAAGAATATGTTCAAATATACATTAAAATATATGCACGAATGCATTGTAGGCCATGCATGCACACTAATTATATATATATTATGAGGCAACTTAATCAAATGTGTTTTCATTCGAGAGAACTTGTCAAAGTTCAAGTTAATTAATTTATCACGATAATTATATAATTAATTAATGAATCTCAGGGATATGTTATACAACATGATCGATATAGGCCATGTATATTTTAATTGGTGTTAATCTACGGTTTGCTAGCTAGCTGCTATATATAGAGCATGTTTTTATTAGATCGGGTTATATCTAGTATAGTTTAGGGTTATGTGTTTTAATTAAGTAGGGTTGATTAGCTAGGGTTAGTTACATATATATGGTTTAGGGTTAATGCATGGCACATTTAATTTTATTAGAGGATCGCGAGGCACCCATGACGCTCGATCGATGCACAATTAAGTGTCGTTGGCCTATACATAGGGTTTAATTGGGGTTTAGGATTAGCTAGGGTTTAGGGTTAGGGTTAGGGTTAGGGTTAGGTACGTTTAGGGTCTAGGGTTTAGGGTTTAGTGTTTAGGGTGTTTAGGGTTTAGGGATTAGGGATTTAGGGGTTTTAGGGTTGTTTAAGGTTTAGGGATCATCGATCGAGTGCGCACACACATTATTAGAGGCACCCGCGCCTTTACGCATAAATTGCATGCATATATATATATGTGTGTTTTGGCCACCAACGATATATAGATGATCGAGAGAGAGATTGAAATCCCCAAGAATATGTTCAAATATACATTAAAATATATGCACAAATGCATGGTAGGCCATGCATGCACACTAATTATATATATATATTATGAGGCAACTTAATCAAATGTGTTTTCATTCGAGAGAACTTGTCAAAATTAAAGTTAATTAATTTATCACGATAATTATATAATTAATTAATGAATCTCGGGGATATGTTATACAACATGATCGATATAGGCCATGTATATATTAATTGGTGTTAATCTACGGTTTGCTAGCTAGCTGCTATATATAGAGCATGTTTTTATTAGATCGGGTTATAGCTAGTATAGTTTAGGGTTATGTGTTTTCATTAAGTAGGGTTGATTAGCTATGGTTAGTTACATATATATGGTTTAGGGTTAATGCATGGCACATTTAATTTAATTAGAGGACCGCGAGGCACCCCTGGCCTGCTTGATGCACAATTAAGTGTCGTTGGCCTATATATAGGGTTTAATTAGGGTTTAGGGTTAGGGTTAGGGTTTAGGGTCTAGGGTTTAGTGTTTAGGGTGTTTAGGGTTTAGGGATTAGGGATTAGGGTTTCAGGGTTGTATAAGGTTTAGGGATCATCGATCGAGTGCGCACACACATTATTAGAGGCACCCGCGCCTTTGCGCATAAAGTGCATGCGTATAGTTTAGGGTTATTTGTTTTAATTAAGTAGGGTTTGATCAGCTAGGGTTAGTTACATATATATGGTTTAGGGTTAATGCATGGCACATTACATATAGTTTAAATCTCAAGAATGTTTATACATGATAGGCCATATGTGCAAAGGAATTTTTCTCGTGAACTTGTCAAAATTCAAGTTTATCAGTGCCAATGGAAACTAGTCCAAAAAATTACATAGAGGACCAAAAGTACTAGACAATAACTAATAGAACCTGCAACTTTACAAAAAGGACCCCAAAACATATGAAGAAAATCAATCGAGTCCTTCTCGACCGCACATCAGATCTCTGCTCCGCATCCTTTCAGCAACTCCGTCGCCGGGGACGCACCACTTGGGACGGTGTCGCCGGTAGTCGCCAGGACGAAGGAGAAGAAGGGCCTCGCAACGGCATATTGGCTCTGAGAAGGGTCGCTAAAGTCCAAGATGTGCACGGGCAAGACGGATGACGCCGTCGTATGCCCCGAGCTTGTGAACTTTAGCAGCTTGACTTCCCCATTGGCCAGATCTGAAGCACTGACCAAAGCAAGCCTCACCGTTAGCGCCATCACATTGATGGCACCAGATCGGGGTTTGGCCGGCAAGATCCGCCAGATTCACCATAGGCCAGATCTGAAGCCGATGACGAGATCCCCGACTCCATTGCGCCATTCTGCTCATGGGAAACACTGGATCTAAGCTTACAACAACACTAACTCCCTCGGATCCAAATTAGCTGACTCAACTTTGCTTATCTAAATATGGATGTATCCACACATGTTTTTACTCTAGATACATACACGTCTAAGGAAAGTTGAATCAATTAATTTAGTTCGGAGGGTGTACAATATACAGAGAGAAGTCGGCCTCGTCTCCGGCCGGCGAGGCCGCCGAAGAGAAGGGGGAGAGGAGCCGGGGGAGTGGGAGAGACTCGAGAGAGAAAGAGAAGAGGAAGAAATGAGAGCTCCTGGGGAAGAACATTATTTTTGTCGTTCTGCTCGTAGCTTGAAACTGAAAATTTCGGCCACGCGCCAAATCATCCCGCCGCATCCATTCGAAAATCCCGTGACCAGTTTTACCCTTTTAACCCTGGTCCGGAAGCTACAACCCACCGACCATGGAGGGCTCATTCGGTAACAATGAAATATCTTGCCTAGATCCCGAACCCTCCCCACAGGCCCACACCCACCCACCAACCATTCGCCCCATTAGCTCAAAAATACTCTCACACGCCAAAGCTCGACTCTCTACAGTACTAGATCTGCTTCGCCGCGGCATACTCCTCCACAGCGTAGCCTTGATCGTGTTGGCTGTCCACCCACCTGATCCGCTCCCGCCGCCCTCGTCACCGACGGATCTGCTTCACCGCCGACCTCGCCACCGATGGATCTTCACCGCCGACCTCGCCACCGACGGATCTGCTTCACCGCCTCCCACCGACTACCTCGCAGCGGCTGTATCAACTTCACCGAATACCTTGCCAGCCAACCAGATCTGCTTCACTAACGCCCGCTTCTCCTGAAACAGGGTCGATTCATCATCTCCCGCGTTCGCCGCCGCTGGAATGCAAGTTGCCGCCCCCGTCCACCCCGCCGCAGCTTGGTTAGTACGCTGGCCCGTTAGATCGCGGTGTTTCTTTAGCCATGTTTTGTGTAGTTATTTGCAGATCTCATATGCCGTTAACTTTCTTGATGTGTTGCTTCGCATGAAGTTTGTTTAAATGTTGTACAGTACAAAAGCATTATCCGGTCGCTACCATCCTGTTCATTCTACTGACACCTGTGTGCATCCACATATTTATAGCCTTGTACCCATTCATTTGCTGCCAACTGTTTTTGTACTGCATGCTATTGTCGCACTGCTTTTATAGTCGTGCTATGGGCATTTCCAATCTGCTTGTTCTTATACCACGTCATTAGCTCACCGCTAGCTGTTTTCTCGTGTCTGCTATTCTCACACTGCTTTTATAATCATGCTATGTGCATTTCCAATCTGCTTGCTCTTATACCTCGTCTTTAGCTTATATAGTTATTGCTGCGTGCATGTCTGGTCTTTGTATTATCGTAGACTGACTTGTCAATGTTATTTTTCCTAGGGATTGATCATGCGAACCACTTATTAGAACATCCAACATTAACAGCGGGGACGCTAGGTAAGGTTGGAATCTGAGTTCGTGGTTGGTAATTTTGGCAGTTTACTTCCGTTATTATCTATAACCTATATGCATTGTTCCTTATGCAAGAGATTAACACTTGGAACCTGCCATAGCAATGCCATTCATGCTTTACTATGTTTTGCCTATTTGATATGCTTGTCTTGGAGAAACTTCGAGGGTGATTTGAACCTGACATTTGGTCATTCTTAATGCCAGTTTACTTTATGTGTAAAACCTTGGCATTACCCTACTCTAAATCTGAATGTCTGAAATTCGTATCTCATGCAAAGCAACATCTAGTTGGTTTTAATCTGATATCTGGTAACTATTGGCTTATTCATTTGGCAGCTCAAGTTTTTTGTTATTTGAAACCAGCTGACTTGGTCTTAAATGTGATATCTAAACACAGATTAAGGACAATGGAGCAGGAGGATTAGCATTTCACTTGATGGCTGAACCTAAAATGATAGGCATGTTGACCACGACTAGTGCACGCAAGAGAAGGACCTGCAGTGAGCCAGTATGTGCTTAGTACATGCATCTTATCTTATCTTGTGCTTATTTCTGCTACATGCTGTTATCTGATCTCTACATTGCGTAATACATGTTTGAATAGTTAATTGTTGTAACTATGTTTACAATGTTACCGAGAATGCAGTTTTAATGAAGCAGTCATCATTAGAAGATAGTCGCCAAAAAAGGATCTGTAGCGACCCTGTGCAACATTATGATGTAAGTTTGTGCTTAGTACAAGTTCCATACATGTCTTATTTATGCAACTTGTTATTATCTTATATCTACATTGCATAATAAATGTTTGCATAGTTCATCGTTTAACTCTTTTTGCATTATTATCAAAATGCAGTTGTGATGAAGCAATCTTCATTACAGTGAGGCCCACAAAAAGTTCTGATCTTTCTTCGATGCATCTTCTCATAGCCGTCAACCTAGACCATTTCTTTCATCAGACAGTAAATATCTCAAGGCTGTACTTTATAAAAGACATGGTATTGCTGCTTTAAGATCTGTAGCTGATATGTTGACAAAGAGTACACAAGATTCAATCAAGGCGATTGCCAAATGTCAACGTGTTATTGATGATGCTAATAGAAGTCCTCAATGATTCTATGTCATTTTTTTTTGGGCACATTAATTGCCTTGTAATTTTCCTATTTGTTTTATTTGTGTATGTACTTGTGTGTATCATTGAAATCAGATTTTAGGCTCATGAAATTTAATGCAAGTTGACTAGTCAAACAAGTAGGGCCCTACAACAGATTGGGCCGGCCCACTTACAGTAGTGTGGGACCCACTTTCATTTTGGGCACTTCTTTAGTAGGCCGGCCCGGTTACACGATAATGGGCTCCACATGCTTATTGGGGGCCCACTTGCTCTATGGTGGTCCCACATGGTAAATGGGCGGCCCTTTAATAGGAAGGTGGGACCCACCTGTGTTTTTGGCCCGGCCCACTATCTTGTTGGGCCGGCCCACTTTCTATATGGTGGACCCCACACACCAAATGGGCCGGCCCTTTAATAGGAAGGTGGGACCCTTTGTGTTTTTGGCGCCCACTATCTTGTTGGGCGGCCCACTCTATATGGTGGACCCACATACCAAATGGTAGGCCCATTAACAGGAATGTGGGACCCATATGTGTTTTGGCCCGACCCACTATCTTGGTGGGCGCCCACTGCTATATGGTGGGCCCCACATACTAAATGGGCCTTTAACGGAAAGTGGGACCCACTGTTTTTGGCCCGGCCCACTATTTTGTTGGGCCGGCCCACTATATGGTGGACCCCCAAACTAAATGGGCCGACCCTTTAACTGGAAAGTGGGACCCTGTGTTTTGGCCGGCCCACTGCTTGGGACCCACTTGCTATACGGTGGACCCCACACACTAAATGGGCCGGCCTTTTAACGGGAAAGTGGGACCACTGTGTTTTGGCGACCGCTTGCTTCTTGGGCGGCCCGATTCTTGTAAGGTGGACCCCACATGTTAAATGGGCCGGCCCATTTAAGTTTTGACCAGTCAACCTTAGAGGTTAGGCCCGGCCCACGTAACTAATGGACCAGCCCAGCTATATAGTTGACCGGTCAAACTATGTCATCTGGCCCGCCCGCTTAAGACGTGGCAGGCCTCGTGTGGGCCTACCATCTACCACGGGGTTTCGTGTTAACGCCGTTAGCAGTTAACGGCGTCGCCACGTGTCGTTTGCATGACGTCGCAGTCAACGGGCTCCCGAAAACACTTCCGCAACGGTCCGATTTTCCGTGGCGGAAGGGCGCCCAAGCGCGACGGACCGAAAAATCGTCGTTGGACTTTGCGACGCAGTTTCGACAACGGAACCCATATCGTCGGGTTAGGCCCATAGGCGACGAAAAATGCCCCTTAGTTGACGATTTTGGGACGTTGTCTATCAGAACTTTTCTTGTAGTGTGGGTAATGATCATAAACCCTAGAGGAACCCTACCTGTTCAGAAGAGCTCAACCTAAAGAGGTATACTCAAGAATATGGACTTATACTTGATCTTGGAGAGAGAACCATAATTTACCAATGAATTGTTATGAGGCCAATACTTTGATCATTACAATTGGGTGATGATCATAAACCCTAAGAATCTAAGTAAATGTATTGAGAGAAGTATTAAAGAGATTAGCGAGGAATTAGTTGATCATGTCTAATGCATGATCTTACTTTATAAATTGAGCTGATAAGTTAAACCTATATATGTGATGTATAGATCCTATTCTCCTCATGAAATAATAAGTAACTCATTAGTAGTTAACCCAACCAATACTCATGCCTTATGTAGAGTAGTTATGATATTAGTTTTAAACCCTGTTTATCCAAACACTTGAGACAAACCTAGCATTGCCTTGATACCATAATTCTACCTAAGTGAGGAGGATAAGCCTAGCTACTAAAACATGATCAAGCTTATGCTCATACCTAATCTTAGTGGTGTATCACATTGGTGATCACTACTTAAACCCTAGACCATATTTGAATTCCAATCCAAGCATCACTTTGGATTATAAGTAGAACCCTGCCATGCCTCATGCCTATTTTATACTTCAAAAAAGTGAAGTATCCCCAAAACCCTAAACCTTGTCATATAGGATCCATCCCACATAAAATAACATGTCCTAACTTGTGTATTATGGATCACAAGTATTAACCAAGCCATATATAATTAAGGACTAAAGGCCATTTAGTGAGTAGAGTGAATCAATATTCTATTCCACTTTGCTTTCCAAATATCTTGCTTAGTGAAACCAAATGTAATAGTATTTTCTAAAATAGCACCACCTCAACAAGAGAGTTAATCATGATGAGTTTAGAATTCATTGTAAATAATTCAAACAAGAGTTGCTAAGCAAGAGTAGTGAATATAGAGTTGATCCAACCACTTTGCTTAAACCTTTAGAAACCATTCTCCACATAAAATCATAAACCAATTCCATTCTCTTTACTATTAGTTAAACCCTAGCCATAATTAATTTTTATGTGAATAATCAATATGGTTAAGCACTTGCAAAATATAATATGTTCACCATTCACATGTTATCAATTTTAGATCTTTTAAAACAGAATTGATTCCTAAATTTAAAGTAATTGAATTGAACCCTAAAATTCATATCTATTTGAATTTTAACTTGTGCTTTATAAGAACTAAAGTTAATCCATTATAAATGGTTGTTTAAAAACAAAACAATGCAGTGGGTATTATCATAAAATGATATTGATATTAAAATAGTTTTGAACCTACAAAACAAAGCAGAAATCAAATTTGAATTCAAACCAGAAAATAGAATACAAAACAGAATTCAAAACAGAAAATTTAAAAGAGAATTGGAGGGAAACTTACCTGGTGGACCTCAGCACCGCAGCAGCCCATCACCACCACGTCCACGCAAGCCCACCAGTAGCCCAGTCCACAACCAAGCACCAGCCCACCGTACCGATTCACTTTAAGAATCGTGCGAAGAAGAAAGCCACCTTCTTCTTCTTCCCGGCGTCGACAGCACGCCTGCGCCAGTAGGCCACGACCCCGGCGGCGATAAGGACGACCTGGACGTCGCAGGACATCTCAGAACCGTGCCCAACTCCTCTCGCGTCCGTCCTATCCAACTACGTCAAGATTCACGCCCAGAACTAGCGCCGCCATTGCCGTGCATCTCGGCCAGACGCCGCCGTCGCGTCGTCAATCCTGATCGCCTCGAGCTCTATAAATAGGTCAAGAGCTTCCCCTGGAAACCCTAAAGCTTCGCCGCCCATCCATTCCTTCCCAGATCCTTTATATCTCTCGCAATCAAGAAACATCACCGACGGCCGTTCTCCGGCTAGCCATCGATTGAGAGCACCCCGGAGACCGTCGAGTGGCTTGGAGGATGCGCCAGAGCCTGCAGATCATCCTCATGGAAGGAATCGAGTAGGGGAGCCCAGGGTGATGCCAGTTTGAGTTTTTCCCCTTGCAGCACATCACCGGGAATGGCGAGCTAGAGCTCGTCTCCGTCCTCCATCCACCCCGTCGAGCACATCATCATCATCAGAGTGAGATTCCGCACCTCTGGAGCCTTTTATCTCGATTTATCTTTCATCCTAGCTTCATTTTGCGTTTTGGCCGGAGCTCGCCGCCGCAGACCTCGTTGCCGGAGCTAGCTCCGGTGACCATTTCGAGCTGCCACCAGTAGATTCGCCATCGTCTTCTCGTTCAAACGCAACAAGCCGCTCTTCCTGGGGAGCTCTAGATCGCCAGAAACACCGTCGCCGTCGATCGCCGGAGACCTTCCGGCGAGGTGACGTGGCCGGTGGGGTTTGTTTCTCTTGTTGACTTGGTCCAAGCCCAGCTGGCAGCCTACGTGTCCATTGGCCCCACGGGTCAGTCTCTGTAGCTAGGGTGCGAAGCGGTAGCTTTAGTATTTCTCTTTAATTTTAAAACCAGTAAATAGATGAAACTTTGCAAAATCATAGAAATTTCATTTCAACTTAGAAAAATATGAATAATATATCAAAATGCTCACAAAAATAAACTCTATTCAAATAAAATATAAAACAAAAATGTGTGTCAAAATAAAAATTCACTTATTTTTAACCTTATTAATTATGCCATTTCAATTATTTAAAATGCAAATTGAATTCAACAATTAGTGAAGTTTTAAAATTAAATTTTAACTATCCAGTAACTAAGTAAAATGTTTAGATTAATTTTATTTATCATATTTGCATTAACTTAATTATTAGTGGTAATTCATAAACCCTAATTTGCAAATTACTATTTTCTATTTTCTTTAAATAGTAATAACTCAAGAAAATATTATAAGTCAATATTATTTTGGTAAATCAAAACTTATTTACTTAAACATCTTTAGTTAACAAGTTAATTATTTTAAACCCTAATAACAATTATTAAACCCTGATTCTTAATTAAACCAAAATAGGAGTACTCTAATTATTAAATCTTGTGAAGATTAATAAAATATCAAACCATCACTAATTTTTATTCAAAGTAATTAGTAACCACAACTATATTACCAATTATCATTTTAGGAGTTGTATCATAGTTTAGAAACCCTAGTTTCAATTTGAGTAAGACCTGATCCCATTATTTCATGTGATCATTCCACCTTAGAAGCAACTCTAAAACCCTAGTGATATGCCACATGTGATCATGTGAGAATTACTTGACATATAGAACCCTAATAAGCAACAATTGAATGCATGTTCATGATCCACCAACATAAAACCAATTCACATGAATTTATCATTTCATGTCTTTATTTTTCATTAATACTTATATGATCCACTAGTGCCACTTAGGAACAAACCCTAGCTTGCTAACCTCATATTAGCACCATTTGATCACCATTCTTAATATTACAACATTGGAATCAATCCAAACCATCATATTTTAGTAGAACCATATAATGAACCCTAACACCAATTTTGTGAAGTAATACACATAACCTGCTCCTATCCCACTAAACCTTACTTAGAAAGTAATAAGCCACTTAGCTTAGGAACCATTAGAAGTTATTTAATGAAGCAAATGAGAAACCATAGTAAACCTAATAGCTAGTTTATGGAACCATCTTGACCATCATCCTTTGATATGATGCTTAGAAGAAACTATAGCAATAAACCTACCAATACTTGCTATATAGAAACCCATTCCAAGTTAAGAACCAACTAGTTCCTATTAGTGAAATTAAATGAACCCAATAGTAAACCCTAGAGTTACATAGCTCCTATGTATAGTCGTTCATATCCTTATTTAACCTGTTCTTCAAGAGTTATTCTTTTGAAGTACAAATGTCAATCAAACCTTAGAAGCCCTAATCCTTCTTTGAAATACTAAATATTTCTTAAACAACATGTTCTTCAAAAGTTATTCTTTTGAAGTATAGTAGAAGTAATCATCAACCATGTTCTGTAGAACTTAAAATTGACAACTGTTCTTTACATATTATTCCACCACTATTCTTTATGTGTAAGATTGTTATGATGTCTTATATCACTTGGATAGGATGTTAATATAACCAAACCTTAATAAGAACCTTGTTTGAGAACCATTCTAAAAGTACAACCAACCCTAAAGAAATCTTTACAACTTATACATCCTAAATCATCAAGGTTAGGTTACGCTCGGGACGATTGCATCTCATACTATGCATTATAGCATCTTTGCCAGTTCTTTAAACATTGTCCTTACGGACAATGATGGTATTTCAATTTGGAGTTCTCACGTATCGAAGCTTTTGCATAATCTTGCAGTCAAGAAAGGCAAGTTCATCGCTTGCTCATGTCATTTGATTATTTTTATCAAATTATATGCAAAGTACTATACTTATCATTCTGCATTGAAAAGCAAAGTATTATTTTACAATTATGAATATGACTATGTGGTGGGCAATGGAACCATGGTATGTGTTGATATGGTGGAGGTTCCATTGCACGGGTACTATTCATCTAGGACTAAGTACCAATGCCGTCTAGTGATTCTAGCGCCGTACATACCGCGTTGACCATAAGATCTATAATGGCTCTGGGAAGTCAGCTGTATCTTTTCCCTCTCGCATGCCAACGGACTGGTAATAAGGGTTGCCCGTATCAGTCTATCTTTGGTAAAGGTGGGGACATGTGGTCCTGCACAATCTACCATTAGATACAGGAGAGGGTAGACTTATTATTGGTCTATGAAGGATTGTAAGGATTGTCCGGATCAGTCTATCTATGGTGTATAGGACAGGGCACATAAGTTGTTCGGATCAGTCTACCTTAACGGTATAGGAGAGAACAAGTGCTGTGTTAGTCTACCCATAGATATAGGAGAGGACAGACTTACAAAAGGGTGGGTGCGAGGTCGCGGAGAAGGCGGTGATTGGCTTGGTTCTTATACCTGGCCCCATACCAAGGAAGTGTGGACAATGCTCGCGACTTGGTTGGCAACAAGGTTAAGTTCTCTTATGGGAAAAGTAACGCACCTCGAGAGGATCCGAATTGTTGTCACTCCTGTTGGAAGGAACTATGACGCAGGAAAGGAACTCCATGAAGTTCTAGTCAACGTGAAGACGGGCATAGTTTTCAGAATAAAATAAACCTTTTGAAGAAATATTTACGAAAACTTGCATTCGCCTATGACTTTCTGGTCTGTGGCTGTAGCTAGTGCATGATACACCTATTTCCTAATATGAACTTGCTGAGTATGCTCGTACTCATCCCACTCTTAAATCACTTAGCTATGGAGGCACCAGAGGATAAGCTACCGTGGAACTCGAAGACAAAGGAGTCAACTGCAACAAGATGAAGAATCCAAGCAAAGAAGTCAAGGAAGTCAACTGCAGCAACTAGAGTGGAAACTTAGACTAGTAATAGAAGGGAGCCTTTCCCTAATCCTAGCACCTAAGTAGCTAGAGTTCTATAGGAAGCCAAGTAGCTCTTAAGCTTGGGTTAGCAATAAGTTAGACTACGAGTCGTTCTTCTGGAGCTTTATTTGAAGTTTTACCTCACTGTAAAGTAGGAGGCTGTGTTGATCTGTAAACAGCTTGTGTATTCTTCTATAGACATACCTTGGACTCGCATATGTTTCTGTTGTACCACTCTGAGGGATGTAATATGGGTGGAACGGTGTTTCACTTGTGTTATGTCAACGACTTGTGTACTACACCATGCAGTGGTGCGCTGGGTCATCACATTTTGGTGCGTCATTGGTATATAGTTGTGGTGCACGTAGCAATGTGCACCACTGCTAGCTTATTAGGGCTAGTTACCTTTTATCTCTAAATAGAAGACCCCCACTACTTGATTTTCCAGCCACCTCGTGCATCCACGTCACCCGTATTTGCCCATGCGCTGCGCTCTCGATCAACTCTCGTCGCTCCATCGTTGTTTCTTTGTGCGTGGGCTGGACGAGACACCTATTTATGCAGGAAATCATTCAGCCCACAAGCAGCCCAATTAGCTCAAAACGTTTGAGCCGACCCATATTTGACTAGAGCAGCCAGGCAGACGCAGCCGCCAGCCATCAACGCTTACTCTGCTTTCTATGAGCGACGGCGCACTCCATTCATCTCCCCACAATCTCCACTTCTACTGCATCCGAACCCCTTTCAGTATTAAGTTGCAAGCAACAGACAATTGCATTAAGTATGGTGCGTAATGTAATCAACAACTACATCCTTAGACATAGCATCAATGTTTTATCCCTAGTGACAACAACACATCCACAACCTTATAACCTACTGTCACGATCACAGATTCAATGGAGGCATGAACCCACTATCGAGCATAAATACTCCCTGCACATGAAATGCGGCCATTATTCCATAGCCTGCACCATCCGTCTCTTCACATCCAAGCCTTTCCACTGATCCTTTGCCTTCTCGCCGCATTATATATTCCTAACCGGCAGATGCAACGGTGGACAGCGCCTCCTATAATCCTGATTGCTTCTTCCTCTCCATGTTTGCAACAACCCCACCAACATGTATATTTTCTTTAGTTTCCCATGTTCGATTTTTGCTGAATGTTTTACAGTTTTAGTACTCAGATCAACGTCTTCATCAGTACCCTCACATGCAGACATGCAGTGTTCTACCAGGTGCGTTCCCGATCAATCGTAACAGCCTTTTAGTCTTTACTTTCATGAGTTAATGTTTATTTGTTTACTGTGTATCCCATTTGGCTTGACATACTCCTACTTATTTCTCTATACTTGGATGGCTATTTGTGATTTTGAGTTTTCCAGGGAATCCAAACAGAGATGGCAAGGTACGTTTGAACTGATAATTCATATAACCATATAGGTGTCCTACTATTGACCTCTGTGGACTCTACAGAAAATAATATTCTTATATGCATTTGCTTTTTGTTCGTATTTTACATGGTCAATTCTTCGTATATGATTGTTTATTCAAGTGACTTTTGCAAATTCCATTCTTAATCAATGCTCAAGATCGATGGAGGTATTCTTATCCATTTAACCCTCCATTCAATTTTCATAGCTAGATGTCTTCAGGTTAGAAGGGATCAAGATGCATTATTTTGGAAGGAGCGGAATGCTAGAATTTTCAAGGCCTTATCTTCCATTATCATGCTTGTTAGTTGGACCATTTGGAAGGAGCGGAATGCTAGAATTTTCAACCATAAGTCCGCACCAACCGCCGCCCTCCTCAACATCATCAAATCCGAAGTGAAGCTTTGGATCGCCGCGGGTGCAAAGTGTTTGAGTTTTGTAATAACGGGAGAGTAATCCATTAGCTTCTTTTAGAGTGTGAACCTTCGATCTTGTCTAAACTCTTCCCCTTAATTAATGAATAGTGGCAAATCTTTTGCCACTCGTTTCAAAAAAAAAAAGATGCATTATTTGTTATTTATTCTTTTTCTATGTAAACAATGCTTGAGTTTCAGTATATAATTGTGATTTTTTCTACTTGAAAGAAAATTATTGTGGCTTCTGTTTGCACATGTTCGATCACTGAAAACAAATGCAACAGTTTCTTAAAATGAGTCTTTGTTTTCATATATGCAAGTGTACTTTCCTATATCTTATACTACTTTTCGAATCTTGAGGTACTTATCAAACTCGGAGAAAAAATAGCACCTATTGTTTCAAACTTGAGTTTCCGTCAAGGTAAAGTGCACACGTCCGAAAAATCTATGCATCAATGGTTCACTCCTTGCTTTTCCGTTCTTCAACAATTAAGAGATAGTACAACGAATGTGTATGTAGTCCAAGTGTTTCGCTAAAAATAGCTGGTACTCTGATACCTTCTTTTTAGCATAGACTGCAGCTCCAAAACAGGCATCAAATTAATCCTCTGAACATTTGTAGAAACTGTTTGCTCATTTTTATCTATAGAAAATGTTTGCATGTCAATGCTAAACGGGTCACTCTTCGTCACAAAAGGAATTCCAGTCAGTGTAGAAGATGCAGCATCAACAGAAGTTGGAACATGAGTTGGGCCTGGTCTGTACCATCAATTGTATATCAAAATAATGAGGAAAGTTTGAAAGTATCTTGCAACTATACAAATTCAGACAAGTCCGGTAGCATCTTATTACTGTATAAACTCTGACGAGTCATGTTTTGCCAATACGCCAGTCACCAAGACATACCAGTACAAACTTTATTTTCATGAGTTTATGTGTATCCATCCAGCATATTCACTTCAAGTCCCTCTATTTCTCTCTCTCACTATATATATATTCATGTTTTTCTACTTTGTAATTATTTTTGAATTGTAGCTTAACAATTGTCACATTCATTCAAATTTGCATGTTGTTATATTTCCATGCACATCGGTTTATGGCCCCTTCCAATGCTGTGGTGTGTCACTATTCCCGCAGCAACGCGCGGGGTATCATCTAGTTTTCTTAGTAGTACCACTTAGTTAGAGCATCTTCAGCCATGCCCCCCCCCCCCCAAGCGTACCTTAAAGTGATTCGTGATTTGGGCCGCGCCAGATAAAATTGTTCCAGCCGCGCGCCCCAAAGGCCCTTTCCGTCCGGCGCGGCCAATACGGTGTCCAGCGTCCCGAGCCCGTCCCCGCTACACAGGAGACGCTTCGGGCACGCGGACACAACGAAATGCGAGGTGGGGAGTGGCGGGCCCGACGGGTCAGCGAACGGACGCTCAAACGCCGCTTACCTAGCGACGATGCAGTTGCCGGGAAGGGAACCGTCATATTGGCAACCGCGTCGATCGACGCGCGAACCGCCGTAATGGAGCGCGAACTCCGCCGAAGAGCAACCGCCGCTCTCTTCGATATCTGCGTCGCCATTCATCCGCGCTCAATAAGACCCCTACGTATGCGCTTTCCGATCTACAACCGGCCGACGTCATTCATCGAAAGCTATCCTCTCTCACAATGAGCGACCTCTCTCAGCTGCCATCAGACACCGACAGCGAGGGTAAGCCGTCGGGATGGCGCCATTGGTGGGACAAAGTTGCGACGCCTAGCAGCGATGATTCCCCACCGCCGGACAGCGAAGAGGAATGGGAGGCCGAGGAGGAGGAGGAAGAGGAGGCTAAGGAGGCGGCGGCGGCCCGGGCAAAGGCGGAGACGAAAGCGAAGGTGAAGGCGAAGGCGCAGCCAGCGAGCACCGTCGACGGCGAGGAGGACACAAGTTCCTGCGACGCGTCGAACGACACCGCCTCTTCGGAGGAGGTCACGAGCAGGAAGCGCCACCGTGAGGACGACGAGGCGGGGCCATCAAAGAAGAAGTAGTTTAAATTTTTATATGTAATTTGTTTATGTTTTTTCGAAAATTTTATATGTAATTTTTTATGTTGCACCACTTTGAATATTAGTACATCAATATTAGTACAACGTTACCTACACATTTTTCCTATCTATTAAAATAAAAATATAGTATTTTAATATTTTGGGGGTCCGTTTGGGGACGCGGCTGGAAAGCGACGTCCCCCAAGCGCGTTACGAAGGAAACACTTCCCCCGAACGATAAATCCGGCGCCGTTTGGGGGCCGCTTTGGGGGACGTGGCTGGAGATGCTCGTAGCCTTGACACTACAGAATAACTTCTACCCTTAGCTTGTCACATAGTTTTGTTTACACCTGGGTAAAACTTGGGCCGGGCTTCGGGCCAAGCCCAAAAAAGCCCGAACCTAAAATGCCAAGCCCGAGCCTAGCCCGGCCCGACCGTCAGGCCTACAAATTAAGCCCAAACCTGGCCCAAACAAGCAAAAACCCGGCCTGACCCGAGAAGCCCGGCCCGAATCTGTTGAGTTATTAGAAGAATACTTGTGGATGTTGTAGATATATAGTTACTGAGGGAGTAAATTGTAAAGTAGCCAAATAGTTTAGGGGCTAGAAAGGGAACAGAGGATAAGAGAAGAAGCTCCCAGAGAACACACGGACATTGTACTCATACTGTTGTATGAAATGGAAGAAAAATTCTCCAGAAAAAATTAGTTGCTAGCACCAACATGGTATCAGAGCATTCTGATCCGTAGTAGATTTCTCACGATTTTGATCTGCGTCGTGGTTGTGCTGCCTCGATTTGGAACTGCGCAGTCGTCTCCTTCGCCGCTGTACTGGCCGCCGCCGGCGCCGCTTTACCGCGCCGTCGCTGGGGAACGAAGAAAGGGGGGGAAACTCTCTCCATCTAAGGTACTCACCTTCTTGTCTCTGAAGGTTGCAGCGCCGGAGTCAGTTACCGTCGGTTTTGGGAATTTCTTGGAGAAGAGCTAGCTCTTTTGATTGAGGATCCTTTGTGATCTGTGGAGTTTGTTGTTTGGCGGAGTTTGTTGTTTGGCCACCACTGGTGTTCTGTGCAATTCGCTGCTAGTTGTGTTGTTTCAATCAGAAATCATGGGGGACAAGGATAAGGCCACGAGTGTTGAGAAATTATGTGAAGCTATGCAGCGGATGCTTGTGCAGCTAATGGAGCAAACACAATCAAAGTCTAGTAATGCTTTTGATAGCCTGAAGATTATCTTAGAGCCGAATCCTGTCAAGTTGTCCGGTCCAGGGAACTATTTCAGTTGGGCTAGAAATTCTTCTTTAATTTTAGGAGCACATGGACTGCAGAAATATCTAAAAGAGGAAGAGGGGAAACCAGGTTATGATGCAGACAAGGAACAGTGGCAGCAAAATCAACGGCGTGTGATGGTTTGGCTTCTGAGTTCCATGAAAAAAAATGTCCGAGAACAAGTGGAGAACCTCCAAACTGCAGCTGAGATTTGGATGGACATAGAGAAACAATTTTCAGGGAAGTCAAATAAGATGCAGGTTTGTAGAATACTGTATGAGATGAGGCACATTAAACAAGAACAGAAATCAGTAACTGAATATGCCGGGGAGTTAAAAAAGTTGTACAGGGATCTGGAGTTCTTTAGGCCATTCAAACCTCATGATCCGAGAGATTTGTCTCTTCTTCGAGAGTGGTTTGAGCCGGTACTTGTGCAGATATTTCTAGATGGTTTGAAACCAGAATTTCATCTTCGAGCTCAACTAATCCAAGCAACACCTACATGGCCTACGCTAGATGAAACTATTTCTAGCATTCTAGAGGAAGAAACACGGTTATCTAGTCAGCCTTCAGCATCTCAGGCAAGTGCAGATACAAGAGCTGCTCTATCTACACTCACTCATATTCAATTTGCTACCACTCCTAAAGGATATCAAGCAAATGCTACCAGAACTGATTTTAGGAGGAAGCCAAGGGTGGTGTGTGACCACTGTAAAAGGCCAGGACATGTGAAGAAGGATTGTTTTGAAATAGTTGGGTACCCACCTGGCTGGCAACGGAGGCAGCAAAATAGATTTACAATTGAGGATAATAGGGAGAAACGAGAACACGTACACTTCACCTCTGCAACGGAGGAGTCAACAGCATCAAGTGCACAAGCTCTTGAGGCATTCAAGTCTAAAATCATGTCCACCACTGATGAAGGATCTACAGAAGTCGCTTCTAGCTTTCATGCTCCTCGAGGCATGGATCATCCACATAAATCAACCAGTGGTAATTCTAGTCTGTGGATAATTGATTCTGGTGCTACTAACCATATGACAGGCACATCTAAGGATTTCTTATCATACATGCCACGTTCAGGAAGAGAGAAGGTCCGTATAGCTGATGGCTCCTCGGCTCCTATAATGGGCAGTGGAACTATCGCATGTACACCTTCTCTATTTCTGAATTCTGTTTTACATGTGCCAAATTTCCCTGTTAATCTATTATCCGTCAGTTCAACTACTAAATCTCTAAAGTGTGGAGCTTGGTTTGAGCCTGAATTCTGTGTATTTCAGGAACTCAAGACAGGGAAAATACTTGGGATTGGAATTGAGCATGATGGCCTATATTATCTAGATAACACCTCATCCCCTCTTGCACTTGCCGTTACCTCCCCATCACCCACAGATGAGTTATTGTTGCTTCATCGTAGACTTGGGCATGTGTCTTTTCGGGTCCTAGAAATTATGTACCCCTCATATTTTGCAACTTGTTGTAAGGACAAGTTGGTATGTGATGTGTGTGAACTAGCGAAACACACACGAGCCACTTATCCTAGTAGTAATGAAAGAAGTCGAGATCCTTTTGAGGTTGTCCACTCAGATGTTTGGGGTCCCTCTACTGTAACCTCTCTGTTAGGAGAGCGCTGGTTTGTAACTTTTATTGATGGTTTTAGCCGTTGTACATGGTTGTATGTGCTTAAACAAAAGTCTGATGTGTTGTCTGCGTTTAAGGATTTCTATGCTTTGGTTGGTAATCAGTATAATGCAAAAGTCAAAGTACTTCGTTCTGATAATGGAACAGAGTATGTTAACAAAGACTTTGACTATTTTCTATCATCCAATGGCATTATACATCAAACTACTTGTGTGGATACTCCAGCACAAAATGGAGTAGCTGAGAGAAAGAATAGACATCTACTAGAAGTTGCTCGATCTATTATGTTCGAAATGAATGTTCCAAAATTTCTTTGGGGAGAAGCCATTAAAACAGCAGCTTATCCGATAAATCGCATGCCATCTAGAATTTTAAATTTTAGAACTCCAATTGAATGTCTAAGTGGTACTAATTCATTTATTGTGCCTCCAAAAGTATTTGGTTGTACATGCTTTGTTCATGATTACAGGAACTCTATCGGAAAACTTGATCCTCGGGCTATCAAGTGTATTTTTGTTGGATATTCTCCTACTCAAAAGGGCTATCGTTGTTGGAGTCCTACTGAAAGGCGCTTCTTCGTGAGTATGGATGTTACCTTTCGAGAAAAAGAGCCATATTATATCTCATCCAACAAAATTACTCCGGAAATTGATAATGAGGGGGAGAAAGTTAATGAAGGACCACTTCGTGCTGGTCAAGTCTTGATTCCTTTGCTAGACACTACTGAGACCCAACCTGAAGTGGAAGAAGAGAAAAATGCAAGTACAAATGATGAAAACAATGACTCAACTGTTCCGGAGGAATGTGCATCATCACTGCCACAACAAGAGGTTGAAGTGACAGGAGGAGATATCGAGCATACTTCTAGTACTTCAACTCATACTGATCCTATATCGCGAGATGATTCTGTTGGTGATGCAACAGGAGAAGGAGCAGAAAATCTGGTAACAGAACCGAACTCTTCATCAGTTGATTATCCTATTGCTTTACGAAAACCAATAAGACGGACACATATTCCGGCACGTCTGAAAGATTGTATTGGCTATAAGCATGATCTTGCAAAATTTGTATCTTATGAAAACTGCAGTTCATCATTCAAGGGGTTCCTCACTTCTCTCGACTCTACATCACTACCGAAAGACTGGAGAGATGCTGTACAAGATCCCAAGTGGAAGGCTGCAATGATGGAGGAAATGAAAGCCTTGGAAAAGAATGGTACATGGAAGCTAGTTGAACTCCCTCGTGGAAAGGAACATGTTGGCTGTAAGTGGATATTTACAATCAAGCAAAATCCTGATGGCAAAGTGGAACGATATAAAGCTCGTTTAGTGGCGAAAGGTTATACACAAACATATGGAATTGATTATGAAGAAACTTTTGCACCTGTGGCCAAGATGAATTCAATAAGAACTTTGATTTCCTGTGCATCTAATCTTGGTTGGGAGCTTCATCAACTTGACGTAAAGAATGCATTTCTTCATGGGGATCTACAAGAAGAAATTTATATGCATATACCACCTGGTTTTGACACTAGCCAAACCGAAGGCAAAGTCTTAAGACTGTATCGATCTTTATATGGTCTTAAACAGTCACCCCGGGCCTGGTTTGATAGATTCAGACGAGCTATAATTCAAATGGGCTACAAACAGAGTAATGCTGATCATACTTTGTTTTATAAACGCCATGAGGGAAAACTAGCCATATTAATAGTTTACGTTGATGACATTGTTATTACAGGGGATAACGAAGAGGAAATTGAACATCTCAAGGGTAAACTTGCTCAAGAATTTGAAGTCAAGGATCTTGGGAAATTGCGGTATTTTCTTGGAATTGAAGTCTCTAGAAGCAAAAAAGGTATTTATCTATCTCAACGGAAATATGTCTTAGACCTATTAAAAGAAACTAGATTAGTTGGATGTCGTCCAGCTCCTACACCAATTGAGCGAAATCATCGTCTCATGAATGAAGCTGTATCACCTGTAGATCGAGAGCGTTATCAAAGACTTGTTGGGAAGTTAATTTATCTCTCCCATACTCGACCTGATATTGCATTTGCTGTTAGTGTGGTTAGTCAATTAGTGTGGTTAGTCAATTCATGCATGATCCTAGAACACGTCATATGGATGCTGTAATCAGAATTATTAGATATCTCAAAGGGTGCCCTGGTCGAGGTCTGTTATATTCATCTAATGGCAATCTACAAGTGGAATGTTACACATATGCAGATTGGGCTGGTGCTTTAGATGATAGGCGGTCAACATCTGGTTATTGTACTTTTGTTGGAGGAAATTTAGTTACTTGGCGCAGTAAAAAGCAAAGTGTGGTAGCGCGTTCTACGGCTGAAGCAGAGTTTAGGTCTATGGCGCATGGAGTATGTGAGGTGTTGTGGTTGAGAATCCTTTTGATGGAGCTGGGATTGTTTGAGTCAAAACCATTGATGCTATATTGTGATAATAAAGCAGCACTTGACATTGCAAATAATCCTATCCAACATGACCGCACAAAGCATATTGAAATTGATAGGCATTTCATCAAGGAGAAGATGGATCGAGGAATTATCTGCATGCCCTATGTGAGTTCATCAAATCAACTTGCGGATATTTTGACTAAAGGTTTACCTGATAAATTATTCTCTGTTTTGTGTAACAAGATGGGGTTGTATGATGCATTTGCCCCATCTTGAGGGGGAGTGTTGAGTTATTAGAAAAATACTTGTGGATGTTGTAGATATATAGTTACTGAGGGAGTAAATTGTAAAGTAGCCAAATAGTTTAGGGGCTAGAAAGGGAACAGAGGATAAGAGAAGAAGCTCCCAGAGAACACACGGACATTGTACTCATACAGAATGGAAGAATTAGTTGCTAGCACCAACAGAATCTTACCTAAAGTGCGAAAACTGTAAGCCCGAGCCTGGCCTGGCCCGACGTTCGGGCTCAAAAATCAGGCCTGAACCCGGCCCGGCGGGATTTTCGGGCCGGGTCGTTCGGGCCGGGCTGCCCATGCCCAGCTGTAGTTTTGTTCATATTAGCGTAGGTGTGAGATCATACGGTATTCCTTTTTTACCGGAATACTAAAGATACCACAATATATAGGGATACGAGTAAAATAATACGAGGTTAAAATATTGGGATATGTATTGATTATAGTATTGATTAGCCACAATAGTATTTTAAAATCGTAAAACACTACGATGAATATACGGATACTGACAACCATGCCTGGACGGCCGGGACGTACGACCTCGCAACGCATGTCGTCGAGGGCATTGAAGTGTGTTATTCTTCTCTCTCAAAATCAAAGCACAAACACACAAAGAAGCAGAGAGAGGAACGCGAGGTTTTTGTTGCCGTGTAAACCTTGCAGCTTTTCTGGTTTCTATTCCCTTTTATTCAGAGCTACAACTGAAGAACGAAAAAGATGGAGCGCAGCTCTCCACGATCTGCAATGGCCGCGCCATCCCACGATCTGGTTCGTGCAGCGTGCAGTACCACCTGACTGATAAGCCCAATGTCTAGAAAACCTTGACGACTTGATCAACTAACTGACGAAACTGACAAAAAGAAAAACTACGTGCACAAGCTTACTTACAAAGTGCAAGCCATCCATGGCGTCATCGTACATTCGTACGTGCACTCCCGAGACGCCGCGCATGCGTGGAGGGCACCGAACATGGCGTACAGGATGTCGTCGCAAACGCCGTTGAGGCCGGGCGCCGTCGTCGCTATCGTCGCCCTCGCGCACGTCGTGGACGCGTCGTCCTTGAAGGTGTAGACACCACGCACGCCAATTAAACGGCTTCGTTTCGTTCCCGAAGCCTTTGCCGGCGTCATGTCGCGCCGTCGCGCACGCCATGCGGAACTTGGACGGCATCTGCAGAAACTCGCACTGACCTCAACTGCAAAACGACCACAGAGTAGACAATGCATGAAATCGATCGAGCGCATTCCAGTTTCGCTTCAATGCTCACCGTACTCGGAATTTGGTTCGCCGTCTCGGCTCGGTAGCGCCGTTCGTCGGGTGGGGCCGTGCGTGAGGAACTCGAGCCTGCGGCCTCTCAGACGGCGGCGTCGAGCCTGTTATCATCAGTCCTCACTGATCACGCGCGCCGCGGCGAAGCCTGTTCGGTGCGTCGCCCATCCGGACATCCGGTGCTACGAATAGGCATTGTGGCCACCATACTTGTGCACCAGAGACTGAGCGTGCTCAACGGCGAGGAGGACATGCCGCTCTTGGTGAGCTGGGCGGCAACCTCGGCGCTGCCGCTTCATCTGACGGCGAGCCGGCGCGCAAGGTATCCGGCACCACCTTGCCGGTATCCACCGCGCTCAACTGGCCGCTCCTCCGGCACCATCTCGCCGGTCTCCACGGATCCAGGTGCGCAGGCATTCGGGCGACCTGCGGGAGCGGCGCTCCACGGCGAATGCCGGCACGGGGACGCAAGAACGCTTGGGAGACAGCGAGCACCCGAGTCGTCCGGGCGGAGGCGCCATGGGTAGAGTTGCCACTTCTTCATCGCGTTCACCAAGATGCTGCAGCGGAGGGTAGCAGGCGGAACGGCTTGCCGGCGTGGAACGTGGCATGTAGACCAGGTGCGGCATGTAGGCGCGCTCGCGAAAGGAATTGGGTACGTGGTAGCTAGTTGGTACACGGAGAGCCGCTTCCTTCGCGCGCGCCTGCGCCGGCTTCTGTTCCCGGACCTGCGGATTTGGGTTGAGACTGCGGCATTGGCTAATCAACAAGCGTTAACGACTAGTTTTGTGCCCGCTCTGCGCAGCTTTTTATTTCTTCTACTCTTAGAAACTGTGCACCGAAATGTATTTGCAAGACTTTATTGAATGATTTGCTTTGATCAATAAAGTGCCGTGTGTGTTCTCTCAAAGCAAAAAAAACAACTAGTTTTGTGTTTTGTGGAATGATTACGTTAGTGTTTTGTGCCATTTCCCTTTTAAAAAGATAAAAAAGGTTGTTTTCCCTCTAACCTTAAATACTTATCGCACGAATTTAATCAAAACATAAAATAAAATATGTCTATATTTATTGAACCAACGGTAAGTACTTAGGACGGAAGGGAGTATATGACCCGGCCTCCTATCAAGTCTAAGGACCAAAACAGAACGGTTTCCAAGTTTGAGGACTGGATTGCAACTCTCGAAGAATTTCATGACTTTAGACGTATTTTACTCTATGATAAACCCATAAAATGTTTGTCATGTTGTAATCCTGAAATAAAAGATTTTATTGTGCTAAACATATGCTCCCACCGATCCACAATAGATGTGGTTGTTTTACTTCGTTTTTATAAACTTGAATTAAAACAATGATAATTATTATGAACTGGAGGACTTTTGATCAAACATTCAAATAGAATTTGGTCCAGCATGGGAAACGAGACGTGACTTTCTAAATGACTAAGTACTATTACCTTCGTTTTAAAATATAAGTTTTTTTAAAGAGCTAGTTTAACTCTCTAAAAATAATTATCAATCGCAATGCAAATGTAAAAATAGTAACTTGAGAATAAGCCGATTTATTTTTCGCAGAACGACTGGAGTGGGTTGAGACTAATTTCGGGTGTGCCCGTTAAGCCCTGGAAACCCGCTCGGCCAAATAAAAAAAAAAGAGGACTCTTCTCCCCTTCCTTCTTCCTCCTCACCTGCTCCTTCTCCCTCTCCAAAACCCCTCCCGTTCCAAGCTCGCCAAACCCCAGATCTGCCGAGTTCCCCCTCCCTTCACCTCACCTTTATGGTATGATTCCATTCCGTGGAACGTTTCTTAGCATGCAAAGCAAAATCCAGTGTGTTTCATTGCAAAGTTGCGAACCTTTCATGTGTGCAAGCTCTTAACTTTTTTCCTTCTTTCAGCATGGCAACGATCCTTCAGCTCGTAGCTCGGAAGGCTGCGTAGTTCGCCCGGCAGAACCCAGCAAATGTTCTTGACGGCATCTGCTGAACCCAATCCATCCCAATCCCAACAGCTAGGTAGAGACGAGCTTGAATGGCTACTGCATAGAGAACAGGCAAGGAGTCAGGAAGGGGATGGAGGCGAAATTAAGAAACCTTGATAGGTTTGTGGCAGCGGCGCCGGTGCGTGACTGATCGACGAGGTGTGTGGCGGAGCTGCTGTGCAGTCCCCGGCCGCCAACTCCGTGGACGAGGCCGTCGCCATCCATGGATTGAGGCTCAGCTCGGCAATAAGCCTGGTTCGAGCAGCTAGCGCCCCTGGACGCAGCTCGCCTGTCGCCGCCGCGCCCGAATCGCTGTTGGGCTGGGGAGTAAGGGCAATGCCGTACTACTCCGGCCGCCAGCGGGATCTGTTGCCCGCCGCGCGGCGGGGCTGTGGAAGGCAAGGCAGAAATCCCGGCAGCAGAGGAAGGGGCGACGGAAGCAATAGATCGACGACGCCCGCCCCTTGTGATAATCATAAAGATTGGTAATCGAAGCCTTCCTTCTGGCCACCTCCGGACCAACATCTTCGCTCCAGAAGAACCACCTGGCCCTGGCTCCCAGCGCCATCGTGGACAACGACAAACGCCAGTAACACGTCGAGAAACAGATCTCACCAGATCTGAAGAACGGCAAGATTTAGTAACAATAGTACGCACAAGTTTCAATTTCTAAGGCCATATTTTGCATTTCGCACCAGGGCCCCCAATTTCTGTTGATCGAAGGAGTACTGAGGAAGTTCTAATTACAAGCTATACTAATGGTGAGGGATTCCCGCGTTGCTCCGTGACTTGATGTGAGTGTAGATTGAGCCGCCTGTTCCGTTCGTATGAAGATCATTAACTCGATCGATAGAGTGATGTGCCACTTGCTTAATTAGGAGAGAACGCTGCATGCATGCAGGCATTAGTTTAATGCAATCATGCATGATGCATTGCTCACTAAGTGCAACGACGTCGATAATGCAAAGAACACCATGGATGGGTGCTAAAAACTGCCTTAACTGCAAAATCCTTGCTGACCCTGTTGCTGATAATGCAAAGAACAACGCACAGGATTTATCATCACAAAATACTGCCTTTTGTTTTAAGATTATCACACACTACTACATAAGAGCGCACATTGCATGGTGTCTCCAAAACGAGGCATCTCACACAAGCAATCCACAAAACTACTACTAACAAAAAAATTCTAATTCTGCTATTCAGTCCCTGAGGGCTGCTGCTGCATCATCTTATCTTCCTAGCTACTGTCGATCTTCGCCTTCCACGCCACATGTGTCAGCTACTGCCGACCTTGGCCTCACCACCATGTGTTGAGGGATTCGTCGCCGCCCTAACATAGAAGCTCTTGTCATCACAGTCGCTGGAAAGTTCTGCCACCCAGCTCTTGCCTCGTGGATCTACTACTTCGTACTTGAGCCCCTTCCTGTCGTCCGTGGCATCAATGGAGATCGCCGAGCCTTCGCCGGCTTCACCTTTGACTAGCATCTGGGATAGCACTGTCATCACATTCTTCTGCACCCACCTCCTTATGGGCCTTGCACCATACATCTGTTACCAAAAACAGCCAGACAGGAAAATCACCAACAGCACCTAATCATTTGATTGGCTTCAAAAGAAATCGCGTTTACCGGGTTATATGATTCCGATAAGATAACGTCCAACGCAGCATCGCTTGCAGATAGACAGATGCTCTTGGCAGCTACCCTTGCAATGACACTCTTCATCTGGATTTTCACAATCTCCTTCAGCCTGCCACGCGAAAGAGGCTCAAATATCACAACCTCACTCAGCCTGTTCAGAAACTCAGGCTTGAAGTGTCTATGAACCTGCGCCAACAGATACATATGGCAGTCAGTAGAAGCACACCATCATCATCACAAACCTTCTTTATTCAGTAGCAGCAACATGGTAGTATTCACAAACCTTCTTCATCACAAGGTCCCTTGCAGATTCCATTGTGCTTTCTCCAGCCATTCCTGCAGTTAGGTGCTCTGCTCCTAGGTTTGAGGTCATGATGATGATAGTATTCTTGAAATCTACGGTCCGCCCTTTGCCATCAGTCAACACACCGTCGTCAAGGAGTTGAATAAAAACATTCAGCACCAAGGCATCTGCCTTCTCCACCTCATCGAAAAGGACGACACTGTATGGGCGCCTCCTCACTTGTTCAGTTAGTTGTCCAGCATCTTCATAGCCAACACAGCTTCAACAATTTATAAAATAAGCATTAAGATCAGTCAAATTGAACATCTACTATAATGGTATGGTCAAACATTACACAAATTATTAAACCTTGGTGCTGCTCCAATGAGACGTGCCACAGCTCCAGACCCAACATATTCAGACATGTCAATGCGAACCATCGTCTTCTCGCTGCCAAATAGTTGCTCCGCAAGAGCCTTTGCCAGCTCTGTCTTTCCAACACCAGTTAATCCTAAGAAGAGGAATGATCCTATGGGTTGGCCAGGATGATCAAGGCCAGCCCTGGAACGTAACACTGCTTCTGCAACCAGATTTACCGCTTCATCCTGGCCAACAACTCGCTCATGAAGTCTGTCCGCTAGGTGGATTAACCTGTCCTTCTCATCTTGATCAAGCGCAGTGACAGGAATTCCGGTCCATCGGCTCACAACCTTCAAAGGACAACATTAAAATTTGAAAGACAAACATATACCATTGATCAAAAAAGTACACACAACTCATTGGAAGAAAATGCCTACTTCCGCGACATGATCTGGCGTAACAATGATTGTTTTCTTCACAGCGTCCACTTCCTCTTCTTGATTGTCAATCTGCATCATTTTTTTTGCAGTAGAACACGCCCCATCAATCAGATCAATAGCCTTATCAGGAAAATGACGACCTACAGTACAGCCAGCAATAAAACCCATCAATAGTGTATGACATAAATATCCATTCTTGTCAATCATGAGTGGAACTCGGCAGAAAAGAAACATTGCAGTGCAGGTTACCATATTTTTTTTTGACCTGGACTACGGCGGGCTTACGCCAGCCTGAACAACTTTATAACAAACAGCCGGGAATACAGGGTCTCATTACATTTTCAGATTGAGGGGGGGGGGGGGGGGGGGAAAGAAAGACTAAAAGGAGAGATTCAGGGGGGTTCATGACCATTACACCAAGAATTAAGAAGGGAGGCTGAGGAGGGGGTGTTGCATCTGTAGGCCCAAAGCCTAACGTCTTCGAGACACCTGTTGGAGACAAGGGGGAGGGTCTCCAGAACGCCATTGAAGGTGCGGGCGTTTCTTCGTTTCCAGATGTTCCAGGCGATGGCGGTGTTGATGGTAGCCTCCACAAACGTGTCGCACTTCTCTAGCCAGAAACCGGCGAAACTAGAGACCGTACCGGGGTTAAAATCTCTGTGGAAAAAAGCCCATACTTCCGTAGCTCGGGGACAGCGGAACAGGAGATGATCAGTGTCTTCATCAAGGCCGCAGGAGAGGCACGCCGCAGATGTGGTCATATTATGACGAAAGCGCCGCTCATTGGTGGGGAGACGTTTCTTCCTGGCCAGCCAGCAGAAAATCTTGCACTTCAAGGGGGCAGCACTCCTCCAGACCCTTTTAGCAACTTCATCAACCTGCAGATGCCTGAAAGAATTGACATAGAAACCTTTGTTTGACAGTTTTTTGTTAGTGAGGCGGCTATTACGCACGTCGGGGGCGTCGATGCGAACACGCACAAGGCTAAGCTCGGAGGACAAGGCACGAAGATCAGCCGCCGCGGCCATTGTCAGGCGAGGCCCAAGGGAGTCACGGAGGCCAAGGGAGAGGGCCAAGGAAACATTAATGTTAGGTCTGACGGAGTGGGAAAAGAGAGCGGGAAAGCGTTCGCAGAGGGTTTGATCTCCAAGCCAAAGATCAAGCCAGAAGGCAGTAGAGGACCCATCCCCCAGGGTGACTTTGGAGATGGATCGAAATGAGGCAATCCCAGCGATGATGTCCTTCCACACCGGAGTGTCCAGACGGTGCCGGTCGCCCAAGTCACAGTCGCCGTTCCACCCGTACATACGTTGGAACCAGGAGACCCAGGGAGCCGAGGAGCCAGAGTGGATTTTTGTGAGAAACTTCGAGAGAAGGGCGGAGTTTTGGGCGGGGAGGGAGATGACTCCCAGCCCTCCCAAATTCTTCGGGACGCAGACATCCTCCCAAGCCACCTTGCACTGACCTCCATTACAGGTTTCCTCTCCGGTCCAGAGGAAAGCCCGGCGACGCTTGTCGATGGCCTCGATAACACCGGCAGGGAGGAGTCCGGCACTCATGGCATGGGACAGCATAGAGGTGAGGACCGAGTTGACGAGGATAAGGCGGCCTCCAATAGGGAGGCATCTCCCGCGCCAGCCGGAAAGGCGCATGTCACTTTTTGACACTAACGGCGCAAAGTCGCTTAGACGGAGCTTGTAGGGGGAGAGCGGGAGGCCGAGGTAGGTCTGGGGGAAAGCAGAGACTGTACACCCAAAAGCAGCGGCCATGGAGAGGGCAGAGGTATCGTCGACCTTGATAGGAACAAAAGTGCTTTTGTGGAAGTTGATGGTCAGCCCCGTGGCAGCAGAGAAATCGTCAAGCACCTTTTTGAGGTTTTCCACATGCCCCGGAATAGCCCGAATGATGATGAGGGTATCATCGGCGTATTGAAGCACAGGGCAGGGCAGGTCGCTGACAATGGGGTGCAAAAGGAGGCCGGCTCTAGAGGCCTCGAGGAGCATCTGTTGCAGCACGTCAGCCACGATGTTGAACAGGAAGGGAGAGAGAGGGTCTCCTTGCCGTAGCCCCCTACGGCATTGAATCCATCTTCCCGGAATGCCATTAAGGAGGACCGCGGTTTGGCTAGTCTGATTGATCAAGTTAATCCAAGAGCACCAAAGATCCGGGAGGCCCTTAGCACGCATAATGCGATCGAGAGCGTCCCAGCTGATGGAGTCGAAGGCTTTGCGAAAGTCGAGTTTGAAGACCGCAGCAGGCGCGCCCCGCCTATGGCAGGTTTGAACGATGTCAGCAGCGTACACAAAGTTTTCAGCGATGGATCGCCCCGAGATGAAGCCCGTCTGGTCGGGGTGGACAAGGTGGGGGATGAGCTCGCGAAGGCGGAGGGTGAGGCATTTGGTGTGGACCTTGAGGCAACAGTTTTGGAGGGAAATGGGCCGGAAGTTTTCAGGCTTGTTCGCACCCACTTTTTTTGGGAGAAGGACAATATGAGATTTATTGATGGGGCGGAGGTCGGAGGAGAGAGAGTGAAAGTCCCTCATCGCGTCGAGGAGATTGTGTTTCACGAGGTCCCAGTGGCGCTTGTAGAAAGCGGGGCCAAAGCCATCCGGGCCAGGGCTAGAGTTATCTTTCATAGAGAAGAGAGCTTCTTTGATTTCCTCAAGGGAGAAGGGGCGGGTGAGCGCAGAGGCTTGGGAGGGGTTGATCGAGGTGGAGGCCACCAGCTGGGTGAGGTCGAGGTCGTTGGTGGCATGAAGGGGGGTTCCCAGGAGGTTTTTGAAAAAGGAGTGGAGGATAGAAGCTTTAGCAGGATGGGAGGGGGTGAGATTGCCATCTTCAGCCTCCAGACTTTTAATCTGATTTTTCTGGAGACGCCCAGAGGCACAAAGGTGGAAATAGCGGGAGTTCTCGTCGCCCAGGGTACAGTTTTTAATTTTTGCCCTCTGTCTCCAGTAGGTGGCACGCTCGAAGTTTTTTTGGCTAAGGTGGAGTTTGGCAAGGGAACGAAGGCGAACTTCAAGGGGGGAAAGGTGGCGCGATTCTTCGAGCCTGTCAAGGAAGGTGATGACCGTACGACAGTTGAGGAGGTAAACAGAAGGCAAACGTCGCTCTCGCGCCCAGGCACGAGCGGCAGAGCGAACGCGCTTGAGCCTGAGGCAGAGTTTGCCAACTGACGGGAGGTGAGAGTGGTTGGGGCCAACACTGTTCCAGTTGCTGGAGACAAGGGGCGGGAAGGAAGGGTGAGAGAGCCACGAGTTTTCCATCCTAAATATGGTGCTACGAGGAGCTTTGGAGGATGCCTCTAGACGGAGGGGGACGTGGTCGGAGGTGGGCCGGGCCAAGGAGGTGAGGGTGGAGTCGGGGAGAGCGAAGCTCCATTCAGGGTTGATGAGGACTCGGTCGAGGCGCACAAGGATCGGTGGGACTTGTTGGTTGGACCAAGTAAATTGGCGATCCAGGACAGGGATTTCCAGCAGCCCAAGGTTGTTAATGAAGTCGTTGAAGGAAGCCGCTTCAGAGGTGTTGAAATTGCTGTTGGACTTGTCTCTCGGGGCCCGTAGGAGGTTGAAATCACCCATGAAGGTCACCGGGCCCGCAAGGGAGGGGAAGATCTGCTCTAGGGAAGAGAGGAATTGGGCTTTGAGGGGGTGGGCGCAAGGTCCGTAAACATTTACAATGGTGAAGATAAAGTCCTCCGAACGGAGCGAGAAGGTGGTGGTGACGGAAAAGTCATCGATGGTGTGGTGGGTCAGCTCAAGGAGCCTATCGTCCCAGGCAGTAATGATGCCACCTGAGGACCCAACGGCTGGTTTGAACACAAAAGAGCGAAGCGAGGGGGGAAGAAAGGAGGAAGCGAGGAAGGAAGAAATGTCGGCGAGCTTGGTTTCCTGCAAACAAAGAACAGATGGAGGGGCCAGTTCAATGGCAGCTCGAACATCATCCCGTTTGTTTCGCTGTCCGAGTCCGCGAACATTCCAGCATTCAAAAAGGAATTTGATCAACATAAGAACCGAAAAGACCACCAGAGCACAAGGCAAAAACGAAAGTTGTTGGTGGTCCATAAGCGTTTAACATTCAAGGGAAGCATAAGCGTTTTACACAGCCAGATAGAGGGGCAAATACAACAAGTACTGGGGCAAAACAAGAGGCCCAAAGGGAAAAGGCTAAAAGTACAGCAGCAGCCAGCTTGGGCGACACAGTCCTGCCGGTCATCTAGCTTAAGGCCGGACGAGAGGAGGAGCCCAGGGTGGGTAGCATGGACAGCTGTTAAACAAAGGGGGTTAACGAGAGGAGAAGGGCAGAGGAGAGCCCCTAAACAGCGACCAGGGAGGCGCTCAATCATGGAGAAACCGAAGACGACGGGAGAGCCACATTCAGGCCCAGGTCCGAGGCGGGAAGGTCACAGGCAGAGGCAAGGGCAAGCACGTCTTCCTCAGGGAGTGCCCCGTCTTCTTCCAACGCCACGGCCAGGAGGTCGTCGACAGCCAGTTCGCCGCGGCGAGTACATGGCGGCTCCGACCCTTCATTCAGAGCCTTTTTGCGCTGCTTGGCCTTGTCGATGATGGAGACATAGACAGAGTCCTTGGCAAACCGGGTGCAGCGGCGGGGCTCAGCAGCAGCAGGTGTGATGGCCCTGCGGGTTTGCCGCACCGGCGACGAATCCAGAGCCAGGGAGCGCATCCTTGGGGACAACAGCAGGGCGCTCGGAGCAAGGCCCTCCGCAGCGGCAGATGGCGCATCGAGCGCAGGCGGCAGGGAGCACTCCTTGGCGGGAGACGGGGGGGAGGCAAGCACAGGGTCATCAGGGGTAGGCAGCTGGTCGCAAGCGACAGCCGCGCTGCCCATGACGAGGGTGCTAGCCATGTCGAGAGGGACAGCCAGGTCAGCGCGGATTGGTTCCCCCCGAGCCAGGACGTCGACGGTGAGGGTGGGGCGGCGCAGCGGCCCGAGCAGCGTGATGGAGGTGATGAGGCCAACCGAAGCAGTGGCAAGGTTCGCCACCATGATTCCTTTGCAGCCCTGGTCTGGCGACGCCCGGCGCAGCGGCAGGATGAAGAAGAGCCGCTCGCCGCAGCTGCCAACAACCGTGACCTCGAAGAAGCCAAGCTTGAGCTTGATCTCCACACTCGCTGGCTTGGAGAGGATGGGCGAGCCAGTAACCACAGGGAGAGGTGGCGCATTGGCAAGGGCCCGAGCCACCAGGGACGCAGCCGGGGCGGCGCCATGGGGCTCCCCCTGGGGAACCAAGGGGGGGGGCACACCAAGCACTTGCATGGCCTCGGCATACCCAGCACCTCCCTCGATCAGCACTTCTTCGTCTTCAAAGTCGCTGTCGGAGTAGGCTTCCGGGATGGGAGCAAGGTCAGGTCCGGAGGAGGCGTTTGAGCCCGGAGCCAAGTCATCGAAGTCAATGATGGATACTTCGCAGAAAGATCCGGTGCTGCAGTAGTTTTTGATGTTGAGGATCATAGGAATATCAGAGAGCGTTTCCGCTTTGACGGTGACAAGGACGACCTCAAAATCAAACCCGGACAGGCAAATGGGGTCGATGTTATGGGGGTTGGCGTAAGGACCAGAAGAGTGGGTGATATGGTGACGTTGCCAATGCTCCATAGGGTATTTGGCAATGGACAAGGCAGCCATGGATTCATGATCGAAAAGGAAGCGGTTGTCAGTTTCATCGTGCCGCTGAAAGAAGACAGAGGATTCAACTCCTAGGAAGGGGCCATTGTTGACCGCATTCTCCCGGTCTGCAGGGGAGGAGAAGACGACCAATCTGGCGCCCTGCGAGGAACTGAAGAGAGAGGCACGGTCGGGGCCGCAAGCAAGGTCAGCGGCTTGGAGGATGTAGGAGTCAAGGTTGTCGACGGGTGGGTTGACGAAGGCGAAAGCAAGGTTGTCAAAGTGTCTGAGGTCAACAAAAGGCATGTAGACATCAACATGTCCGGGCCTCTCCGGTTGAACCAAGTCTTCTTCGTCCGGGGCGTCCGAGTCGGAGGAGGGGGCGGGGAGGTAGTCGGCCGCATCAACGATGGCGATGAAGCCGTCGTCAACGGCAGCCGCAGCTCCGGCAGGAGCCGCCGGGACGGCCTCGCCGTCGAGGACGCCGTCCTCGAAGACCACTTCTTCGGGGTCCTCCTCCTCTTCTTCATCGTCCAGCTCCAGGCCGAGAGCGGCGGGCGGAGGGGCAACATCCTCCCCGAAGCCGTCTATAAAGACAAGCTCCATGGGTTCTTCCTCTTCCGCCTCCGCCACGGGAAGCGCAGCATCCTCCTCGTCATCCAGGTTGTCCCCAAACGCAAGAGCGGCAGGAACAACGAGACGGCAGGTCGATCGAGAGTGGTCTGAGGCGAAGCACAGGCAGCAGAAGAGGGGCGCCGGGTCTTGATCAGCACCATCGGATCCTCCAGCGGTAGCCATGCAGGACCTGCTTCCAAGATGGATGGGGGATTGAGAGGGGGAAAAACGAGATGGGGATGACGGAGCAGAGAAGGAGGAGGGGGGGAGCTTACAGGTCCGCTCGCGGTGCCCGGAGCGACGGCAGCGCCGGCAGCAGACGGGGTCTCGACAGTCAGCGACGAGGTGGCTCCGGGACAAGCAGCGGTGGCAGCGGCGAGCAAGGGAGCGAAGAGGAGGTGGGGTGCGATGCGGCGGGGAGGGGCTGGGTTTAGAAGGGGAGGCCGCCACCTGAGAGTAGGAGGGCGGGCGCGGGCCATCCACGGCGGAGCGTCCATCGAGGCTACCAGGAAGGGAAATTTGACCGGCGTGGAGCGGAGGCCTCCAAAGGGGGAAGGGGGCAGAGCTCGATCCGGTGCTCGGGGGAGGGGAAGAGCAGGTGGTAGAGGCTGCAAGGGAGGGTTCACGGGGTGGATGAGTGAGCCAGGGCAGAGGTCCATCGGGGAGAGGGAGAATCCCCGGCGAGAGGAGAAGGAGACAGAGAGGTGGGCGGTTTTTGCGGCGCGTCTGCGGTTTGGCTGGGAGCGGAGGGGGAGCTGCTAGGTCAGCGCACGCGGTCACCACGGGTGGACTACGCCTGTCTACATGGGCTGGCAGGGCAACCGGGGCAGGCCCAGGGAGGGCCAGAGCAGGCGGCCCAGAGCGCACAGAGGCATGGCGGCCTGTGATGGTCGTCACATGCGTGCAGGGGAGCCCCAGAGACAGCCCAGCGTCAGGGAAGGGATCCAAGGAGGAAGGGATGGAGAACAGCGCGAGCAAACGGCCATGGCGGAGACCTTCCAGCGATGCCATGAACGAGGCAAGCTTGGGTGAAGCAACAACGAGCCGGAAGGAGTTACGGCCAGCCTCACAAACATGCAAACGTTCGAACAAGGAACCAAGCCAAAACTGAAGCATGCTGCAGACTGAGGAAGGAGAAACGGGTTGGTGGTTGTCCTGTCTAACCGCTATGTGCACCGGGGAGGGTGCAAACAATGGCGAGCCAGGGGCAACCGGAGAGCAAACCTGAGAGTGGAAGTGTTCCAAGACGAACTGGAGGAAGACGTCCCCCGGAGTGGAGAACGGCGGAGGCAGGTCAAGCGGGTCCAGGGCAAGCGCACGCGGCGTTCGTCTTGCCAAGAAACCCTGCGCTTCCGTCGGTCGGCCACCGAAGGGGCCATCCCCGCCCGCCGTCGGTCTCGCAGGCAGGGGCAAGGCGTCGAGGCAGAGGTCGTCGAGGAGGAGGGGCTCCGGCGTGGTTTGGTGGCTAGTCCTAAGGCTGAGATGGCGGTCGCCGGCCGCCAGGAGAGGGGCCGGGGGAGGGGCGTCCGGGTCGCCCGCGGGAGAGCTCATCCAGGGCCCAGGTTACCATATTAACTTGTGCATATGCTGTCATGAACTTATTAGAACCTTAAACATGATTCATAAATTATTTCAACTTCATGTATCCAAGGCAACTGAGGTACTCTAGTGTGATCATTCTTACCCTTTAATCTAACCATAACCAATTAAACATGTATTTCTTTTCATTATATATAACCTTTGTCCCGAAATATAAGCCTTTTTAGAAAGCTAACTTAGCTATCTAAAAAGGCTTATATTCTGGAAAGGAGGTATTACTTGCTAAGTGGCTAGGTGAGGTTGTGCATCTACTAATCACCTCAAGAAACAATAGGAGTAAATTAATTCCTCACCAGTGATGTAGCGTCCAGCAAGCTGTGCAGCAGCAACAACAGTGGCATCTTGGATTTCCACGCCATGGTGCTGTTCATACTGCTGCTTTATGCCCCGCAGAATGGCAATGGTCGCCTGCATGCTCGGTTCCGCAATATGCACTTTCTGGAACCGTCGTTCGAGTGCACCATCGTTCTCAATGTACTTGCGGTAATCATCAAAAGTCGTCGCACCCACACAACGGATACGACCACGAGCCAACGCCGGCTTCAGCATGTTGGCAGCATCATTGGTTCCCCATGGGCCACCGACGCTACCAGCACCAATCAGCATGTGCATCTCGTCGATGAAGAGAATTATTTTGACGCGTGAATTCTCCGCCTCCTTTATAACTTTCTTTAAACGACCCTCAAACATACCACGTAATATAGTTCCAGACACCATCCCCCCAAGGTCAAGCTCCAAGATACGAGCCTCGGCGAGCTCGGCAGGAACCTTGCCGGCAGCAATGCGCTGTGCGAGGCCCTCAGCTATGGCCGTCTTGCCAACCCCTGGGGCGCCAACGAGTGCAGCACAGTTCTTGGTCTTGCAGCAGAGAATGGAAATAACACGATCAATCTCATCATCGCGGCCGACCACCGGGCCGCATTTGTTGCCTGTCAGGTAACGTCCGTATGTGCGCAGAGATGACTTGCGGTCCAAGTAGCACCAAACTGTCCAACACAAACCAACACCAACTCCAAGGAAGACTACAGGTTCGATCTCTTGCCACACTTTATACATATGGCTCTGGGTGCGTGATAGCAAGACTGTTCCTATACCATCTGGTGCTTTAACCATGGTCCCAAGCAGTGGATCGTAGGTCCTCCCCATATCCGAGCAGAAGCCCCAACCTGAACAAGGAAAAAGACTGCAATTGCTTCATGGTCGAGCACAATGATCAAACTTCATACTATTGCATTGCATACACGTAGAGTTACAAATCAAACTTTTCTTTGTATATAAAATCAAACTTTTGCATGTTTTGGAGGCAGGATTTCATGATAACCAGGGCGAATTTAAGTTGAGACAGAGAGAGATAATCCTTTATTTAGACTTAAATAGGGAGTCACTATGCGATTAGACTTGTTACTCTTGATTAACATTGAACTTAAGTAGCAGAACTGGGACTTGAGATTAGGGGACAAAAAGTATCCTCTTTTAAGTAAAACAAACAGGAGAATATTTACCTCACTCAAGTCCTCCGCGCCGCCTGATCACTCCGCCGCTGCTCGGCCCCCACCCACCCTCAATCCCTCGTCGGCTCGATCTGGTCAGGTGCTCTTCGGCCGGCGCTGCTCCGCCGCTGTCCAACAGCCCTCGCCGGCTTGAGCTGGTCAGGTGCGCTCCGGCCGGCGCCGCTCGAATCCCAGTCCAACCCTCGCTGCTTCGTCGATGGCCTGCAGCCCTCGTCGCCTCGACCTGGTCGGGTACCGGCCGGAGCCTCTTTCTTCTTGGGTCTGGTCCAAACCTGGCCAACAGGCCGGCCCACGGCACGGCCCGATAAGGAGTTACCGTGCCTGGCATGGCACGGCCCACTAGGGCACGCTAAGATAACGGGCCGTGCCGTGCCGGCACGTGGCCTTGACATACAGGCCCGGGCACGGCCCCTTTCCTTATGGTGCCGACCTGTGGCACGTTAGCACTGTTGGGCCGTTTTGGCAAGTTGTGTCTATTTATGGCCCAAATTGCGTCAAAATTTTTGAAAAAATTACAGAAAAATAAGAAAAATGTGTCTAATTGTTGTATTTGAGATTTAAAGGGAGCTTTATTAATAGATGCCTCATCAAAACCTTCCATTCCAGAAGGGAAAAGAGCACAAACCGCTCTAAGAGAAACAGAAAATTACAACGACTACAACTAATTAGTTCATTGCACCTTGCCGACACGGTCAAATTTCGGCCCGAATTCGAGCTCTCCCGGTTAACGGGCCGCGTGTCGTGCCTGGCCCGGCCCACCACTTACCGTGCCGTGCCGTGCTGGCATGCGGGCTCGGGGTGGCGGCCTGAGCATGGCCTCAGACGGGTCACGGGCAGGGCACGGCCCGTTAAGCCACGTGCCGGGCCGGCCTGTCACGGACCGAAGCACGCCTCTACCGTGTCGGCACGCTAACGGCACGGCACGTTGGCCAGGTTTGGTCTGGTCACGCACGCTCGAAGTACTAGGGTTCTCCCTTCTGGACCCTGCCACAATTGGGCCTCCAGTCCATGTATGCCTTATAGGTGCACGAAACCCGGGTTTGAGTGACCAACCCAAATATCAAACACCCTCGGTTTGTTTCATCCGGAAAAAGATTTCCCCTGCATTTCATCCAAAAAAGAGCCAGCTTAATGAGAGTGGTGTTTTGGCTCCTAACTGTAACTTTGATGTATTTGGAATATTAAAAAATAACAAAAAATTCATCTGTACATCTTCAAATGCTAAGTGCGCACAAAGTATTTGCATGAAAAATCAACTTGTCGTTTGGGCTGTGTAAAAAAAGACAAAATTTAGTGCTAAAAATAAGGCTTTTTGTGATACTTGTTTTGTCTTTTTTTTACATCGACCACACAAATATCTTTTTTCGCAAAACTGCACACGAGCGCACATAGATTGTCGAGATGTATATGCGAAATTTTTTGTTAGATTTTTTTGACAATTAGAAATATGTTTTTTGGATGGAGGGAGCATATGCACCCAAGAGCCAAATTGAATTTCCGCAGCTTAATTCCCTATGTTTAATTTTGTAATTGGTTTGCTATTACTATTCTTGTGAGAAGTTTATTTATGTCACAAGACTATAAGAGCATTGCATTTTTCCAAGATGTTTTCTTTTGTTACTGATACATGTTGGGGATGGGTGGGGTGCCTCCAACTCAAAGCGTAATATTGCACGCACAAAATAGGCGCAAAAACATGAACTTAGAATAGAGCATCCAAAGTCAGTGTAAAGTAATTCAATAAAGATAGGAAAAAGGCAGGACATCCAAATACAGTGCAACAGATATCCTCAGGGTAAGACAAAAGGCATGCCATCTAAATATAGTGAGATCGAAGGAAGTACAAAACATGCACTTAGGCACTACATCCAAACACAAAGATCCAAACATAGGGTAACCCAAAGGAAGGGTGAACCATACACTCGAGGCATAGAACTAAAAAGAAACATCAAAACATTTCAAACATGAGACCTAATTTTAAAGAGCTCTACATCCTTAAAAAAGGATGATTTGTGGAGTACAAAAAATATTATTTTCATGGGAATCTAAAAAAACGAAACCCCACCATAAACACACATCAAGCTCTCCCACCAGTTCAAGAGAGCGTTGCAAATGAAACACGGGGAGACACCATGGAGGAGAGGACTTCTAACATGGTGGGAATGACAACCAAAAAATAACCTCTCTAGGAAGGCGTATATTTCTAGCCAAATCTTAAATGATTTGGTGCGAACGCCGCAACTCCTCCCTCCCCCCCCCCTTCTCGTCTCCACCGCCCTACCCTTGAGAGTCGTCAATAAAGGCCCAGCCGCTCGCATCTCCTCTCCGGTGGCGTACTCGGTTGGCGTGGTACAGAAAGTGCGGCAAGGGGTGTACAGAGTAGTCCAGGTTTTCAGTTACCCTACTGGTGTGTTGGCATGATGCCGTTAGTTTGGACTGGAGTGCTGGATCTAGACAACCAGATCTGGTGCTGCTTAGGGTTCTTCCACGTCTCTCCGGTGTTCCTAAGGTTGGAGCTGGGAGAGATGAGGAGGGCCATCGTCTCCTTCAATAAGGTTGTGGCTTATGGCCATCTCTTGGCATGTTCTCGGTGCGCGCATAAGCTTTTTCCAGCCGGCCTCGGTGGGGAAGGGATGAGACTGTGCGAGCAAGTGCACCCGGAAGGTGGTGGGAAAATTTTGAGCTGCATCTTGGAGAGTACCAGATGGTGGTAATGTTTGTTGGCATGATATGTGAATGTAGCGGTGACCTCTCGAGACACCGTTATGGCATTTCTTCAACCCCGTCTTTGGAGGGCCCCACCGTCAAAGGCCAGCATTCTCTTCACCAAGTGGTTTGTCCACTGTGGTGTCAATGTGGCCGGTGATGGAGTTTCAGTTCCGATGGAAAAGGACCAAGGGTTTGATCGATTTTCTTATTTTTGCTTTAGGGTTCTTTTGCCGTTTTCTAGGACTATGTTGTAATTTCGTATTTTTCTTGGGTTTCATTTTGTAATATGTACCACCGACGATCATAAAATGTCTACTTATGAACTTCATAAAAAGGTCCATGTTCTTAGAGACGTCGGCTTCTGAACTTCATAATGAATTCGTTTGGGCGAGATTGAACAAAGAAACACACACCATATAAACATGAATCTAGGCGAGGACGCACATGCTTAGCCACGTATATTTTGTGCGAGTGCTTCTGACTTTGTGGGCTATCTAGGGTGTCAAGTTAGATCCTTACTAAATCTTCTTTATAATACAATATATTTTACTTCCTCCGGTTAAAATAATTATTAAAAAAATAGATGTGTCTAGACATGTTCTAGACTTTCAGTGTGCAGGTACAGCTATAAAAATCAAAATGAAAGTTCAATTTAGCCATTTAGGTAGGATCTCACTTGACACCTTAGACAGCGCCACATAAGAGCATCTCCAGTCGCGTCCCCCAAAGGGATTTGGGGCGCGCCGGACAGAAAATGCGTTCCAGCCGCGTCCCCAAAGCCCATTTTGTCCGGCGCGGCCCGATACGGTGTCGGCGAGCCGACCCATCCCGTCCCACGGGACGCACGGGACGCCGGACACACGCGAGGCGGGCTCCCACATGTTGGCGACTATTTGCATAAACCGTTGGTTCGTGCCTCTTTTCTCGTCGCTCCTTCCTTCCCGCGCCTCCCACCCCACCGCCGCTGGATTTCCCGGCCGTTTGGGTGTCGATCTCTCGGTGATCGGCACGGTGGGGCTCCCGCCGTGCCGCCGCCCGCGTCGCCGGCGCGTCCCCGAACGCGCCGTCAAATCCGCCCCACCTCCGCGCAGAAGGTGCTCGACGACTTGCCAGGTAGGAACGATTGGCCGCTGTTTGTTGCGTCGTCTGCCTCGGCGCAATTTTAACCATTGATTTTGCTTTAGCCATGGACAACGACGATGAGATGCTTTAGCCATGGCTGTTTGTGTGATCATGCACAATATGATCATCGAGGATGACCGCAAGAATCATGCGAGGACACATGTTGGTCCCTATGAGTGTCAGGGCCCTCTCGCGGAGGTTGATCATGAGTTGCCTGCAGATTTTGCTGATTTTCTCGCTATGCACGCAGAGATCCGTGACAGCAATGTTCATGATCAACTTCAAGCTGATCTCGTTGAGCATTTGTGGAGGATCAAAGGAAATACTGTGGCACCTTGATGTAGCATCTAGCCCTATTTATTATATTTGTTTACTTGTTTTATTGTTTGTTGTAATTTAATTTGAAAACAATCCTCGCAAACATTTTTATTCATATGCTACATTTGATAAATGGTTATTATGTGTTAAAAAAGTATTTTAAATGTTTGGGGGCGGCGTCGCGCGTCCCCCAAACGCGGCACGAACAAAACACGTCCCCCAAACGCTCAATCCAGCGTGGTTTGGGGGACGGTTTGGGGGACGCGACTGGAGATGCTCTAAGGCCATCCATAGAGATGTCATATTCAAAGTCCACTCTTCTCTTCTTTGTTTCGCAAAAAAAAAAAAAATCCACTCTTCTTCTTCAGTTTCACCGAGTAGCTAGACCCTGATGGCACGTACTGCCATAAAAATATTGATTTTCGCAAATATATTTACTTAGTATGAATTCGATTGTAATGCTATTCTTACCGTTGCCACACTTTTCAACCAATTTATCACTGAAAATTTAAAAGACAAGAGGAATCACTTATCGAGTTTTCAGGTAGCTTAGTCAACAAGGGAGTGTATGCAATCTCATATGTTGCCTACGTCGCGATGAACAAGCAAAAATAGAGGTTATAGTAGAGAGAGGAATGATCATCTCAATCTTTTGTTCCTACCGGCACAAATAGTATATTGCGCTTAAATATTTGATGTATACTCTCTCTGTTCTAAATAGTCTGTATTCTAGCCCCAAAATTTGTTCTCGATTAATCTACATTTTAGGTTTTAGTCAACAACAACACTGAAAATGAAGTGGTTTTGCTTTTTTTATTGGACGTTGTTGATTTCAATGTAGCTAAGTAGTACCAATAAATAAAACATTAACTTTTTTTCTAGAATGTAGAGTAAATCGAAACGGAGGGAGTACTTTGAATTATTTCACCGGAAGGTAGTGGCGTGTCATCAAATAACAACAAAAATGACCGGAAGAGCAGGAAAATAACAGATATCAAATTAAATAATAGTCAGTGCCGTAGTCACAAAATGAACAAAATTCTTTTAAGCCAACACTTTTTTGGTAGGAGCACAATACATACTTGAGATTCAAGATACACCAGCCAGTTCCGTTCTTGCACGCAGAATTCACATGAATAAATTATGTACACCAGTTTAGTGTACAAAAAGCAAAATTTCCTCTTCCAAATCAAATTTCAAAGGTCTGGGAGGGAACATTGTCAGTATAATTCCTCAAACAACTATGGCGACTCAAAATTAACTGAGATAACGCAGGTGTGGCCAAACTCTATCATTTCGTACCAAACTAGCTAGATAGGCTCCTTTTCCCTTTTATATGGTGACAACAATAAAAGGGAGATGCTGAAATTGCATTTTGATTGTTCCATCCACCTCTTGTGCTTGTACCTTTAAAACATGTCTTCCTAATCTTGTATCTTGGAATGTGTCTTCCCACTGGATATTTTGGTCAGGTGTCCCCATGTCCTAGATTTAGAAAATATAAAGCATAAACCATGAAAGCAATCTCTTCGAAAAAGATATCAGATGATCTTTCCTAAAAAGACGAACATGATCATAGCTAATATGAGCTATATCGAAATAAAATAAGTATAGTACTAGTACTTGTAATCCTACACATGATAGAAATAGTTTGTGTGGTGCGGTATAATTTTTCACGAAAGGAGGCAATTCTGCATCTAGAGAAGTGGAGCACATGTTGTAGTTACAGTCTCACTTGCTCTGGATGAAATATGTGCTCTCAGAAAATCTGAACAGTATCATGTCAATTGCAGTTTCTCTTCCAAACAAGAACTCCATTATAAATATAGGTGAAAAGGATAAATGTTCATTTTATTCCTGTTATAGGTGTACATGTCTTCATGAACGAAATTGGCTACACATCTGAAAGGACAGGCTCATAGCTCGCTAATAGTATTTTTTACTTGTCTTATAATCGGCTTAATATTTTCTTATTACAGTGATAGTTTGCGCTGGGCTCGGTATTTGAAAGTGGAACAAAACTTGGTCATGAACCGAGGTTGGCCGAAAAGAGGCCATCTAATAATTAACCTGCATATCATATATTATTCCTGCATAAAATATATGGGATGATCGCAAGTAATAAACATAATACCAAAACCCTTCATATGCCTTCTTTATTCTGTATCTAACCTCCCTTCTCATGTGTTTAATTCTCCAAGTAGATGATTTCAGTTCTGCTGTTGATGTTGCAAATTTCGTCTAGAAAGATACATAAATTAATAGGTGGATCATTAAAAAAAATATTACCACATAAAACATAATTATCGAATATTTTATATGCCATTTCATCCTTTAAAACCCGCAACACCCTGGAAAATGTGTTCGAATAAACTTCGGACTAATGTGACAAGACAGTGAACTCTGCAAAAATCGATATAGTATCTATGTAAGCTAGACTACATACTCTGATGTTCGTATAGAGAGAAAAAAAGGAACTACCTGTTTGGCACAATTGATTAGGAAACCCTCACCTTGGTCGCTAAATGGAAATTTGAACTGGTACTTCCAAGCAAGAAACATCTGAAATGGATTAGGGAGAAAAACGTTCAGTAACAAGACATCATAGGGCATGCTAATTAAATATGGGGAAATTTAAATTCTATGTGATCCATTACATGTCAAATTTATACATAATTCAAAGTGACCCATTACATGTCATCAAACAACTTTAGCAGGCCCATGTCCAGCCACGAGAAAAGAAGCTTAATGACAATTAACCATGGGAAAATTTAAGCTTCGAAAAAAGAAGCTTCATGAAATGAAGAAGATATGCAGAATGCTAATGTGGCATATTGTATACAAGATGTGACAGTTCGCTTCATGTGTTCCCCTGCCCAAAAAAAGTTAGTTTCCTTTGTTATATAAACAGAATATAAGAAGGGGTCAAGATGCTTGATAACAGTATATTCAGGGTTATTTGATGTCTCAGATATCAAAAAACAGAGGACTGGATGTCACACCTGTACCTCCAACAAAAAGATTGTTGTATGGAATATGAAAGCATAATTCATACTTAGGAGAAACATAAACCCATACTAACAAGGACATTATTTGATGGACTACCACGAATCTAAAAAGGTACGCCACGCGGGAGAAAGCTAACCTTATTAGATGGTGCGACAGAGCTTGATCAGCGCATCCATTAGATTCGTCACTGTGGTCCATTAGGTTGTTTTGCCATCCATTAGTTGATGGCTCATGAGTCTGCAGGAACGAGTTCAATGTTGGTTTAGGGTCAAGTTCAAATATTTTGCATAGAGCATGAGCTCAAGCATAGCTATCCATTCATGCTAGTCGATTACCGCCGACTGGTTTATGGAGTAGCAGCTGATAAGTCAGCATTAGAGAAGAGGCTACACTAGTAAATTCAGGGATCTGATCCGTATATGCAATAATTATTATTTCTATATAAATCAACATAACAAGCATGACCTTCTTTAGGGAGTATTCATCAGGGTGGTAAGTAAGAGCACGCCTCGAGCTTAAATTCTTTGATGTTAATCTGGAAACGCATCAAAGTCGACATGCCCATGTTGGGAGATAGTTGAGTGTTCCTCATCATCAATCAATGCCAGTATGCCACAACCGACGTACCTCGAACTGAACTGAAAGTTAGCTAGGGAAATCAAGATTAGGCCTGTACGGAGGGTTTTGCGCTCCAGCTTGCAGCCTCTCCTGGTGTTTTCCTCCATTGTCAGATGGACCCCCTCATCGCCACCGCAGAAGACCCTCGACGTCGAGAAGCACCGCGGCAAGGTGAAGGTTGGCCCCTCGTCGTGGTGCCCGAGAGGTGGATGAAGACGAACTTCGAGGACGAAGATAGGCTGGGTAGGTCTTTTAGCACTCTACTACGGAGTAGTGGGCAGAGGTTGGATTGCTCCTGGCGGATGAGAACTGAGGAACAATCCGCCGCCGCCGCCGCCGCCGCGGAAGGCGTTGGTCGCGAGAGAAGGGAAGGGGAAGGGAGGGGAGGGTGCGGTATCGTGGGTGGATCCCGCGGGTAACGCACTACCGGGTCGCGACCACGGACCCGTAACCCGGACCAACCACGGCTCCGCGGAGCTGCAACCCATCCAACGTTTACAAATTGTGCCTTTCTGAAAACCTTGGAAAGCTTAAAAACTATTTAAATTTCAAATGATAAATTTTAGTATTTCATTATCATATCTTCAACTATGAGTCCTTTAAATATTTGGTTGTTTTTCCAAATGGCAAGCAAGGATCATATCTTTCTGATTACAAAAATATTTTTTTGTTGCCAATGTTCAAAAGTGATTTCGGTTAAACTTTGTTTAAAACCTAGCTCATAATGGACATACAAATTGGTTCCTCCGTTCCAATGAATAATGCCTATTTTTTCCAAAAAGTGAAGGTATTTGAAGTTTTATAAAAGTTTTAGAAAAAACTATCAAGAACTATGATACTATATAAATATCATATGAAAATATATTTCATGATATGGTGTTGATTTTGGATCATTTTTTTTCTAAATATTTGGTCAAACTTCATGTAGATTGTCTTTTATGAAAAAACAAATATGCCTTGTTCGTTCAAATGGAGTAGTAAATTGATTTTCCACGTTTCTCTCATCACCGGGTCATTGCATGCATGAGCCAGCTAGCGTGACGAGCCTCAAACGTACGCACTGCACGTGTGCATCCTGAACTAGATCAGCCACCACTAAATGATAATGAGGACAATTTCGTTTGGCGACTGACCGCAAACTGGAAGTATTCATCAGCATCAGCCCATAAGGTTTTTTTTCGTGGCACGGTGTGGAAGCAGATTATGCAGGCACGGGCGAGATCAACGCGCCGAAGTTCTCTACCTGAAACCGTCCAGCCGGGGGCAGCCGCGATGACCGGTGAGGGGCAGCAGCAGGCGGGGTGTCCGAGATCGAGGAGGGGCGGGGTCCAGGCGACGAGCTTGTGCAGGCGGAGGAGCCGGCGACATCTTGGCCCTGAACCGAGCAGGGTACGGTGGCCGGCTGCCGTGAGTTCCAAATCTGCAAAAACTCCTTTCTGCTAAATTTTAATTGAAAAACAGGCAACCGTTGTTGCCGGTTTCTTGAAAAAATTCACCTGCATTTCGTGTCTAGCTGCCGGCGGCTTTGAGGAATTTCAGACTCTTCTGTTTATTTCTGTCCGGTCTAATTTGACAGCTCGCAGCGAGTTGTAGCAACTTTTCGAAAGCTAGAAGATTGTACATTCTGTACTTTACCTAGTTACATACACACGCATGATGAACTGCATTGAGCGTATATGTAGTTATGACTATGTGCACAGCTGGTTTTGGAGAAACCGCCCTGAAAAGCTGGTTTTGTAAAAAAAAAATCCGTCTCGAAGGATTCATAAATGGAATTAAATTAATGATAAAAATGATAAATTTTCCATTTGAAATTCAAATGATTTAAGTTTATAAAAATTGGGGACTAAGGGTGTTGTTGTATTCTATTCTTCTAATGGTTTCTAGGAAGGTAGAATTTATAAATTTTGGATTCCCAACAAACACATATTAAGATTTTGGGGATTGAGTATACCATCAAGTTTTAAGGAAGATTTGAGCCACAGAATTCTACACATCACAAGCTAGGCACTAGACGAAAAGAAAGAAAACATAGGGGTACATAGGTTGCCCATCGTTCCTATGGTGGTGATTGGGATCAGCACAAAGGAAGAGATTAGCAGCTCGGTGCCAACGCGATAAAAAAATAGCGGAGAAACACAGGTTGCAGCCCAAGATAAAAACAGATTAGTAGGTTGCTGCGAGGAGGACAACGTGCAAAAAGATAAAACGCCGTTGCCGGGGATCGAACCCGGGTCACCCGCGTGACAGGCGGGAATACTTACCACTATACTACAACGACTTGCTGATGATTGTTCATACTAAAGATATTTGTTGAATCTCAAATAAAGTTGCCGTGCGTGCATCCAAGAATGGTAGCACCTAGATCATTCCCCTGAAAAATAATGAAATATGTGCTCCTTTGCAAGTTTCACTTTTATTTTTCATTTGAATTGGAGATCCAACCGTGCATCATGATCATGGCGTTACACCAGGGATTTCATGAAAATGGGACTTATGTCTGGCACCTTGCTTACCATGCATTATTCCACTTCCCCAACAATAATTTGTCTATTGCTTAATTACCATGCAGCTAGAATCTACGACGCAGGGGTTGTATTTAATCAGACGATCAGCCGATTAGAATAGATATGTAAGTAGGATCCCACTTAACCCGTCTCATTTATAGCTCATTTTGTGTTTTGTAGTGTTAAAATTTAAAATTTTACACCAAGAAACACAAAATGAACAATAACTAGGACTTAATTAGGTGGGATTTCATTTGATATCTTATATTAGAAGAGTTCCCCTGAAGTTTAGAATAATTTAACACGATAAAAATAGTGTCGGCCTCCATGTGCATGGGCCACTTGACAAAAAGAACATCGTGAGGCAGAGTACATCGTGGCCACAACAACGGCATGCCGTGGCATCTGGCTCTCTCGTCTACTTGTAGATCTCACCGGAGAGGAAGTAGCTCCGCAATTTCACTCTGCAGGGTGTATACCTTGATCGTAGCACACACGTCGAGGTACACTACCACTGCATCAGGCAGTACGTCCGCAAAGGCAAGGTCATCGTCGAGTTCACTAGCACGATCGAGCAACTCACGGACATCGTGACGAATCCCATTGGGCGTGTTCAATTCTAGGAGTTGCGCGACAAGATTGGCATTGTTAAAATAAAGTAGAGCAACTGAGTTTACGGGATGATTGATGATAAACCCCGCTACTAGGTTTTAGGCGTTGTATTGTGTTAGTATAGACTTGCCGTTTCTAGACGTTTTCAGTTAGTGTTCAGCTATGGTTCTTTGTAACAACCTAGAGCGAGTCGTGCGGATCACGATCCGCACCTGGGATGGCACGAGCACCACAGATCATGGGACACTTTTGAGAAATGCTACACCTACGGGATATTTTCTACGGGATTAACTTACGAGATGGCGTGGCTGTTTTTTGTTTGTTGTAAATCAGTTAGCTCCCGTGATTTTAGGCCCATGACGAATCAACACAACTCCACCTCAGCCCGTAAGCAATTTACGTAAGAAAATTTACGTAAGTGTAGCTTTAGTGGACACTTTTTTTTCCTTTGTACTGAGAATAAAAGGAAAGAAGGGATCGAAGAAAAGTTGCAGATCGAAGTTTGAGCAACACAAAACCCCTGTCTATGTTCGTTGTTCATCAGAGTTGTTCGACCGTTGATCCTAGCTCTAGGGCGACAAAGCTTATGATGATTTAACACGATAAAAAATGGTGCCGGCCTCCATGTGCGTGGGCCACTCGACAAGTTAGCAAAAAAAGGCAAAACATGATATTGATGTAAGATTCAGTGAGTAATCTGTACGTGTAGCTATTTTGCGTCCATGGCGACGCTCAGTGTGGCTGGCCCGCGTGGGAAAGAACGGCTGGGAGAGCTTTGCCCGCGTGGCTGCGTACATGTCGCAATAAAGTTTGCAGCTGAGCGCCCGTGATCCATTAACGCGCGCGAAGGACGCCACGGCGCGGTGTGTCCTCATTGGCGAGCTCAATCTCCACCTAGATATAAAGGCGTTGCACAGGTCACATAATAGCAAGTAGCAGCTCACGAATATTTCTTCAGCTACTAGCTCTAGCTAAGCTCGCATTTGGTCAGTGTTCCGGATCGAGCCAATGGCGGCAACTCTCGCGAGCGCGGTCTCATCGCCGGCGGCCGCGGAGGAGGCGAACGCGAAGGACGCCGAGAAGCTCCGGTGCATCGAGGAGATGACCTCTGACGTGGACTCGGTGCAGGAGCGCGTCTTGGCCGAGATCCTCGCCCGGAACGCAGGCACGGAGTACCTCAGCAACTGCGGCCTCGACGGCCACACCGACCGCGCCGCGTTTCGGGCTAAGGTGCCGGTGGTGTCGTACGACGCCCTGCAGCCGTACATCCAGCGCATTGCCAACGGAGACCGATCGCCCGTCCTGTCGACGCGCCCCGTCTCCGAGTTCTTCACCAGCTCCGGCACGTCCGCCGGCGAGTGCAAGCTGATGCCCACCGTCGACGACGAGCACGACCGCCGCCAGATGCTCTCCAGTCTCTTCATGGCAGTTATGAACTTGTACGTCCACGAATGAGCACACTCATTTCCATTCTGCAATTATATCAGCTGTGATGCCCTATCCTCAATCCATGCTTCGTACTCCCGTAGGTACATGCCTGGGCTTCACAAGGGGAAGGGGCTCTACTTCTTTTTCGTTAAGCCGGAGGCGACGACGCCGAGTGGCCTCATGGCGCGCCCTGTCCTCACGAGTTACTACAAGAACGAGCAGCTCAAGAAGCGGCCGTACCGCAGCTACACAAGCCCGACGGCGGCCTTCCTATGCGCGGACGTGTTCCAGAGCATGTACGCGCAGATGCTGTGCGGCCTGTGCCAGCGCCACGACGTGCTCCTCCTCGGTGCCATCTTCGCCGCCGGCCTCCTGCGCGCCATCCGCTTCCTCCAGCTCAACTGGGAGCAGCTCGCCGCCGACATCGAGGCCGGCACTCTCACCCCACGCGTCACCGACGCGTCCGTGCGCCAGGCGGTAGCCGGCATCATCCGGCCGGACCCCGAGCTGTCCCGGTTCGTACGGGACGAGTGCTGCAACGGCGACTGGGCCGGCATCGTCACCCGCATTTGGCCCAACACCAAGTACGTCGACGTCATAGTCACCGGCGCCATGGCGCAGTACATCCCGATCCTGCGACACTACTGCGGCAACCTGCCGCTGGTGAGCGGCACGTACGGATCCTCGGAATGCTACTTCGGCATCAACCTCCGCCCGCTCTGCGACCCGTCCGAGGTGGCGTACACCGTCATGCCCAACATGGGCTACTTCGAGTTCCTCCCCGTGGACGACGACGACGACAAGGCCGCCGGCGACGGCGAGGCGGCGTCCAGAAAGCTCGTGGACCTCGCCCGCGTGGAGGACGGGCGCGAGTACGAGCTGGTGATCACCACCTACGCCGGGCTGAACCGGTACCGCGTCGGCGACGTGCTCCGCGTGGCGGGGTTCCACAACGCCGCGCCGCAGTTCCAGGTCGTGCGCCGCAAGAACGTGCTGCTGTCCATCGAGCTCGACAAGACGGACGAGGCGGAGCTGCAGCGCGCCGTGGAGCGGGCCTCGGCGCTGCTCCGCCCGCGCGGCGCGTCCGTGGCGGAGTACACCAGCCACGCGTGCACCAGGCGCATCCCGGGGCACTACGTCATCTACTGGGAGCTGCTCGTCACCGGCGCCGCGGTGGACAAGGAGACCCTCGACGGGTGCTGCCTCGAGATGGAGGAGGCCCTGAGCATAGTGTACAGGCAGAGCCGGGTGGTGGACGGCTCCATTGGGCCGCTCGAGATCCGCGTCGTCCGTCCCGGCACCTTCGAGGAGCTCATGGACGATGCTATCTCACGCGGCGCCTCCATTAACCAGTACAAGGTGCCCCGCTGCACCACGCTCCCGCGCATCGTCGAGCTTCTGGACTCGCGCGTCGTGTCCAGCCACTTCAGCCCTGCCCTGCCGGCTGCCGCACTGGACACCGGCGCGGCGTTCTGACTAGCTGGGGGAAGTGCTAGATCCTGGGATGGGCCTGACAAATAGAACGAACTTCAAATGTGGAGCATCCGGGATAATTGGGGATTTTCTACCAGGATGGTAAAGAACCCTAGCCAATATACTGTAATGCCTACTTGCCTCATTGATTTTATCTGGGATAATGGGCTGGACTTTATTGGGTTGCAAGAAACTATGAAGAAAAATTATGACCAAATTTTTTTAAATAAAATTGACCCTGCCAATTTATTTTTCTGGAAGTGGATTCCGTCGGTGGGGAAGTCGGGTGGAATCCTATGTGGTGCTCGGTATGACTTCTTGGATGTGCAATCTGTTAAGCTAGGAGAATTTATGGTGTTGATGTATCTTTGGGATTGTAAGAAAAAATGTAGATGGGCGGTAATTGTGATTTATGGGCCGGCTCATGAGGAGTTTGAGGTCAAGTTCCTTGCTGAATTGGTATCCTTTTGCAACCGTGTGGACCGTCCTTATATAGTTGGTGGCGATTTTAATATTTTGCGGAGTGTGACGGAGAAGAATAAACCATGTGTGCATCCTCATTCTTCGGAGGTGTTTAACTCTGTGATTAATACCTTGGGTTTGAGGAAAATTCATATGGCCGGGGGTAGATTTACTTGGTCTAATAAAAGAAATGACCCTACACTTGAGAAATTAGATCGAATTCTTATGTCTCCTAAGTGGGAGTTGTTGTTTCCTTTAGTGTCTGGTAAAAAATTGATGAAAGACGCTTCTGATCATTGGTGCTAGATTCTGGTGAGAATTCGATCATCAAAAAACAGAATGGGTTCAAATTTGACGCTGGCTGGTTAAAGAATGATGACTTCCTTCCCATTGTAAGTAAAATTTGGGAGAGGCATGTTGACAGTAGTGACCCTATTGATATTATCAATATCAAGTTGAAAATATTCAAGAAAAATTTCAAGGGGTGGAGTTCTAATTTGTTTGGGCACAATAAGAAACGAAGAGATGCGCTTAAACGCGAGTCGGTGGACATTGAGTTGGCGGAAGAGGATAGGGAGCTGCTCCCTGGAGAGATGTTAAGGAAAAAATTGTTGGAGATATGCCCAAGAGGCAATAATAAAGTGGTTATTATATATCTTTATGTTTATGATAAATGTTTGCATACCATACTATAATTGTATTAACCGAAACATTGATACATGTGTGTTATGTAAACAACAAGGAGTCCCTAGTAAGCCTCTTGTATAACTAGCTTGTTGATTAATAGATGATCATGGTTTCGTGATCATGAACATTGGATGTTATTAATAACAAGGTTATGTCATTAGATGAATGATATAATGGACACACCCAATTAAGCGTAGCATAAGATCACGTCATTAAGTTCAATTTGCTATAAGCTTTCGATACAGTTACCTAGTCCTTCGACCATGAGATCATGTAAATCACTTATACCGGAAGGGTACTTTGATTACATCAAACGCCACTGCGTAAATGGGTGGTTATAAATGTGGGATTAAGTATTCGGAAAGTATGAGTTGAGGCATATGGATCAAGAGTGGGATATTGTCCATCCCGATGACGGATAGATATACTCTGGGCCCTCTCGGTGGAATGTCGTCGATTAGCTTGCAAGCATATGAATAGTTCATAAGAGATGACATACCACGGTACGAGTAAAGAGTACTTGTTGGAGACGAGGTTGAACAAGGTATAGAGATACCGATGATCAGACCTCGGACAAGTAAAATATCGCGTGACAAAGGGAATCAGTATCGTATGTAAATGGTTCAATCGATCACTAAGTTATCGTTGAATATGTGGGAGCCATTATGGATCTCCAGATCCCGCTATTGGTTATTGGTCGGAGAGAGTCTCAACCATGTCTGCATAGTTCACGAACCGTAGGGTGACACACTTAAGGTTTGATGTTGTTTTAAGTAGATATGGAATATGGAATGGAGTTCAATTGTTGATCGGAGTCTCGGATGGGATCCAGGACATCACGAGGAGTTCCGGAATGGTCCGGAGAATAAGATTCATATATAGGAAGTCACTTTCCAAGTTTGGAAATGATCCGGTGCATTTATGGAAGGCGCTAGAATGTTCTAGAACCTTCCGGAAGAAATCACTATGGAAGGTGGAGTCTCGGTGGGAATCCACCAACCCTAACTTGCCAACCAAGTAGGAGGGTGGAGTCCATGGAAGACTCCACCTCCTTGGCTGGCCAAACAAGGGGGGAAAGGGAGAGTCCCTGTCCCTCTAGGTTTCGTCCATATGTCAGTTTTTGAATTGGGGTCTTATTCGAAGACTTTGGGCAAACCCTTGGGGGTTCCACCTATATAATGAGGGACAAGGGGAGGGGGCCGGCCACTTCAACCACACCTTGGCCGCACCCCTAGAGGCACCAAGGCCGGCGCCCTGATACGTCTCCAACGTATCTATAATTTCTTATGTTCCATGCTTGTTTTATGACAATACTTACATGTTTTGTTCACACTTTATATCGTTTTGATGCATTTTCCGGAACTAACCTATTAACAAGATGCCGAAGTGCCAGTTCCTGTTTTCTGCTGTTTTGGTTTCAGAAATCCTAGTAAGGAAATATTCTCGAATTGGACGAAATCAAGGCCCAGATCTTATAATCCCACGAAGCTTCCAAAACACCGGAGAGGGACGGAGGAGAGGCCCAGGGCCACCACACATGGTGGAGGCGCGGCCAAAGGGGGGGCGCCCCCCTGTGTGTGGGTCCCCTAGACCCCTTCCGACTCCGACTCTTCGCCTATAAGATGCCTCGTGACCTAAATCTTCGATACAAAAGCCACGATACGAGAAAAGTTCCAGGCCGCCGCCATCGCGAAGCGAAGATTCGGGGGACAGAAGTCTCTGTTCCGGCACGCCGCCGGGACGGGGAAGTGCCCCCGGAAGGCATCTCCATCGCCACCACCGCCATCTCAATCAACGTTGCTGCTCCCATGATGAGGAGGGAGTAATTCTCCCCCGAGGCTAAGGGCTCTACCGATAGCTATGTGGTTAATCTCTCTCTCTGTACCCCAATACAATGATCTCATGAATTGCTTTGCATGATTGAGATCCATATGATGAGCTTTGTATCGCTATTAGTCTATGTGCTACTCATGTGATGTTATTAAAGTAGTCTATTCCTCCTTCATGGTGTAAAGGTGATAGTGTGTGCATCGTGTAGTTCTTGGCGTAGGTTATGATCATAATCTCTTGTAGGTTATGGAGCTAATTATCACTATGATAGTATTGATGTGATCTATTCCCCCTTTCATAGTGTAATGGTGACAGTGTGTATGCTATGTTAGTTCTGGGATTGCAAAGGAGCGAAAGCAAGGGTTGGTTCGGAGCATGCCGCGTACGGCACCCCTTCTTTTTCCTTTTTATCAGCTAAATCTCCAATCGGGGCTTTGGCAAAACATTCTTACTTATGGCATTAACTGAAATCCCTTACTTTGCCATTCTTTCCAGAATAGGATTTTGCTTAATATCATTTGGATGGACTCAGATCCTTTCATGTAGGAGAGTCTTTGATGGGCTTTGAATTTGGATATATCCAGCGGGCCTTCTTGCATGGACTTGGGCTTGCTTACTGGCTTCGCTGAGGATGGGATTCCCTACCCGATGAGTCCGGCTAGGCTATTAGGCACCTTTGGTCTAGGCTTTACGGGGCTAATGGGTTAGCCAGGGGTTCGCTGGTATGTCGTTGCTTAACCTACCTTGTACATTCAGGTTACTTAAATATGAATGCCGAATGTTGTGGCGCTTGTTAACTCCGGCTTGAGGGAGCTCTTGTAGCCCTACACAACGAATGGTGTTTGTCATCCAACAAAAGAGTGTATGTAGCACAAGTGAGGAGAAGTTATTTATTTATTATGTGATAAATGTTGAGAGTGTCCACTAGTGAAAGTATGATCCCTAGTCCTTGTTTCCAATACTGCAAACACCATTTACTTACTGTTCTACTGCATGTTTACTCGCTGCCATATTTATTTCAGATTGTTATTACCATCTACCACCATCTATACCACCTGTGTTTTACTATCTCTTCGCCGAACTAGTGCGCCTATACATCTGACAAGTGTATTAGGTGTGTTGGGGACACAAGAGACTTCTTGTATCTTAATTGCAGGGTTGCTTGAGAGGACTATCTTTGACCTCTACCTCCCTGAGTTCGATAAACCTTGGGTGATCTACTTAAGGGAAACTTGCTGCTGTTCTACAAACCTCTGCTCTTGGAGGCCCAACACTGTCTACAAGAATAGAAGTACCCGTAGACATCAAGCTAAATTTCGCGCCGTTCTTGGAGGTAAGGTAAAAGGTATTCACATTCTCCGACTACTAAGCTATTTCTAGCACTGTTGGTGTGTGAGTGCTGAAGGTATCTCCTTTAGATTCTGCAATTAAATCTTTTTGTTTCTTGTTTTATTTTCACTAGTTAGGCTTAATGGAAAACAACAAAAAAATTAGAGATCTTTATGAACTTTATCTTGAATTAGGACATGATGTGTTTGAAGAGAAAATTAAAAACCCATGGAACTTTGTTTACAAAATAGTTGTAGCAATGTTATTAGCATGAACTCTTTGAACACCATTATTGCTAAAGCTATGGAAGAATTTAAGCTTGGGGAAGCTGGTTGTGATATTTTTAGTCCCCAAGCATGGAGGAGAAAATTTACTTTGATGATACTTTACCTCCTATATATGATGCTTGCAATGATGAATATGATATTTTCAGTCCACCTACTATTGAGGAGAAATTTAATTATGATTACAATATGCCTCCTATATATGATGATTATGATGATGAGAATAATAATGATAGCTATTTTATTGAATTTGCTCCCACTACAACTAATAAAATTGATTATGCTTATGTGGAGAGTAATAATTTTATGCATGTGGCTCATGACAAGAATGTTTTATGTGATAGTTATATTGTTGAGTTTGTTCATGATGCTACTGAAAGTTATTATGAGAGAGGGAAACATGGTTATATGCATCTTAATAATATTAAGTTCCCCTCTTTATGTTGAGAATCTTGAAATTGCGCTTGTGTTGCTTTTCTATGCTTGCCACTTTGTTCTTCATGAATTTATTTGTGTATAAGATTCCTTTTCATAGGAAGTGGGTTAGGCTTAAATGTGTTTTGAATTTGCTTCTTGATGCTCTCTTTTGATTCAAATCTTATTTCTTGCGAGAGCATCATTAAAATTGCTGAGCCCATCTTAATGGCTATAAAGAAAGAACTTCTTGGGAGATACCTTTTTGCTTTTTTTGTTGTGTCTTGGAAGTTGTTACTACTGTAGCAACCTCTCCTTATCATGTTTTTGTGCCAAGTAAAGTCTTTATGGTAAAGTTGATGGTAGATTTGGATTACTGCGCAGAAACAAATTTGCTGTCTGTCACGAATTTGTGTAGACCTCTCTGTAGAAAAATCAAAAAAATCTGCCAATTTACGTGCGTGATCCTCAGATATGTACGCAACTTTCATTAGTTTTGAGTTTTTCCGTTTGAGCAAGTTAAGTGCCTCTGTAAAATTCGTCTTTACGGACTGTTCTGTTTTGACAGATTCTGCCTTTTATTTCGCATTGCCGCTTTTGCTATGTTGAATGAGTTTCTTTGTTCCATTAACTTTCAGAAGCTTTGTGCAATGTCCAAGTGTTAAGAATGATTATGTCACCTCTGAATATATGAATTTTTGATTATGCACTAACCCTCTAATGCGTTTGCTTGAAGTTTGGTGTGGAGGAAGTTTTCAAGGGTCAAGAGAAGAGGATGATATACTATGATTAAGAAGAGTGAACGGTCTAAGCTTGGGGATGCCCGGTGGTTCATCCCTGCATATTTTAAGAAGACTCAAGCATCTAAGCTTGGGGATGCCCAAGGCATCTCCTTCTTCATCGACAACTTATCAGGTCACTTCTAGTGAAACTATATTTTTATTCCATCACATCTTATGTACTTTACTTGGAGCGTATGTGTGCTTTTATTTTTGTTTTGTTATTTTCATTCTCTGAATAAATTCATGCTCATGTGGGAGAGAGACATGCTCCGCTTTTTCATATGGAACACTTGTGTTCTTAATTGTGCTTTAATGTTCATGGCAAAGGCTGAAAATTGCTTCGTTGATTGCTATTTGGTTGGAATCAGAAAATGCTTCATATGGTTTGGAATAACTGGGCAATTGTTTTGAGCTCTCATAGATCATGTTTAAGCTCTTGCATCATGTAGTTTAATCTATTAATGGAGAACTACCGTAGAGCTTGTTAAAATTTGGTTTGCATGATTGGTCTCTCTAAGTCTAGATATTTTCTGGTAAAGTGTTTGAACAACAAGGAAGACAGTGTAGAGTCTTATAATGCTTGCAATATGTTTTTGTGTAAGTTTTGTTGTACCTGTTCATACTTGTGTTTGCTTCAAACAACCTTGCTAGCCCAAACCTTGTACAGGAGAAATGCTTCTCGTGCATCCAAACACCTTGAGCCAAAACCCATGCCATTTGTGTCCACCATATCTACCTACTATGTGGTATTTTTCTGCCATTCCAAAGTAAATTACTTGAGTGCTACCTTTAAAATTTCATTCCTTTTTCTTTGCAATATATAGCTCATGGGATAAATAGCTTAAAAACTATTGTGGTGATGAATATGTAGTTATGTGTCTTAGTTCTTATAAGTTGCTTGTTGAGCGGTAACCATGTTTCTGGGGACGCCATCAACTTTTTACCTTTGTTGGATATCATGTGAGATGCTATGCATGTTCGTCTTGTCTGAAGTAAGGGTGATTTTCATGATCAAATGGTTTGAGTATGCATATTGTTAGAGAAGAACATTGGGACGCTAACCAAAGCCATGTATCATGGTGGAAGTTTTCGTTTTGGACATACAACCTCAATCTCTTATGAGAATATTATCTGTTGTTGAATGCTTATGCATTAAAAGAGGAGTCCATTATCAGTTGTCTATGTTGTCCCGGTATGGATGTCTTAAGTTGAGATCTGTTAAAAACGAGAAATCAAATGCAATTGATCTCCTAGGACCTTTGTACATGCGGCATAGAGGTACCCCTTTGTGACACTTGGTTGAAACATATGTCATGCAATGATAATCCGTGTTAATCCAAGCTAATTAGGACAAGGTGCGAGCACTATTAGTACTCTATGCATGAGGCTTGCAACTTGTAGGAAGTATTATGCATAGCACATATGAATTATTACTACCGTTGACAAAATTGTTTCTATGTTTTCAAAACAAAAGCTCTAGCACAAAAATAGTAATCCATGCTTCCTCTGCGAAGGGCCATTCTTTTACTTTATGTTGCGTCAGTTTAACTACTTCTTTCTATCTTAGAAGCAAACACTTGTGTTAATTGTGTTCATTGATTCTTACATGTTTACCTATTACTGTTATATTACTCTATGTTGACAAATATCCATGAGATATACATGTTACAAGTTGAAAGCAATTGCTGAAACTTAATCATCCTTTGTGTTGCTTCAATGCATTATACTTTGAATTTATTGCTTATGAGTTAGCTCTTATGCAAGTCTTGTTGATGCTTGTCTTGAAAGTACTATTCATGAAAAGTTTTACTATATGATTCAATTGTTTAGTCATTATCTCTTTGTTAGCAATCTATTGCTTTGAATCACTCCATTCATCTCATATGCTTTACAATAATGTTGATCAAGATTATGTTAGTAGCATGTCACTTCAGAAATTATTTGTTGTATTATCCTACGAAGGCGAGTAGGAACTAATGGGGATGCTTGATATGTCTCCAACGTATCTATAATTTCTTATGTTCCATGCTTGTTTTATGACAATACTTACATGTTTTGTTCACACTTTATATCGTTTGATGCATTTGGAACTAACCTATTAACAAGATGCCGTGCCGGTTCCTGTTTTCGCTGTTTTTGGTTTCAGAAATCCTAGTAAGGAAATATTCTCGAATTGGACGAAATCAAGGCCAAGTATCTTATAATCCACGAAGCTTCGAACAGGAGAGGGGCCAAAGGAGAGGCCCAGGCCACCACACATGGTGGCGGCGCGACCAAAGGGCGCCCCCTGGTGTGTGGGTCCCCCGCACCCCTTCCGACTCGACTCTTCGCCTATAAGATGCCTCGTGACCTAAATCTTGATACGAAAAGTCACGATACGAAAAGTTCCAGAGCCGCGCCATCGCGAATCCAAGATTCGGGGGACAGAAGTCTCTGTTCGGCACGCGGGGACGGGGAAGTGCCGGAAGGCATCTCCATCGACACCACCGCCATCTCCATCAACGCTGCTACTCCCATGATGAGGAGGGAGTAGTTCTCCCCGAGGCTAAGGGCTCTACCGGTAGCTATGTGGTTAATCTTTCTCTCTGTACCCCAATACAATGATCTCATGAATTGCTTTGCATGATTGAGATCCATATGATAAGCTTTGTATCGCTATTAGTCTATGTTCTACTCATGTGATGTTATTAAAGTAGTCTATTCCTCCTTCATGGTGTAAAGGTGACAGTGTGTGCATCGTGTAGTTCTTGGCGTAGGTTATGATCATAATCTCTTGTAGGTTATGGAGTTAATTATCACTATGATAGTATTGATGTGATCTATTCCCCCTTTCATAGTGTAATGGTGACCAGTGTGTATGCTATGTTAGTTCTCGGTTTAAATTGCAAAGATCTATTATGCTCTAAGGTTACTTAAATATGAATGCCGAATGTTGTGGCGCTTGTTAACTCCGGCTTGAGGGAGCTCTTGTAGCCCTACACAACGAATGGTGTTTGTCATCCAACAAAAGAGTGTATGTAGCACAAGTGAGGAGAAGTTATTTATTTATTATGTGATCAATGTTGAGAGTGTCCACTAGTGAAAGTATGATCCCTAGGCCTTGTTTTCAATACTGCAAACACCGTTTACTTACTGTTCTTCTGCATGTTTACTCGCTGCCATATTTATTTCAGATCGCAATTACCATCTACCACCATCTATACCACCTGTGTTTTCTATCTCTTCGCCGAACTAGTGCGCCTATACATCGACAAGTGTATTAGGTGTGTTGGGGACACAAGAGACTTCTTGTATCTTAATGGTTGCAGTTGCTTGAGAGGGATATCTTTGACCTCTACCTCCCTGAGTTCGATAAACCTTGGGTGATCCACTTAAGGAAACCGCTGTTCTACAAACCTCTGCTCTTGGAGGCCCAACACTGTCTACAAGAATAGAAGTACCCGTAGACATCACGCCCCCCTCTCCCCAAACCCTAGCCGCCCCTCCTCCTCATACACCTCTAGTAGTGCTTAGGCGAAGCCCTGCCGGAGTTCTCCCCCACCACCGCCACCACGCCGTCGTGCTATCGGGATTCCGAGGAGGATCTACTACTTTCGCTGCCGCTGGAAGGGGAGGAGGACGTCTTCATCAACACCGAACGTGTGACTGAGTACGGAGGTGCTGCCCGTAGTGTGCTGTCAAGATCTTCTACGCGCTTTTGCAAGCGGCAAGTGATCGACTACATCCACCACGAGGTCTAATCTCGTTAACGCTTAGCGATCTTCAAGGGTATGTTGATCTTCACCTTGTTGCTAGCATCTACTAGATTAGATCTTGGCTTGTTGTTCGTTCTTGCGGTAGGAATTTTTTTTTCTATCACTACAAGAAAAGTTGCCATGGCCGACGAAGTTGAAGTCGCGCCGTGGTTGCTGGTGCACCATGGCCGACGATTTTTGGTCCCTCCGTGGTTCATGCCAAAACTTTTTTTCTCGTTTTTGAGGCCACCTAGCCCGACGAAAGCGGCCAAAACGTCGCGTATGGTGGCCCGGGACGTGGTGCATCGCGAATTCTCGGGTTCGCCGGCCGAGTCAACGCAAATCCGCACCGCCCAGGGATGTAGGGCCCACATGGCAGCCTCTCTAGCATTGTTTTTTTTTTCTCGATCGCGCCATCTCGTTCAACGCTCTCCGATCGAGCCGTTTACGATGCAGGATCATGGGTCCCGCTTGTCATCCTCTATGAACCAAATTTCTTTCTTTTTTTGTTTTTTTGACCCCTGATTTCTGGCTACTTCCTTTTTCTTTTGATCCCTGCCGCCTTGGAAACGCTTGAGACCGCTGCAGCTAAATGGGACCCGCATGTCATCCTCTATGTACTATAAAACTTTCTTTTCTTGGATTATTTTTGGCTCCTGATATTTCGTTACTTGCCTTTTTCTTTCGATCCCTGCCGCCTCTCAAACGGTGATACCGCTGATGCTAAATGGGACCCGCATGTCATCCTCTATGTACTATAAAACTTTCTTTTCTTGGATTTTTGGCACCTCATATTTGGTCACTTGCCTTTTTTTCGATCCTGCCGCCTCTCAAACGGTGATACCGCTGCGCTAAATGGGACCCGCATGTCATCCTCTATGTACTATAAAACTTTCTTTTCTTGGATTTTTTTGGCACCTCATATTTGGTCACTTGCCTTTTTCTTTCGATCTCGTGCGGCCTCTCAAACGGTGATACCGCTGCTGCTAAATGGGACCCGCATGTCATCCTCTATGTACTATAAAACTTTCTTTTCTTGGATTATTTTTGGCACCTCATATTTGGTCACTTGACTTTTTCTTTCGATCCCCTGCGCCTCTCAAACGGTGATACCGCTAGCTGCTAAATGGGACCCGCATGTCATCCTCTATGTACTATAAAACTTTCTTTTCTTAGATTATTTTTGGCTCTCCTGATATTTGGTCACTTGCGTTTTTCTTTCGATCTCATCACGTTTGAAACTTTGAGGAACCTGCTGGCTCATGGGACCCGCATGTCATCCTCTATGTGCTATAAAAGTTTATTTTCTATGGTTTTTTTCACTCTCTGATTTTTGTCTATTTCCTTTTTCTTTTGATGCCCTGCCGCCTTGGAAACGTTGAGTAAGCTGCTTACTCATGGGACGCATGTCATTCTCTATGTACAATCAAGTTTCCTTGAATTATTTTTGGCTCTTGATATTTGGTCACTTGCCTTTTTTCTTTCGATCTCATGCCACGTTTGAAGCGTTGAGGAACACCTTGCTCATGGGACACGCATGTCATCCTCTATGTGCTATAAAAGTTTATTTTCTTGGATTTTTTTTTCACCCCTCTGATTTTTGGCTATTTGCCTTTTTCTTTTGATCCCTGCCCCCTTTGAAAGGTTGACTAAGGCTATTTTGGATCATGGGACACTCATGTCATCCTCTATGTCCATCAACTTTCTTTTCTTGGATTTTTTTACCCTAATTTCTAGCTACTCTTTCTTTTAATCTAAAGCGCATTTCAAACATTGAGACATTTCTTGCCAAAATGGGACCATGTCATCCTCATGTACAATAAATCTTGGATTATTTTTGGCACCTCATATTTGGTCACTTGCCTTTTTCTTTCGATCTCATGCAGCCTTTGAAACGTTGAGTGGCTGCTGGCTCATGGGTCACGCTTAATGTCCTACACGAACAATAAAGTTTCCTTTCATGGAGTTATTTTTGACCCTAATTTGGCTATTTGCCTTTTTCTTTTGATCCCATGCCGCCTTTGAAACGATGAGGACCTTTGTTGGCGGTGGGTCCCACATGTCATCCTCTATGAGCAATAAAAGTTTTGGTGGATTTATTTTTTACCCCTAATTAATTGGCTATTTCATTTCTTTGATCCCCTATAGCCTTGGAAACGTTAGCAGAGGATCTTTGCCTCATATCGGTCCCGCATGTCATCACTCTCGAACGATAAATGTTTTCTTTTCTTGGATTTTTTTTTACCAACTGATTTTGGTTTTTATTTTCGATCCCTGCCATGTGAAACGTTGACAGCAGCTGTGGCTCATGGGTCCCGATATCAGCCTCCCATTACAAAAACATGTGATATCTTGATTATTTTTTTGCAGACAATAAACAGTGTATTTCGCTCTGAGCTATTGCAAACGGATAAATTAAATCTTTAACTTATATCTTGAATCTCCTTGTTTTTTTTTGTTTGGCGAAGCATAGGACTTTCTGTTTTTTTTTTTTTGAAAAATCCGAACTTTCATATGCAGGTGGGCTGAAATTGTCACAGTCAAAGGCCCCGAAGGATAGTTGAAGACGGATGTCCGGATGCGGCCAATTGAAGTCTTTCTTTTTCTTGGATTTTTTTCACTCCCTGATTTCTGGCTACTTTTTTCTTTTGGTCCTGTGCCGCCTTGGAAATGTTGAGACCGCTGCTGCAAAATGG